>CM040741.1:71742546-71885046 GCA_022829145.1 Albula goreensis
ATCACGCACTGCAGAGGGGGAGCTGAAGCCGGTATCACGCGCTGCAGAGGAGGAGCTGAAGCTGATATCATGCACTGCAGAGGGAGAGCTGAAGCTGGTATCACACACTGCAGAGGAGGAGCTGAAGCCGGTATCACGCACTGCAGAGGGGAGCTGAAGCCGGTATCACGCACTGCAGAGGGGGAGCTGAAGCCGGTATCACGCACTGCAGAGGGGGAGCTGAAGCTGGTATCACGCACTGCAGAGGAGGAGCTGAAGCTGGTATCACACACTGCAGAGGGGGAGCTGAAGCTGGTATCACGCACTGCAGAGGGGGAGCTGAAGCTGGTATCACACACTGCAGAGGGGGAGCTGAAGCTGGTATCACGCACTGCAGAGGAGGAGCTGAAATGTGGGTGAAAAATGATGTATGATGTGGCTGAAACTCCCTCACTATGGCACCTGAGCAGGACACGTGTGCACACCTGCTGCCCCTCAGGACCCGTGTGCACACCTGCTGCCCCTCAGGACCCATGTGCACACCTGCTGCCCCTCAGGACCCATGTGCACACCTGCTGCCCCTCAGGACACATGGCACACCTGCTGCCCCTCAGGACCCATGTGCACACCTGCTGCCCCTCAGGACACATGGCACACCTGCTGCCCCTCAGGACCCGTGTGCACACCTGCTGCCCCTCAGGGTTCACACAAGAGCAAGAGCTTGATGTTGGGTCTTCCTGCCAGAAGCATGGACTATCCCATCAAATGGGCCCTGACTATGTGAGGGAGCTGTGTGTGACACTGCAAAGCCCTGCGGCGTGCCCATCCACCGCCCACTCTCAGCTCTACAGAGGAAAACACAGTATCCGCTGAATGCAAATAGATGGGTGTGATACAGCCACACAGCTGGTGGGCGGTAGTCCTGTGATTGTGGGGAATTTGCTCACTCTTCTGGACGTGTGCTCCAGCCGCTGGTTTGAGAGCAGCGTGTGCCTGAGCCGTCAGAGCCGTCATGTTTACAGCAGACACAGGATGGGTGGTTTAAGAGTGAGGCTGTTAAAGACTCTGTTCTTCTGCTTTTTCCGTGGCAATCATGGGTATTCTCCATATTTTGGTGTGCAAACCCATACACAGTCAGAAAGGTCTCTGATAAATTGAATGATTGATGGATTAATTGATTAATTCAATCATAGTTGACTTAATTAAATAATTTAGTATGGTCATGAATAATTGGTTAATTGAATTAGATTAATCAAATCTGGTGAATTTCAAGCAAAGTTGGGGTTTCTGGAGCACCGCCAGATTCATCTCTATATTTTACGGCTGCCTGTGTGATGTGAGCTTCACTGTGGTGTCTCTCTCTCTCATACACTCTCTCACTCTCTCTCCTTCTCTCTCTCTCTCACTCTCACTCCCTCTGTTCTGCAGGACTGCCTCATTCTTGAGAAGAGTGATGTCCACCACACAATCTGCTCCTTCCAGGATGACTTCCAGGAGTTTGAGATGATCGATGATGATGAAGAGGATGATGATGAGGATGAAGAGGAGGAGGAAGAGGGGACAGACCCAGAGGCCCCCCCTTCTCCGTCTGTGTCCCTGCCCTCCTCTCCAATCATAAGCACGCTGCAGAAAAGCCGGCCGACCACACTCAATCTCACAAATGCCGTCTCCCAGGTAACCACACCTACTAATGAAGGTGAAAAATAAATGTCTTGATTGGATTTTAAACTGTTGTATCAGAGTTTGTCCCTCTAATGTGGCATAACTCTCGCCCTGGGATATGTTCTCATGTTCAGCCACTTCTGCTGAATCCCACAACAAAGTGGGTTCCTGAAACTATAAACTACCCCTACCAGCCTAATTAACCATCAGAAATCTGCTGCCACCAATCAAACTGCAGGAAGCTTAGGCTGCAGAAGTTGCCTTAGTAACGCAGATGCCGTATCTGTGACTGAAATTCCTCTGTGTGTCTGTGGTGATGTACTCCTCTGTGTGTCTGAGGTGATGTGCTCCTCTGTGTGTCTGTGGCTGAAACTCCTCTGTGTGTCTGTGGTGATGTACTCCTCTGTGTGTCTGTGGTGATGTGTGTCTGTGGTGATGTGCTCCTCTGTGTGTCTGTGGTGATGTGCTCCTCTGTGTGTCTGTGGCTGAAACTCCTCTGTGTGTCTGTGGTGATGTGCTCCTCTGTGTGTCTGTGGCTGAAACTCCTCTGTGTGTCTGTGGTGATGTACTCCTCTGTGTGTCTGTGGTGATGTGCTCCTCTGTGTGTCTGTGGCTGAAATTCTCCTCTGTCTGTGTGTCTGTGGTGATGTACTCCTCTGTGTGTCTGTGGCTGAAACTCCTCTGTGTGTCTGTGGTGATGTGCTCCTCTGTGTGTCTGTGGCTGAAACTCCTCTGTGTGTCTGTGGTGATGTGCTCCTCTGTGTGTCTGTGGTGATGTGCTCCTCTGTGTGTCTGTGGTGATGTGCTCCTCTGTGTGTCTGTGGTGATGTACTGTGTGTCTGTGGTGATGTACTCCTCTGTGTGTCTTTGGTGATGTACTCCTCTGTGTGTCTGTGGCTGAAACTCCTCTGTGTGTCTGTGGTGATGTGCTCCTCTGTGTGTCTGTGGCTGAAACTCCTCTGTGTGTCTGTGGTGATGTGCTCCTCTGTGTGTCTGTGGTGATGTGCTCCTCTGTGTGTCTGTGGTGATGTACTCCTCTGTGTGTCTGTGGCTGAAACTCCTCTGTGTGTCTGTGGCTGAAACTCTGCGTGTCTGTGGTGATGTACTCCTCTGTGTGTCTGTGGTGATGTGCTCCTCTGTGTGTCTGTGGTGATGTACTCCTCTGTGTGTCTGTGGTGATGTGCTCCGTGGTGATGTGTCTGTGTGTCTGTGGTGATGTACTCCTCTGTGTGTCTGTGGTGATGTGCTCCTCTGTGTGTCTGTGGTGATGTACGTGTGTGTCTGAGGTCTGATGTGCTCCTCTGTGTGTCTGTGGTGAAACTGTGTGTCTGTGGCTGAAACTCCTCTGTGTGTCTGTGGTGATGTGCTCCTCTGTGTGTCTGTGGTGATGTACTCCTCTGTGTGTCTGTGGTGATGTACTCCTCTGTGTGTCTGAGGTGATGTGCTCCTCTGTGTGTTTGTGGCTGAAACTCCTCTGTGCCCACAGGACTCCCTCAATAACAATGGCAGTTTCTCTCCACGCAAAGCCAGCTGGCAGGACTCTCTCCGAAACCCCCCCTCTCATGGTGAGTACCTCTGAACTGCATACATCCTTCACTACCCTGGGTCCTAAAGACCGCAGGGTTTATTGAGTCTCTGCACAACCAATGCCCCCAATGTGCAGTGCTGTTTCTGTGAATGGATCTCCCCCCCCACCTGTCAGTCTGTAAAACCTCTTATAAAGCATAGAGCTTCAGCACATTGGTTATTAGGAGGAGTGAGTGCTCAGCTTGAATGGAATTGGGTTCAGCTGATCTCCTTCAGGAGCCACTGCTCCACTAATGAAAGGAGCATTTGCCCATTTTCTGCAGTTATTACCTGTGCGCGCTGGGGTATTACTGGCTTATATTGCTGTGTTGGAGGTTGCACTGGGACACCACATAGTGAGAAAATGTGGTTTATTTCTGGGCAGATATCCATGAAAGAGATACTGTGGAGAGCACGCATTTCTCTGACACACAGGAACCCAGCCGCCATCCCTCTCATGTGAGAATGCTGAACCATAGTGAGGCTGGGGGCATGCTATATACTGCTGCTGGATGAGGTGCTGGTATCCTCTGGTCAAAATGGGCAGTTTCAGTGCACCTGCACTGTGCTGCAGATGTTGTATCAGATGAGATTGTAACTAAAATCCTCAGTCACTGTGGTCATTGAAGATTCCACAGTACTTTCCAAAAGTGCAACGGTGATGACCCAGCTGTCCTGGTTAAATTACCAAAAAATGGGCTTTCTTCATCTGGCCACCTGATCATCCTCTACATCTGATTGACTGCACTGTCTTGAATTCCCCTCCCAATTTGTTCTCAATTTTCAGGTGACTGACCTGGTTAAATAAAACTAATAATAATGTTTTTTGGGGCGGGGATGGGGTGTTGTGATTTTCTCCTGGTTTCTGTAGGATGTTTGTCTCCAGCCCACTCTTGCCTTGAAGACAGTGCACATACAGAGGGGCGTTGCCTAGCCACTCCGGGTACAGGGTCCCCTAGCAAAGGTACACCCCAAAAACAGGTGGGGGATGCAGAGCCCCCCGAGTCAGTGCAGAGGCCCACCTTGTATGACTTTGAAGGCAACAGACGAGAGCAGCAGCAGGAGAAGGTGCCGGACCCTGCCACAGAGGACCATAATATGAACATCCTCTCCCCACCACCGTCGCCTCTCTATTCACCGTTCTCTGACCACTGGATGGCCCCTAAACCCTGTCTCTCTCCGACAGCATTGTTTGATCAGCGCAAACGGTCCAGTAGCTCGGACACTGGTGTGGTGGCCAGTGCTGAGCCGGTCAGCCCGAGCGAGCTCCAGGCTGCGGACGAGCTCTCACAGTGCTCCGATACTGAGGTTGACCATGACCTAAACAGTGACTATGGCAACCGCTGCCACTCTAGACAGGCTAACCACACCTACACCGTCACCACAGAGTCAGCTAATGACCCTGAGCTTGACAATGATGACATGACTTTTGATGGCACCAGCAAGTGCCTGTCCTCAACCGTGCCAGTAGATGGAGATGCTGCAACTCCGCTGACGGACGAGGAGCTGGATGGGGAGTTTGAGGTGGACGTCATGAGCAAGGAGAGCTATGACGCGGCCTGCAGGGAGGCCTCTGCCTATGTGGAGTTCCCCCCTATCGAACCGCCCTCCGAGGGCGCATCTTTTTCCCACTACACACCCTCCTCCTCTTCCTCCTCCAGCCGGTCTGAAGCAGGCCTGGTCTCTGCCCCAGGAGTCTCTGCACACCGGGGAGCTAACGCCTCCTGCCTGCTGTCCTCGGACCCATGTGTCACAGATGAGGGGGAGCAGGGCAGTGATCACTATGCGGAGTCGGATCCTGGCAGCAGTGATGGCCTTAGCTCCCCCGTCTCAGATTCCGACATCGAGGGAGAGCTGGAGGCAGCGTTTGTCTGCAGTGGCCCACTTGCCGGTCACATGGTCTCCTCAATTTCAGAGACAGAGCTGGATCTGACAAGCGACAGCAGCAGCAGCGGCCAATCCTCTAACCTGACCAGCTCACTGGAGGAGGCCTGCTCCTCCTTCTCCGACCCCGACCCTGAGCCCAAAGCCCCACTACGCCTACACCACACCCATCCTGTGAAAGAGGAGGCCCCACCTCCTGCAGCACCGCTGCACCTGGACGACAGCCAGTCGCAGGCAGGCCTGCAGGGAACAGACAGCCAGTCGCGGGCAGGCCTTCAGGGAACAGACAGCCAGTCGCGGGCAGGCCTTCAGGGAACAGACAGCCAGTCGCGGGCAGGCCTGCAGGGAACAGATGAAGCAGCGTATGAAAGTGCTGCTGACCCGGATGAGACCCTGCCACCATCGACCACTGTGAGGAAAAGCTCTCGCCGCTGGTGCTGAAGATAGAGCCGGACCATGGCCTGGAGGGCTTCCGCAGGTCCTTCTATCTGCCTGTGGGACCCCGGCTTCTGCCCGCCGCTGCCCCCGACAGCGACGGCAACTCGGAGTCCGAATCAGAGTCAGAGGATGAGCTAAGCGAGAACTCTGATTCGCCCTGGCTCCTCAGCAACCTGGTCAGCAGGATGATCTCAGAGGGCTCCACGCCTATCAGCTGCCCAGAGGACTGCTTCAAACGCCCCGCCTCCACCACCGGCACCATCTCGCCCTCCTCCGACCTGGAGGCTGAGACTGGGAATGAGCGCTCCAGCCTGGCGGCCACGGGAGGCCAAGGGGAGGGGGCCCCTCTGGAGGCCAGCACAAGAGACAGGAGTCTCAGCCCTGACTGCAGTGGGGAGCCTGGGGGAGGCAGCCGGGCTCTGGCCCCATGCCTGTTTCTGACCAACCCCACCCAGGACACCATCACCCCCATCTTCCTGGACCAGAGCTGCTCTGGCCCAGCTCACCCCACAGAAACTGAGCACCCCCACATGCTGGCCAGAGGCATTGAACCGGAAATGGTGGAGCTGGGCAGTAACCAGTCAGTGGAAGATACAGGAGGTCTGGGTGAGAGAGTCGCTGACGTGGATCAGCAGGGGTCACTGGACCACATGGCAGAGGTGAAGAGTGGCCTGACATTGGACATCCGTGGTGCCCAGACTGACCACAGCTTCGGCTTGGCTTACTCCTCTGACAACGAGGACAGCCACTTCCCCTACGGCGAGGAGTACCTGGACAGCTCCCCTCCCATCGATGAGAGTGTGAGGATGATGCCACCCACTGACAGGGCTCGGCACATGGATGAGTCCCTGGCCTACGACTCCATGAAGTACACACTGGTGGTGGACGAGAACACCACTCTGGAGCTGGTCAGCCTAAAGCACTGCACGTCTGTGCTAAGTGAGGAGGAGGAAGAGGAGGAGGAAGGCAGAGGAGGAGGAAGGCAGCGAGGGCTCGGGCCTGGTTGACGATGCTGCCCCTGAGCCCGACCGTGAGTTTGGTTTCAGTTTCGTATTCAAGCAGGGTGGGACCAGGCCGGACGAGGATCTCCTCAGCTCCTCCGAGGACTCCTCCCCTGAAGCCGACGCCCACTTCTCCAAGAAGTTCCTCAACATCTTCGTCAACAGCACGTCACGCTCCTCCAGTAAGCACAAACACTATGCTAATGCTAACAAACTCTCTAAGCACAAACACTATGCTAACGCTAACAAACCCACTAAGCACAAACACTATGCTAATGCTAACAAACTCACTAAGCACAAACACTATGCTAACGCTAAAAAACTCCCTAAGCACAAACACTATGCTCAACCTAACAGACTCACTAAGCACAAACACTATGCTAATGCTAACAGACTCACTAAGCACAAACACAATGCTCATGCAAAATAAAGTAAAGCTAAAGTTAACAAATACTATGGTGACGTTCAAGGCCATGTAATCACAAACCTTGCTCTAACACCAAAGCACAAACACTATGCTAATGCTAAAAGGATTGGTGATCACAAACACCGTGGTAAGGCTAAAGGCCTTGTGATCAGAAACATTAAAACTAAAAGATCCTCTGTCTTATATTTATCTGTCACTCTCCTAAAAACAGTTTTTGTGCATTTTAGAAACATTTTGCTTTTATCAATGCATTCTTTCTTCTATTCTGAAAGAACAAGATATTGCAATGTCATTTTCAATTCTGTGCAGTCTTTAACAAATGCGTGCTTTGAAGTTTAGTAATAGCTGGACTGGTGGGCCCTCATTTTAAGTCCTTACACATCATGGATATCTGTGCTTGGTTCCAGACACATGTCAGAGTCACTGGGCTGCAGACCTGGCTTAGTTTAATCATATCACTCGAGGCTTGTGATCTCGTTCATGCAAGTATGCATGAGGTAATCAGAGCGAATCAGAAGATGGCGTTACTCCCCCGTGGGGCAGCAGCTTTTTCACATTGTTCTTTTGCAAATAAGGGATAAATATTCAGATACCACCCTGCCGTTCATTAAAGCTTCCCAGGGCTGTGGAGAGGCAGACACGCTAGCTCCGGCTGCTCGGTTTCTGCCTGCAGATAGCATCTCGTTAGCATTAGTGTTAGCTTGAATGGGGAAATTAGTTGGTGTCAGAGAGCAGCTCAGTGGTGTGACTGGGACAAACTGAGGGAGCATAGCTTCACTAATTGAGCTCTGCTTCAGACGGCCCATACAATTAATTATATATAATTTGTGTCCTTTCCCCCGGAGAGCAGGGAGGATTTAAGTCGACCCTCTGCTGCTGAAATGCGCTGAGTGCGTTTTTACTTATGTTTGTGGAGTGGCTGTACTCGCAGCCTAAAAACATGAAGGATTTCAGCATGGAAGACTCTTTGATTTTAAAGCGAGATTAAATTGCACCACTAGCCCATTTAGGGCTGTCACATTTTTTGCATCTTTGAAAACTATAAAATTCAATAAAGATGCTATAGCAGCAAGATCAAAATTTGTTCTGAGCAATTAAGTGCACAGTGTTGATTTAATTCCTGGCCTTGTCTTTGATCAGCATTTAAAATGATTTACTTTACCCATGGCACAATTTTGTATTGATTTTTTTCTCCTTTTCCTGTTTTATGTGTGATTGTGTGTCAGGGCCCAGCAGAGAGCAGCAGCCATGTTGTTTATCACACAGGTGTGATGGGCATGTTGTTTATCACGCAGGTACAGAGTCGTTTGGCCTCTTCTCCTGCACCATCGACGGAGAGGAGAGGGAGCAGACTCACAGGGCCGTGTTCAGGTCAGTGCCCCAGGCTGAGCTTTTTAAGGCAGGCAACGGAAGCTCAAACACAAACCCAGATGATAAGCTGTTGTCACATCTTGTAGGCACATATGTCCTATGGTGACACTGGCTTTGGAATGACAGGACTGAGTGACTTTTGTAGTGCACTGTGATTGGCTATGATATTCACGCCAAAACTGATTGAACATGAGCAGGTAAGAACATCTAACTTAGAAAAGCACGATTGCAGCTACAATAGTATTCATACATATTCATGACATTAATTCTACATGTGAAATGTCACTATGATATTTTCATGTTTGCTTCCATATAAGCTGTTTACTCCACTCAGAGTAGTGGTTACATTGGAAACGTACTGAGAAGCTGCATGTGTGTGGCAGCAGCTCTCTGTGTTCTGCTGGTTTTCATTTTCCTCAGTCATAAAGTTGATCTCTAGGTATGAAATAAAAATGAGCCTGTGCAAACAGTGAATGTCCTGATTTGTTTGAGTCATCTGTAGGCTGGGGTTATTTTTTGAAAAGTGGTGGACAGGTTTCGGTATGTGAATTGTGGTGCAGAGTGGTAAATGTTTTTAATGACTGGAAAACTTGTCAGAGCTGGTGGGCCACACAGTCTTTTGGGGAAAATGAACAAGGCACTTGCCTATGACTTTGCTTTGGGACTGTCACAATGATTAGCCAAACTCTGCTAATGGTGGGATGGGGTTGTGTTCTAGGCACACAAACAACACTGTGTGTGTGTGTGAGAATATGTATGTGTGTGTCTGTGTGTGGGAATGTGTGTGTGTGTGTGTGTGTGTGTGTGTGTGTGTGTGTGTGTGTGTGTGTGTGTGTGTGTGTGTGTGTGTGAGGATATGTATGTGTGTGTGTAAGAGAGAATATGTGTGTGTGTGTGTGTGTGTGTGTGTGTGTGTGTGAGAATGTGTATGTGTGTGTGTGTGTGAGAGAATATGTATGTGTGTGTCTGTGTGTGAGAATATGTATGTGTGTGTCTGTGTGTGAGAATGTGTGTGTGTGTGTGTGTGTGAGAGAGAGAGAGAGAGAGAATGCGTGCATACGCGTGTGAGCTGTAGTTGGTTTGGCTGAGTCCCTGAGTATCTTAGTACATGAGGCTGGAACACTGGCCCTGCTCTGAGCATGCTCAGTGAGTTGGCGCTGGGCTAGCTGCCCTAATGAAACACCTCTGGCCCATCGAGCCAACCAGAGCAGTCAGTTCCACAGTGCTGTCCATTCAGTTAGCACGGCCGGAGAGGGGGGACTGGGGAAGCTGGCCAAATGCACGCAGGCACAGAGTGACAGAAATTTAAATCACTTTGTGCTGGATACACAAAGCACATCTTTATAGTCTAATTAGAGCAGCCCACTGTCCTATCCGTGCAGTCAAATTGAGTTTCAGACACATTTTGCATTTTGAGGTGTGTGATAAATCAGGGGGAACTCGCCCTGTGTTCCCACAGTACTGACAGTGGTACATATTCTGCTGTGATTCAACAGTGACCCGTTAGGCAAACCGCAGAAACACTGAGGTTAGGGTATACCAGCACACTGTCAAATGCACTGAATGGATCCGTGCTTTTGAAGAAGCAACACCAAAACAGCTTTCCCTGAGCAAACCCATACAGGATTGTCCACCAGTTACTCCTCATAAAAGGTTTACTCACATTAAAGTGCAGATAGAAAGAACAGAGACTTGGTGTTCCTCAGGGCTCCTCATCATGCCTCGGTATAATTGGCTTGGCCCTGCATGGACTGGCTTTTGACTGGCTGGATCTTATTGGGGGTAGAATGTGATTGGCTGGATCCTGTGGGGGGCCAGCATGTGATTGGCTGGATCCTGTGGGGGGAGGCAGCATGTGATTGGCTGGATCCTGTGGGGGGCCAGCATGTGATTGGCTGGATCCTGCTGAGACGCTGCTGTTGTTGCTGGGGGACAGTGAGCAGGGGCTGCTGGATTATGGTTGCAGGGCTTTGGGGGAGGTGCAGTGATTCTGGGGTGTCATGGGGGGGTCTCATTAGACGGGGGCCCAGGTGCAGGCCTCCTCCTACCTGTTAGTCTGAGGGGGGCAGCACCTGGAGGGCACGTTCAGGAGCTGTTTGAGTTTATTACTGCCGCCAAATAATTAGCTTATAGTTTTCACGGACATTCACAATTGCCAGACACAAACATACACCCCTGAGTGTATGGACACAGACACGTACACACAATCACATATCTTTACACCAGACACTCACAGGTGCATGCGCACACACACACACACACACACACACTCACATACACACTCTCACATGCTCTCATGTGGACTCACACACACACGCACATGCACACACACACACACACATGCTCTCACAGACTCGCGCGCACACACACACATGCTCTCACAGACTCGCGCGCGCACACACACACACACACACACATGCTCTCACACAGACTCGCGCGCACACACACACACACACACACATGCTCACACTCTCATCTGCAGTTGTCCCAGAATAGTGTGTGAAGCACTGGCTCAGCAGCCGGACGGTCTCAGGAGCGTGGTAGGGTTGCTGTGTGCATATCCCTGGTGCTGCAGATTTATCACACAACGCAGGGCTCATTAGGATCCAGCCCAAAAAACCCTGGAAGTCTCACAGCTTCCCATGACACAGTTCAGCTCAGGATAAAACCTGCGTTTTTCGTGCTGTGCACAGAAATACACAAAACTACCATTTAACACTGTTGTCTGGATTCTATTTTTTAATTCAAAAAAGAAGTTAGAAAAGCATGTTCAACTGGTCATACCTGCCATAACCAATTAAGAAACAGTTTTTAGAAACCGTAATCTGTCCATGACTTTTTAGGTCATGGGTGCCGCTCCATTTTTCTCAGACCAGCTTACTGCAGTGCTGGTTTTTGAAGTGTAATGGTCTGGAACATTCCCTGCTGCTGTATCACAGTGCTGGAAGAGTTTTAACTAGGATGGAAAAAAGTCTTATATTATCATTTTGCGGTTTTTGTGGCAGCCTCTGGGCTCATCTTACGCCTCTGTTACTCACTCCTGAGTCCACACTTTCGAGCTCCATGTTCCTGACTGAACTAACCCCCATCAGCCCCAGGGTTATCGGCCATTGTGTGAGGAAGTCTTCTGTGAAAACCCCAAACCTACCGCTGAAACTTAGATGGCCAGATCTGGAGAGAACTAGAGACATTCTGTCCTTTGCATAACAGCACTGGAACACTGTAACACTGAACACTGTAGCACAGAACTGATTACTGTAGCATAGCACTGATCACTGCAGCACAGTACACTGATCACTAACACAGCACTGATCACTGCAGCACAGCACACTGATCACTAACACAGCACTGATCACTGCAGCAGCACAGCACTGCACTGATCACACTAACACAGCACTGATCACTGCACAGCACAGCACACAGCACTGATCACTGCAACACAGCACTGATCACTGCAACACAGTACTGATCACTGCAGCACACAGCACTGATCACTGCAGCACAGCACACTGATCACTAACACAGCACTGATCACAGCATACTGATCAAATAACACAGCACTGATCACTGCAGCACAGCACACTGATCACTAACACAGCACTGCACAGCATACTGATCACTAACACAGCACTGATCACTGCAGCACTGCACACACTGATCACTAACACAGCATACTGATCACAGCACTAACACAGCACTGATCACACACTGCAGCACAGCACACTGATCACTAACACAGCACTGATCACTGCAGCACACTGATCACTGATCACTGCAGCACAGCACACTGATCACTAACACAGCACTGATCACTGCAGCACAGCACACTGATCAGATCACTAACACAGCACTGATCACTACAGCACAGCATGCACACTGATCACTACACTGCAGCACAGCACACTGATCACTAACACAGCACTGATCACTGAGCACAGCACACTGATCACTAACTGATCACAGCACTGCACACTGATGATCACTGCAACACTGCACACTGATCACTGCAGCACAGCACACTGATCACTAACACAGCACTGATCACTGCAGCACAGCACACTGATCACTAACACAGCACTGATCACTGCAGCACAGCATACTGATCACTAACACAGCACTGATCACTGCAGCACTGCACACTGATCACTGCAGCACAGCACACTGATCACACTGATCACTAACACAGCACACTGATCACTAACAGCACAGCACAGCACACTAACACAGCACTGATCACTAACACAGCACTGATCACTGCAGCACTGCACACTGATCACTGCAGCACAGCACACTGATCACTAACACAGCACTGATCACTGCAGCACAGCACACTGATCACTAACACAGCACTGATCACTGCAGCACAGCACACTGATCACTGCAGCACAGCACACTGATCACTAACACAGCACTGATCACTGCAGCACAGCACACTGATCACTAACACAGCACTGATCACTGCAGCACAGCACACTGATCACTAACACAGCACTGATCACTGCAGCACAGCACACTGATCACTAACACAGCACTGATCACTGTAGCACAGCACACTGATCACTTAGACATAGGTCCGATTCTTAGAGGTCATTGAAGTTTGTCTTTACGCATGTGTGTATGTGTGTGTATGTGTGTGTGCTTGAGGTTTAATATGGGGATGTGTGTGTGTATGTGTGTGTGCATGTATTTATACATGAGGTTTAATATGCATGGGGATATGTGTGCATGTGTGTGTGTATGTGTGTATATCTGTGTGTTTATGTGTATGTGCATGAGGTTTAATATGCATGGGGATATGTGTGTGTATGTGTTGATTCCAGATCATTCTGTGGTTCCAGGTTCATCCCCCGGCACACCGATGAGCTGGAGCTGGACGTGGATGACCCCCTGTTTGTGGAGGAAGAGGAGGATGACTACTGGTACAGAGGCTACAACATGCGCACTGGCGAGAGGGGGATCTTCCCTGCCTACTACGCTCACCTGGTGGTGGGACAGGCGAAGAGCATCATGGGTAATCACTGTGCTACCCTGCATCACCTCAGAGCTGAGAGGTTGAGCTGGTCCACTGAGCCAGGTGTTTATTTATCATGCAGTCAAATTCTGCTTTTGTGTAACGTTATTTTCACTGCCAACAAGTGGCAGCCTGTGCTCCACATCCAGCCTGCTGAACACAGCTGCTCTCAGGCTGTGGTCTCTCAACAGCACAGCTTTACGCAGGTCAGGTATGGAGGGCATTTAGGGTAGAACTTGTTTGAGATGTGCTAAGATGAGGATGACTTTGCTTTAGGGATGAAGAGGAGTTTGGTGTGGATGGAGAGCTTCAGCGTTCAGTTCCTGGGCTCCGTGGAGGTGCCGTATCACCAAGGCAACGGGATCCTTTGTGCCGCCATGCAGAAGGTACAGACACACCTACCTCTCACACTCATACTCTATCTCACAAGATTGCAATGCTAATAGCGGTAATAATAGAGATGTGTTGATAGACTGGAATTAAGTGTGCAAAGTCATGCATTATTCATATGCTAATAAATTGTGATTCTAACGTGGGTAACTCATTACTGACATCCAAATTTGACAATGCCATCATGTGTAATGATATTTTCCCGCCAAACGCAATGCTAACGCTGTTAGTGTGTAATTCCTTGTAGGTGGGGAAGCTAATGCTGCTAGCATGTTATGTCCTGCAGATTGCAATGGTGCGGAAGCAGACAGTGCACCTCCGGCCCCCGGCAGTGTGTGAGCTGGAGATCAGCCCCCAGGGGGTAAAACTGGTGATGAGTCTGGAGGACGACTTCAGCGCTGCCGATGAGGTGGGGGGGTGGGGGTGTGCCGGGGCACGTGTGTCCCATTGTGCTGTGCAAGCTCTGCTCCTGCAGCAGAGGGGAAGTGTGTGCCATGTTTCTGTACATTACCTCACAGGGACTCACATAAACCTTTCCTTGTGCTCATCTGAATGACGACAGTGCTGCTCCTCACACTGCTGATTCTTTCCACACTGGATTTGTATCAGTTTAGATTAAATCACACACACATGTGCCTTTCCATTCTGGTCACATTTTACTGTAGGTTACGAATCTTTACAGTGAGCTGACTGTGAATGTCTTTCTAAAGAGCAGGGAGGGAACAGAGCTCTATCTCTGTGTTCAGTTTGACAGGTGTGCTGTTGGTGTTCAGTTTGACAGGTGTGCTCTCTGTGTTCAGTTTGACAGGTGTGCTGTTGGTGTTCAGTTTGACAGGTGTGCTCTCTGTGTTTAGTTTGACAGGTGTGATCTCTGTGTTTAGTTTGACAGGTGTGCTCTTTGTGTTCAGTTTGACAGGTGTGCTCTCTGTGTTCAGTTTGACAGGTGTGCTGTTGGTGTTCAGTTTGACAGGTGTGCTCTCTGTGTTTAGTTTGACAGGTGTGATCTCTGTGTTTAGTTTGACAGGTGTGCTCTTTGTGTTCAGTTTGACAGGTGTGCTCTCTGTGTTCAGTTTGACAGGTGTGCTCTCTGTGTTTAGTTTGACAGGTGTGCTCTCTGTGTTTAGTTTGACAGGTGTGCTCTCTGTGTTTAGTTTGACAGGTGTGCTCTTTGTGTTTAGTTTGACAGGTGTGCTCTCTGTGTTCAGTTTGACAGGTGTAGCCACTTCTTCCAGATGAAGAACATCTCGTTTTGCGGCTGCCACCCCAAGAGCAACTGGTAACCCTCCAACTGTTACACCACTTTCAGAGAGTGATTTATAAAGATATTTGTTGCTTAATCTTCGGTATTTTTAGTCTTCAAACATTCTGGTAGGTGGATATCTGCATAGAAAATCTGCGTTTACAAACGCAAACACTTTGCTTCCACCTCATAATTTTCACAATGTTTCACAAAGTCTCACAATGTTTGTGTATAATTACATGAGGTCTGCTGTTAGTGATCCCTCAGGGCCAAACCTGAGGATGAGGATGAGGTGAGGTGTTGGATGATGAAGACTGTGTCGGTGTGTTCCCCTGCAGCTACTTTGGTTTCATCACCAAGCATCCGATGCTGAATCGATTCGCCTGTCACGTGTTTGTGTCCCAGGAGTCCATGCGGCAAGTGGCGGAGTGCGTGGGGTAGGTGTGCTCCGCTGGCTGTGGTCAGGCTCAAAATCAAAACAGTTTGTTTTATAGCCCTGAAAAGCACGCCATATAGCCACAGTCTAAATTCCACATCTTAACTGGGCTTTCAGAGATAGTGTGGACATATCATCCATTTCTGAACATTTTGTTTGAAAATCTGCAGTTTGTTGGAAGGACAATACATTCACCAATGAATACAGTGTGTGCCAAATTGGCCTGAGCATAATTTATGGAAACTAAACATTTGGTCATTTAGTGGCACTTGCATAGCTTCTGTTGAAGATGGAGTAGTTCAGATGGAGGTACTATCTCACTCTGCCATACTCTCAAGAGACACGCAGAGTTCTGTCCCTCAGACTGAGAAAAAATACTGCATTTAAACACATTGTCACCTCTCCTCTGCTCTGAATGTGTATGTTAGGATGATTCAAGCACTGTATTGGCTTTCCAACACTGGAATCATAACAGAGAGAGGTGTGGGACTGGCCCTTTAAATGTGACTCAGCCATATTGCCGCTGCCTATCTCCCCGTTACTCAGTGTCAGGCTTATTGGATTTGAATTATTCAGGCTGCAGATTTTTCATTTTCAACCGGAATGAAGATGATTCAGTTTAAGGGCTTCAGTGGAAAAGAATGATGGTCAAATTGGTGTATTTATAGCAGGACACCTGCAGTGTCCTCCTCAGTATTCACACTGCCCAGCTCCCTAACCATTACACTACACTGTAACCTCTGACCTACAAGCCCAGCTCCCTAACCATTACACTACACTGTAACCTCTGAGCTACAAGCCCAGCTCCCTAACCATTACACTACACTGTAACCTCTGAGCTACAAGCCCAGCTCCCTAACCATTACACTATTACACTACACTGTAACCTCTGAGCTACAAGCCCAGCTCCCAACCATTACACTACACTGTAACCTCTGAGCTACAAGCCCAGCTCCCTAACCATTATACTACACTGTAACCGAGCTGACCTACAAGCCCAGCCCCTAACCATTACACTACACTGTAACCTCTGAGCTACAAGCCCAGCTCCCTAACCATTACACTACACTGTAACCTCTGAGCTACAAGCCCAGCTCCCTAACCATTATACTACACTGTAACCTCTGAGCTACAAGCCCAGCTCCCTAACCATTATACTACACTGCTAACCGCTGACCTAGCAAGCCCAGCTCCCTAACCATTACACTACACTGTAACCTCTGAGCTACAAGCCCAGCTCCTAACCATTATACTACACTGTAACCTCTGAGCTACAAAGCCCAGCTCCCTAACCATTACACTACACTGTAACCGCTGACCTACAAGCCCAGCTCCCAGCTCCCAACCATTACACTACACTGTAACCTCTGAGCTACAAGCCCAGCTCCCTAACCATTATACTACACTGTAACCTCTGAGCTACAAGCCCAGCTCCCTGACCATTATACTACAGTGTAACCTCTGAGCCACAAGCCCAGCTCCCTAACCATTACGCTACACTGTAACCTCTGAGCTACAAGCCCAGCTCCTAACCATTATACTACACTGTAACCTCTGAGCTACAAGCCCAGCTCCCTAACCATTACACTACACTGTAACCTCTGAGCTACAAGCCCAGCTCCCCATTAACCATTATACTACACTGTAACCTCTGAGCTACAAGCCCAGCTCCTAACCATTACACTACACTGTAATCTCTGAGCTACAAGCCCAGCTCCCTAACCATTATACTACACTGTAACCTCTGAGCTACAAGCCCAGCTCCCTAACCATTACACTACACTGTAAGGTTTGAGCACACTGCTGCCTGGTGGTATGTGCTGTAAGGTTTGATACACTGCTGCCTGACACTGTGAGTATTGCTCATTGGATCCTGTCCTTCTGCAGGGACCGTCAGCTTTTGTAATAAAACTCGCTTTAAAATCCATACTCAGTCCTGTGGGAGCTGCAGCATTCTGCAAGGTCAGGACCAGCCCTCCCCCTCCTGCAGTGCTCTGTGTCTGCTATCAGCCTGCCAGAGAGAACAGAGTGAGACTGCTGCGCAGACAGGCAGGTTGACTGTGCAGCAGTCTCACTTTTCTTCTCTCTGTCAGAGTGAAACAGGTTTAAGGGCTGTAGTTGTGCACTCTGCAGCAGTATTTGGGGTGGTAAATGAGACAGCAGAAAGCCAGGTGTTTGTATAGTGGGTGTGATGCTGTGGCCTCCTAAAGCAGAAGGTAACCCCCTCTCCTCTCCCCCCGTGTTGCAGAAGGGCATTTCAGGAGTATTACCAGGAGCACCTGGAGTACGCCTGCCCCACAGAGGATATCTACCTGGAGTAGGACATCCCCAAACGGGCCGGTCCGGCACTGGGGTCCCCAGGCCACCCCTCCCTCTTGTAAAATACCTCCTTCCTGTCTGAACTCCAACTCTTTGTTTCTTACTCCTGATTTTGCTCCAGTTTCACTCTGCTGTGATTCTGGAGCTCCAAAGATGGAAGGCCTGCCACTTCGGCTGTTCCCCACAGTACGGCCGAGGAGTGAGGAGCTTCTGTTTTCCATTTCTCTTTAAGATGAGTTTCATTCTCTTTGGTTTAAACATGGCAAACATAACAATTTACACACACACACACACACACACACACACACACACACACACACACACACACACACACACACACACACACACACACACACACACAGGATCACTGGATTAATAGAGCATTAGTAGCACTGGGAGATTCTGTGCAAACTGATAGCTCTTTTATTTCTAATGAAACTAATGTGGAGATGGTTTGTGCCATTTCAAACTGACATTTATTGGTCAAGGTCACTGGAGGATCATGGGAACTGTAAGCAAGTGTGTCTCACTCATACAGGTGTAAATAAATGTATGACTCATCAAATAACATGCGTAGCATCCCAAAGCAGTGCAGGTACAGCGGATGAGCATTTGTCAGTCTGCCTGAACACAGCCGGTAGTGCGTAAGTGCAGGTACAAACACACACCTGTGTCTGTCACTTTCAGCTGCAGAACAGCTGTCCTGCAGTGTTGGCTCTTCTCTGAGTTCTGCGCAGTGCCGTTGAGCTTGAGGGCTCTGTAGTGACAGTCCCCCGGGGGAATGGCCTGGACTCTCTCCTGCTCACTGTTCCTAGTGGATGATGGGATATCTCTGGAGGACAAATCGACTCTTTGCCCAACCCAGGATGTAGTTTCCTCCAATCAGAATCCAGAAAAATCACCTTTTGTCTGCCATAACTCTTTTTTACAAATTCAGCCATGGGGAACCGAGCAACTTTTGGTGAGTAAACACAGGAAAGATCTCAGTCAACAGCAGCGATACTGCAGACGTGTGTCGTGTGAGCACTGAAGAACAGTAAAACTGTACCTACCATTGCCGTCCCAAATGATCCAGCTGGGAGTCACCTTGAGACTAACCTAAGAGACCTAACCCTAACCTCGGCAGTCATCTTTATCTTATTACTACTCTTCCTCCAGGCCACTGATCCTCCAAACGGCCGGGTGAATTCTGGCATATCCTTGTTCTTTTATAAACTGTTTCTGTGTACAGAGAGATATGTGAATTGTAGGAAATGTGACATCATGCGTATGATCCCATGGCTTCAGTGTAGATACTGTACTGCATGTTGTTATGTGGAGAAAAGACAATACTGACTTTGATCTTAGTGTGATCAGGAGGTTTTCTTCTGTTCACTTCCCCTAATAAGTATTCCACATGAAATGGAGGTGAGGTGTGGATGCTGACAGCAGAGGGCGATGGAGAGCACTGGAAGCTCATAATGTCTCCATGCTCTCCTACAGGCAGACAGGACTGGCCTTCTCCTTATAGACCCCTGATGAGCTTTGACTGTCTGTGATCAAGGCTAAATGAAGAGAGGGGGGCTGGCCATCCGCGTCTGCCTCACAGTGGCACATATGACCTGTCCCTGTCAATCACGCCAGTCAGACAGGAGTCTCTAACCCATATAAGATACAGCCAACATGATAATATAAGGCTTTTCTGGACCTCTTGAAGTCCTATGTTACTGAACGACACAAAAAATCTGAGATTTTATGGGATTGCAGAATTGTTATTGCTGGGACCAGAGCAGATAGATTCCCCATCATTTATGGTCCTCAGGGGGTCTAAAATCAGTCCAAGATGTGAATTGAGAATTGTTTGTGTGGGTGAAAAGAGAAGCAGGAAATGTCGTGTAAGTGTGGAATGGACTGTTCCTGCGGCGTAGCATGAGCACATGGGGAAGCAGAGGGAGAGTCGCACGCGGCAGGCCTCTTCACCACACCTCATTGGGCTCAACCGTACAGTACTCACTGGCAAATGGCACACATTAAACGACCCGATCACGACTGAAAGCTGCGGTCTTCGTGTGACCATGCAGACAGTGCAGACGGCCTTCTGCTTGCTCAGGCCCAGAGCACAAGAACACACTGAATTTCACATTAATAACACACTGCATCACACATTAATGTGCTGTACTTCAGGGCCCTCTCTCTCCCCCACTGTCCTTGGTTTCACCTGGATGAATCCATCGGGGTTGATGGGAACTCATGAGAAGTGTTGATAAAGCATGAGGGGCATTCTGGGTAAAACCCTGCATTTCAGGGGCAAAATCTGGAAACATGAATCTGACCCCCACATGACATCACAATGGGAAAAATGGAACAAGACAAAAAACATGTTTACTTTCAGATCTGCACTTAACACTATGTTTATTAAATTAAAATCTGTACTTTGTGTACGATGAAAATGACAGACTTTGGTGATGTATCTAAAATTGATGAGTTATGCCACAGTAACGTTCTGTCAGTCTGACTGTGGGAGAGAAGCATCCCTCTTACTCTGTGGCCGGTCTCCCTGTTTTACACGTCCAGAGTGGACTGAGCACACAGGGTGACACTCCTGCAGGTTACGCTTATATTCACAGTGAGGGGAGTGTGTCTGTGATATGAGGCTGAGAGGACAGTCCTGATCGCCAGCTCCTCAGCACTGAGGGATGTTAACGGGACCCATGGAGCAGAATGAAGGGAACCTGTAGCTCTATCCCGAGCCCTGGCACTGCGCCACTCTGCGCAGCTGCAGCTCTGTCCCGAGCCCTGGCACTGCGCCACTTTGCGCAGCTGCAGCTCTGTCCCGAGCCCTGGCACTGCGCCACTCTGCGCAGCTGCAGCTCTGTCCCGAGCCCTGGCACTGCGCCACTCTGCGCACATTTCAGGAAAAAGTGTGGCAGATGCATCCTCTCACTGTGTAATTCTGTGAGGAATGAAAGCGTTTTCCCCGCGTTGCTAAGGACGACCATGGTTTATGTGGCTCATTGGCTTTTTCTGATTCTCCCTCGCTCTGTCCCAATCGCTAAAAAACAGTACAGCAGATTATCCTTTTTAATGTATGAGGCCCAAATGCGGACATATAGGACATTTAACCCTGCATTAACCTGCAAGCTTCAAGAGCCAGTCAAGCAGATGGAATACACACATTCCATAAGCCAGAATCTGAAATGAGATTTTCTTGGTAGCCAGCAGTTGCATGGTTAAGTACATATGTAACAAGAGTGTGAAATGGGGGCAGTGCTGCAAGCAGAAGTATTTGTTGTTATGGATTAGAGTATTGGTAAAAAGTCTACATGATTATGTCGTTTCTGTTCGGATCTTTACAATGAATCGAAAATGTACAAATACAGGTTAACGACAACTACAATTGTATGTAAAATCTGATGAAAAGATTGTAAAGGATTTCTCTCAATTATTTCATTTTGTTGTTTTTGTGGATTTCTGTTTCATGTCATATTTGTTGTTTTGTGTCTCATCTTTTCGCTACTGGATCGGTCAAAGGAAGACTGCGCACGCTCCCTCATGTCCTGCCAGCGCCGTAGTTAGTGCAGATGTCTCTTGCGCACTATCATACCTTACAGCGAGAGGCTGGGCCGCATCTCTCTGAGCGTTTCTGTGCGCGTCAAAGCCACCTCCCTAGCTCCGCTATCGTAGACCCCTATGATAGAGCTGAGCAGAAACCAACCAATCAGAAGCAGGAGCACATTTACCTTTCATGAAGTAACCTATTGCATCTTGTCGATATACTCAATACAGAAGTGCATCTCTTTGCTTTGTACTCCAGTAAACCTCCCCAGCCTCATGATTTTAAGGCCGAGGATTTCATCAGTTTCAGGTCCTCCCCAGGCTCCTATAATCCATAAAGGTGTATCTATGAACACATCAGATATGTGATCAATATCTTATCTTGTATCTTTAAAATAAGGACTTGTAAAAAAACAAACAAAAAAGTACTAAGTTTATTCACACTGCCTTGTCATGAGTTTGGTCTTATGAATAAAATATATGCTTGATGTGAGCTGCAGTGTGCTGTGGTGCTTGCTCAGATAGAGAACACCCCAAATTTCTTCACTTTTCCAAAACTGTTATTTACTTTATAATCTTGTCAACAATGTGATTTCACAACATCCAATATAATTAGTTTTTAAAGATCACAAAATAGGTCTTTTATGGTTAATATTTCTTAGCTTTCTGGTAAATGAACACATAAAATATTTTGGACCCAGGCTGAGGCTGACTTTGTGCAGATTCCCTTGGATCAGACACAGGGCTTTGTTCTGAAGTAATTGGGCAAATGGAGGAAATGTGCTTCCTGATTACAGAGTCAGTTTTTTCTGTAGTTCTATCCATGACCCTGGGAACTACATCACCCATACACCGTTGAGAGAAGCACATAGCTTTTTTAGAAGTTGTGCTGAGCTCACAAACCACACAGACCAGGACTGCTTCAGTTAAACAGGACATTAACTGGTTAGATACAGATGGGAGAGCCTCCTGTTCAGCACATTTCCTCAGTAACAAAGAGGAAGACTCAGAGATGTGTGTGGAAACACAGCCCTGCAGCACAAACACTGAGCACCACTGGCTTTAGGATAAGCATGGGGGGGCAGAGGCACTACTTTTATTAACCTGTGAATGTTTATTGCTCAGACCCCACCAGCAGGAATGGATGGCTGCAACACCAGAACATCATGGGGTCATATCTCAGCTGGGCTGCCCCAGATCAGGGCATGTGAGGGAGGTCCCACCAGGATCGTTCCCTGTCCATCACTGGGGCCCAACACCAGCCATTACAGGCCTTCCAGCCACTGTGCCGCATGGGAAATAGTGATTTCAAATGAAATTAACATCGATTTGAGAACAGGAGGCCATTTTGGCTGCATATATTTTCTTTACATCTTCATATCTTCAAAACTATACCTCAGAACAGGATCAACCAATCGATATTTGCACACAAATGCTGAAACGCCCTCTCTGCAATGACTGTACCCTCTGGCAGAGTGGCTGGTGGCTCTGTGGTGGGTTGTGATTGGATATGGGTGCTGGGGTGGGATCTGCTCCTCTCTCACAGAAGGCTGTGTGTATTCAGGGCTTCCCCCCAGCCCAGCACTGCTGTCTCCAGCTCACATGCTCATTCAGCCGTGTGCAAGACACAACTCTGCATGGCACAGAAAGTGTGGCACACATAGATTAATCCACCTTTTATGCATTATGAGTGAGCCAGCAGGACTAAGTTAAATAAGGGAAATATTGTTCTAATTAAGAGTAAACAGTGTCATACACACAGCCCTCCATGATGCTGAGGCAACCGATCATGTGACTGGTATTTGTGGTGGTTTCAGTCCCTGAGTTTTCTCTGCTCTGTTTGGAATTCCCAGCCCACAGCTGCAGCTGCCCTTCAGTCTGGTGCAGAGCGGGCTGGCACTCTCATCCTTTTAAGGGTACATTGCCAGCAACACATCTGCAGTCCGCCAGCTGAGCTGCGCAGTCACTCTGCTGTGCCCCAGCTGAGCTGTACAGTCAGTCTGCATGGATGGGAATACACTGCTGCAACTCAACTGTCCAAATGCTTCTGAACCGCAGGCTGATTGGGTAAAGTCTCTTATTAGTCGGTTAACCATTAGGTTTTAAAGCAGCCGCTGGCTGAGGTCTTGTGCTTCCCAGTCTCAGCTCTGTGGATGGAGCCTGTCTCATCGTGGTCTTTACCTTTGCGCAGGACAATGCACTGGTGCAGGGCCTCAGCTGCAGGTGCAGCAGGTGGGTTTTGGGGTGCAGTCAGGGTCGCAGCAGGGCTGCAGCGTGGGGTCACTCCCCTTCGCCACCTGACTCTGCCCAAACACCATGCCACGCTCAAACTGCACCTTCTGGGCCTCGATCAGCTCCAGGACAGGCTGGTACTCAGGGTGGTCAGGCGTAGCCAGGTTGTAGTTCTCGGCGGGGTCGGCCTCCAGGTCAAACAGCAGTGGAGGGTCATGTGCTTTGAGGAAGGAGATCATGTGACAGTCCTGATCCGGCGTGGTGTCACTGTGTGCTGCCCCTGCACACACAGGAAGTGATGTCATGGCTCTCAGGTTATATCATACTCCAAACATGTCAGCACTGACCATCACATGTGTCACAGAAATAGCGAAGGCGCTCCATACACACACACAATAGGCTGCTTGTCTCTGTTCTCAACAGCGCACAGACACCTACCGCGGGTGTAGTAGTGTGCTTTATATTTGCCCACACGCACAGCAAACAGGCCGTACTTCTCACTGGGGTCTGTGGGGTAGTAGAAAATGGCCTTCCTCTTACTCTGAAACAGGAGAGAGCACAAGGATTTCACAGCACTGTCACACCCAACACACCCTACAGCGTCACTCAAAGAAGTATCCGGACAGAGGGCAGTGTCTGTAAACACACACCCAGAGATCTGCAGTGCATTCTCATGGCATAGATCCATACACTGATCACTGCTGTGAATGCACAACTCTCCACAGAAGTAAACATTCTGGATGCACTGAATTGAACACAGTGGCTAAAGATTAAACTAATTAACAAATGCTACACTGCATTGATTACAACCTGAATCAACTAGCAAGTTAAAATCTGAATTGAAAAATTCAGCAAGAAAGCTGATAAATGGGGTTTGGTTACCGGTCCATGACTGAATAAGATGTCTCTCATGTCCACGCCATCCAGAGGCACTCTGGGTAACGTGGCCCCTGCCATGGCCGCGATGGTGGGCAGGACATCCAGCGTGCTGGCCAGCTCATGGGTGACCCCTGGTGGAGGAGAGAGGGATTGAGCCACACACATCTGGGCTATGCTGCTCCTCCCTTCATTCATAAAACTCAAGGAAATGTCCATGTCACACACCTGGGTAAAATACTATACTTTAAATTGTGACACTTCTCATTGGTTATAGACCTAAATCACGCAAAAAGTTTACCTGGTCTGATTTCTCTCTCAGGTGTACCTGCTTTGATTCCCTCTCTTTCAGGTGTACCTGCTTTGATTCCTTCTCTCAGGTGTACCTGGTCTGATTCTCCCGGGCCAGTAGGCGATGGTCGGCTCCCTCATGCCCCCATCGTAAGTGGTCCCCTTGCCACACTTGAGCAGGCCGGAGTTTCCCCCTCGGGCTCTACGCATCAGCTCTGGCCTGGGGGGCACAGAGACACCCTGGCGTTCAGCGCACCCAAAATGCTTGTGTAAGCCAAACTCAGGGAAAGGGTTTGTTTGGCCGTTACTCGTGTCACTCAGCCTCTCTCTGCAGCACTGAGAGTCTGACACACACATGCCTGCAGAGCAGGAGTGACTGAATCAGCTGCCTTTAGTCCCTCTGTAAATGTAACTCTTCCCTGAGCAAATGTCTTAAATCTAACGACAGCAAGAGGAGTAAGAGCTGGACTTTCTGCCTTTCAGACTCACTTCACTTGAGTATTTAGAGACTGTAATGTTGGTGTTTACACTGGAAACCAAAAGGTCTGAGGTGCTGCCTAACAGGCAACAGGCTGTTTATTTAGAATCAAACAGCGTCCCAAAGCTTCAGGCTGAGGTGCAAAAATCCCAGTGTTCCTCTCTGAAGCAGAACCAGGAGCTCAGGAGCACTCAAACCCACAGCAGCATTAGCGTGATGGCCTGAGATTCATCCTCAGACAAGGCAGAAAAACCCCTCTGTCATCCTAATAAAAGAGTCTGTACATGCCTGACAGGACAGGACCGATAGCCCTCCTTCTCATGTTATTTTGTCCTTATTGCAGGTGTAAGCACAAACTTCAACGCTTCATACCTGCTGTGCTGGATTGTGCATCTACCCAAGTCAGATACAGGCTGCGGGGAGTGGGGGCGTACCCATTGTCAGCTGTGAAGAAGATGAAGGTGTTGTTGTGGACCCCACTGTCCTGCAGCGCCTGGATGAGGGCTCCCACCGTGCTGTCAAACTCCATAAGCGCATCTCCAAAAGGACCCCTCAGGGACCTCCCCGCGGCCCCCAGTCCTGCATACTGCGGGTAGTGTGTGTGCTGCAGGGACAAGAGAGAGAGATCAGAGTCAGTGTTACAGCTCAGAGTCAGTGCTGCAGCTCAGAGTCAGTGCTGCAGCTCAGAGTCAGTGCTGCAGCTTAGTGTCAGTGTTACAGCTCAGAGTCAGTGCTGCAGCTCAGAGTCAGTACTGCAGCTTAGTGTCAGTGCTGCAGCTTAGTGTCAGTGTTACAGCTCAGAGTCAGTACTGCAGCTTAGTGTCAGTGCTGCTGCTCAGAGTCAGTACTGCAGCTTCGTGTCAGTGTTACAGCTCAGAGTCAGTGCTGCATCTTAGTGTCAGTGTTACAGCTCAGAGTCAATGCTGCAGCTTAGTGTCAGTGTTACAGCTCAGAGTCAGTACTGCAGCTTAGTGTCAGTGCTGCTGCTCAGAGTCAGTACTGCAGCTTAGTGTCAGTGTTACAGCTCAGAGTCAGTGCTGCAGCTTAGTGTCAGTGTTACAGCTCAGAGTCAGTACTGCAGCTTAGTGTCAGTGTTACAGCTCAGAGCCAGTGCTGCAGCTTAGTGTCAGTGTTACAGCTCAGAGTCAGTGTTACAGCTCAGAGTCAGTACTGCAGCTTAGTGTCAGTGTTACAGCTCACAGCCAGTGCTGCAGCTCAGAGTCAGTACTGCAGCTTAGTGTCAGTGTTACAGCTCAGAGCCAGTGCTGCAGCTTAGTGTCAGTGTTACAGCTCAGAGTCAGTACTGCAGCTTAGTGTCAGTGTTACAGCTCAGAGTCAGTACTGCAGCTTAGTGTCAGTGCTGCAGCTCAGAGTCAGTGCTGCAGCTTAGTGTCAGTGTTACAGCTCAGAGTCAGTACTGCAGCTTAGTGTCAGTGCTGCTGCTCAGAGTCAGTACTGCAGCTTCGTGTCAGTGTTACAGCTCAGAGTCAGTACTGCAGCTTAGTGTCAGTGTTACAGCTCAGAGTCAGTACTGCAGCTTAGTGTCAGTGTTACAGCTCAGAGTCAGTACTGCAGCTTAGTGTCAGTGCTGCAGCTCAGAGTCAGTGCTGCATCTTAGTGTCAGTGTTACAGCTCAGAGTCAGTGCTGCAGCTCAGCGACCTATGTGAGACTGAGAGGGAGTAACAGGAGCTGGTGGCTCTGTGGCTCACGTGAGAGGGGTAGTACAGAAAGAAGGGCTGGGTCCTCTGAGCGGATGAGGAGATGAACTGTGTGGCAAAGTCCCTGTATTTCTCCTCCAGATCAGGGAAGCTGACTGGCTGCTGTTTGATCGTCTCATTAGCCATTAGTGGGACAGTCACAACCCCGACATCACAGTATCCAAAACATTTAATGTTTGGCGGAAAACACGTCAAGTTATGGCACGGTCCCTGCAGCACAACCCAGAGAGAGAGGGAAAAGTGATTAGCCCCTCCTACAATTCATGCTCTTTTGAATTTGTATTTCTATAGTTATATTTTTGTCTTCTGTCTGTCAGACCTACCTGATCGTGAGAGTAGGGCACCCCCAGGTAGTGGTCAAACCCCTGTCGGGTTGGGAGGTACATTCTGTCCTTGCCCACACCCAGGTGCCATTTGCCCACCATGGCTGTGGCATACCCCAGCGGCTTCAGCACCTCTGCTATGGTGGTCTCGTTCAGGGGGAGCCCGCCCCGCGAGCCGGGGTAAAAGACCCCAGGGTACACTCCGGAGCGCGTCTGGTAACGGCCCGTCAGCAGCGCCGCTCTGTGTCAGAGAGAGTCAACATCGGGTATGCTGTTGTTTTAGTGCCACCATCTGGTTAATGTATGCCATTACACTCAGACAACATTGTATTTTGAGGATTGTTTATATGGTTTTTAGATTCAAAACGTATCTCCGCTTCTACCCAGTAAATACATAAGAATATAACTAATATATAGGCAAGTGGAAATATAAGATTGTGGTATCAAATAACCAGACAGAATACACAGGAAGGTCAGTGTAAGTTACGGTTCAATATTGGATATTTGAATACAGTAAACCTCATTATACCGTACCTCGTTTAAATGGATCTCGGTTATAACGGACTATTTCTGCTGAAACATGTGTGGTCTATTCCGGTTAATATTGGTTAATATTCCTCTTTTTCTTTCCCTTACACTTTTCTGTCATCTTTTTCTCCCTTTACTCTCCTATTTTTTATTTAGGATACCTCTTTCGCTCTTGCCTCTTTCTTATAATATTCGTTGTTATTGGTAACTTTTACGGTGGTGCCACATCGTATCACGCATTGTTTGGAACCTTAATTAAACTGATACAGTCCGAATATTGTTGTACACCGAACTCTGAGTAAATATGGCTTGGTACCACAGCCGAGGTGGGACTATTGGGTGTGTGTGTGTGTGTGTGTGTGTGTGTTGTGTGTGTGTGTGTGTGTGTGTGTGTGTGTGTGTGTGTGTGTGTTTTATTATCACCCGGTTATGTCGTACTATCGGTCATACCGTACTCCCCCCTATTAGTCCGGTTTAACGAGGGTTTATTGTATAGAACATAGTACAATACGTTACATGACAGTATACAGACACACTCGAGACACAACGCCAGGCTGCGTTGCTTTATGTATAATTGCAGGTACAAAAGAGTACAGAAAGGCACAAAGTCCCGCTCATTCCAGCTACTGCGAAGAAGAATTAAATGCACCACAGAAACAACTGTCATAGATTAAAAGGAATAAAATAGTTTGACAATGAAAGAACAACTTCGAACAGTTCGGTACCTAGAAGGGCTGCAGACGGGACTAGTACTGTAGAAGTCGGTAAAACGCAATCCTTCCGCAGCTAATTTATCGAGGTTGGGAGTCTCTGAACTCGGATGTCCGTAACTGCCCAAATCACCAAATCCCAAGTCATCCGCGAAGAGAAGAATGAAATTTGGTAGCTGAGAACCCCATGAGGTTGGCAGGATGAGGGTCGCCAAAACAGAAATAACGACCATGAAGTAATCCATCACTGGAGCTCCACGTAAAAACGAGAGGTTTGCGAACTGACAGTAACTTAACAAAAACAGGAACATGCAGACTAATTCCGCGTTTCGCTCTGACCATTTATCTTGTGCAGTAGCTGCACAGAATGTGAAGGTCTGAAACTCGTTTGGTGCTAGCAGAGTCTGATTTCATACGTAAGGTTTTCTCGACAGTTAATCGGATTTCATGAGAAACAATACATTTACAAAGCGATCCGGTACTTTTTCGCTGAGACAAGCGGCACAGAGAGTCATGACGGGACCCTGTCGTCAGCTGACAGAGTCATGCAGCTGACACACTTCCTCACGTGACAACAGCGATGCTGAATTTGGCTTCTGGGAAATGTTGTTCAGCGTCTAAAATTGATCAGCGAGGTATTCGTAAAACTGCAAATCAAGCTACCAGCAGAATACTCTTCGTGATTGTGTATTGCATTTGTGGTGAAGTTAAACATAATGAAAACAAACTGTATTGCTACGCACACCTACTCAATGTTTTCCCCAACGTGGCGAGCAGGTATCCCGGTGGACGAAGAAAAATGGGTGGAGCTTATCGTCTAAACAGGGCAGTAGAGAGTAATCTCTCTTTCGACGTACGCATCTACATGTATCTGTATAATTGATTGTGTATGGTGTCTCGTTCCCTTTCACATGTCTCTGCTGGACTGGCCTACATTCAGTACACTCATCCGTATGCCCACTCACCACTCACTCAGTCACTCACTCACTCACTCACACATTTATTCAAAATTATTCTCCCCTCTGAGACCAAGCTTATTATTTTATCGTTCTCATCATCCACATTGTGTAACCGAGCTGACCCCTGTATCCTGTGTGTGGAGGGGTTTGCTAATAAAGCAGCAGATCTGTAATTCAGCGCAGTGTCTGGAGGCAAAATGCTGCTGCTCTCCAATGGTCCTCTGCGTTGCTCTGTCAGGGAAATTCTCAATGACATTATTTTCCTGTATCTTTCATAGAGAAATCTGTATATACATGAGACACAACACTTGATTGCAAAGAAAATCTGATGCACTAGGCAGTGCGTAATACAGATTTGAGATTCTCACGTAATGAGATTCTGAAGCCAAACCGTCTTTATTTTTCCTGGATAATGATTGGGCAATCTTTCTCTCTGTCTCCTTACTCCCTTCATGGGGAGTACACCCATGGTGACACTAGGGGGTGCTCTGTGATTGAAGCATGTTTGTCTCAGTGCTCAAACACTTAGAAATCCAGTGCAAACAGAGGGGATTAAAAGAAGTGTGAGGCCTGTAAGTATGTTGTACTTTATACTGGAAATACATGCAGTATTTAGAACATTATGTGATACAGTTATGAAGCAAAACCCTCACTGAAAGAGACCTGGGGCTCCAGAGGAGGAGCCTTAAGGGACCTTAAGCTGCAGGCAAGGTGGTTTCTCACCTGAGGATGCAGGAGAAGCGCTATGGCTGCGTAAAAGCCCTGTGATTGGTGCATTCTGTCCTGTGTGAAAGTGCTAAACCCTGTGATTGGTGCATTCTGTGCTGTGTGGAAGCACTAAGCCCTGTGATTGGTTCTTTCTGTGTTGTGTGAAAGCACTATGCCCTGTGATTGGTTCTTTCTGTGCTGTGTGGAAGCGCTAAGCCCTGTGATTGGTTCTTTCTGTGTTGTGTGAAAGCACTATGCCCTGTGATTGGTGCTGTCTGTGCCCACAGTCCGCTGTAGATCAGGAGTAAGTGCTGGGCCTAACGGCTCCCTCAGAGTAATGAAGTGAGAGATCTCATAAATGTTTTAGGAGCCAGTTTGAGGAAACATGAGCTTTCATGACTGAATAGATTTTAGCTGAGCTGTCAGCCATCCAAAGTTAAAGTTGCGATCCAGTTTTATCACCTTGCTGTACACATTGGCTTTCTGAAAGCAGGCTTTTATTTGGTTCAGTGTCAGAAGTATACATCTCTATGAAATTAGCAGTGTGAGAGAGCCCGAGCAGACACTATCATCAACTCTTGGTTTTAATGCAGTTTCCATGTTCAGCTGGACTCACTCTCCACCACACAACATCAGAGTCTGCTGGCTGTATTTTGAGTTGGAATGTAATGCCAGAGGGTTCTTCCATGTTCAATATTTATGGCCATTTAGCCCATCTAGGCTCCTCATTTACCTACAGTCTACAGAGTATCCAGCACTGCATCAAGCCCATTTACCTACAGTCTACAGAGTATCCAGCACTGCATCAAGCCCATTCACCACAGTCTCAGCACTGCATCAAGCCCATTCACCTACAGTCTACAGAGTATCCAGCACTGCATCAAGCCCATTTACCAACAGTCTACAGAGTGTCCAGCACTGTCTCAAACTTGGTCTTGAACAATAAGGGTCTCTGCCCCTGCTGCTTGGCCAGGCAACCTGTTCCAACCATTGACAACTCTCTGTATAATATAATACTTCCTGATTTCAGCATTAATCACTCATTGATCCGAATATTAAATACAGTTACGCTTGTTATTCTGCTGTACAGGCAATGTTGTTCCCACTCCTCAATAACTAATTTCATAAGTAATACCTTCTTTCTGACCTCATCAATACTGCAGGTCTACTGCACCAGCTACGTGGCATGACTTAAATGCCTGAGGGAGTGCTGCCCAGCTGTCTGTTTAAATCACACTCCTCTTGGCTGATCACTCAGGAAAATGTACCAAAACCAGAGTATTTCAGTGCCCTGGAGCAGGTGAAGTTCCTCTGCTGTTTGCCAGCCTGTCAGTCAGAGACCTGTGTAAGAGCAGAGCAAGAATGGATGCTTTTTCCTGGCTTAGTGAAATGGATCCGGACAATGCACAGCGCCGGGAGAGTAATGAGTCTCACATCCATCTCCTCTTCCATTCTGCATGCCGTTTCCCCACAGCAGAGCAGAGTGGTGCAGCCCACCTTTCCCTGCAGCTCCCTGCTTTTGAACAGAAACCCGCTCCTAAAGGCTATTGGGAGCATTTTGTTGAGGTTATTTGCTCTGATGAGGACTGGATTACTGAATAAACATGCCTGTGCAAAGCCTGCTGGAGTCTGACCTAAAGCACGTAGCTGTAGTAATACAGGAAGCTGTATGTGTTCAGCTGCATGCCTTCAGTACACCTGTAAGCCCAGGCCAGGGCCCCCATCATTCACAGCAGTTAAAATACAGGGGACATCCCATGGTCCTTTGTGGTTGCACAAACCATAACTGGGCTCAATAATTAGATCTCACACATCATAAATATAGAAGTTGATATAGAAGAATCTAAATGTGATAAAGAGAATCCCACAGTGAACCATGCAGAGCAGTGCATGATGGGAGGCTGTGATAAGAAGAGGCCACGGGTGAAAAGCATGCAGGTGCTTTCACACCTGAGCTGAGATCAGTTCTCCTTACCTGGATTCTCAGCTCAGGTGTGAAAGCACAGTAAGTAAATCAGCTCCTTATGAGTACAGGTCATGCTCTGGTAAGCACTGTCTGTAAAAGCATGCTGGATAAATGTGCAGCAGAGTTCTGTGAAGGTGCTGACTGCAGCCCACAGTCCTCCTCTTTGGGAGTGCTTAGTGTTACACTCACAAACCCCCACATGTTCTGTTAGACCTGAGTCTTTGTGGTCTTCCCCAGGCACCAGCCTCCATTGATCTGTTGTGGGGAACTTGAGCAAAGTCATTCAGAGAAAGAAGAGGCTCTTCAAACACAATTTGTTCTTTTATGTTTTGACCCTGAGAGCTGGACGGCATCCAGAGCTCCAGATGGAAACAAACAGCCCATTGGCCGGCTCCAGGTCTGACCCACGGAGCGGGGGGCTTTTCTGCTGGGTGCCCGCTGGCTGTGCCTGACCTAAATTAATCTTGGCCCTCTGTGGGAAGCCCTTACAAACTGACGGCCCTGTTCTCATTGATGCTCCATTGGCTCACTGCTTTGAGTGCTCCGGCTACATCTACACAGGTGATGCTTTGTGTAGAGGCTTTGCTGCAAAACTCTCCGGATGGGAGGGTCAGATCTGAGGGCAGCGTGATTTCAGCCAGGGCTATTTTCATTGATACTCCTCTTCATCTCCTTGTTGTTAAGACTCAGTTCATTAAAACATAAAAAGTTTTATTAAAAGTTGTTCTGTTTTACTGAAAATCCATGCAGAGGACCAGAACACCAGGGAGTGGTGTCTGATCCAAGATCAGACTTATTTTGAAAACAAATGCTGCACTTTTGGCAGATAATTGACTCCTGCTTAAATCTATTTTCATTCAGATGTTTGGCATTAGTACAGTAGATGGTTTTAGAAAAGTTCTGCTCATTATTGTTTTTTTCATTTTCACTTTGTTCTTATTTGCCATTTTCTGCACATCCCTGCTACAGGAATGCAAGCATTGCTGCATACTAAATGAATGTTAGCTTTTCTCTGTTAGAGAATAAACACTGGTACATACTAATGTTAGCGTCTCTGTTAGAGAATAAACACTGGTACATGGTGAATGTTAACGTCTCCGTTAGAGAATAAACACTGGTACATGGTGAATGTTAGTGTCTCCGTTAGAGGATAAACACTGGTACATACTAATGTTAGTGTCTCCGTTAGAGGATAAACACTGGTACATGGTGAATGTTAGTGTCTCCGTTAGAGGATAAACACTGGTACATGGTGAATGTTAGTTTCTCCGTTAGAGGATAAACACTGGTACATGGTGAATGTTAGTGTCTCCGTTAGAGGATAAACACTGGTACATACTAATGTTAGCGTCTCTGTTAGAGAATAAACACTGGTACATGGTGAATGTTAACGTCTCCGTTAGAGAATAAACACTGGTACATGGTGAATGTTAGTGTCTCCGTTAGAGGATAAACACTGGTACATGGTGAATGTTAACGTCTCCGTTAGAGGATAAACACTGGTACATGGTGAATGTTAGTGTCTCTGTTAGAGGATAAACACTGGTACATGGTGAATGTTAGTTTCTCCGTTAGAGGATAAACACTGGTACATGGTGAATGTTAGTGTCTCCGTTAGAGGATAAACACTGGTACATACTAATGTTAGCGTCTCTTTAGAGAATAAACACTGGTACATGGTGAATGTTAGCATCGTCGTTAGAGAATAAACACTGATACATGCTGGATGTTAGCGGCTCTCTGTTGGAATGCTAATACGGCTTCATCTTCTCATTTAAATGTAATCACTCAAACTGGGTGTCCTCCTGTTTTCTGTGTCATAGGTACATTATGATAAACTTTATTTGTTAAGTGCTTTTCAAAGATGGCAGTCTCAATGGGGCTTTCTTCTGTATAAATAAAAAATGCCATGGTAACCTCATTTGTCAGCCATCAGGAAAAATGGCCATACTTAAAAATCAGTAACAGTGAAATGTAACCAAATAACCACCATTAATACTATTGTAAAATCCAATCATTTAAGTTTCAAAGTAAAGTTTGAAGAAAAAGGAGAAAAAAATGAAAAATGTTTAATGAATTTTTTTTTTCAACAAGCCAGTAGTACAGAAGAGGGCCTCAATCTTTTTCTCCCTTGAGACTGTACATGGGCCTTCCCTTAAACTAGAGTGTGGCGGTTTATTAGCAGTGAGCTCTTTCGCTCGTTAAGTGCAGTGAGGCGACTCAGAGCCGCCTGTCCAGCCGTGACGAGGATCAATAACGTGCCGGGTCCTGTGGGAGGGGCCATGCTCTGCACTGGGGTTTCCCCCATGCCAGTGCACATGCAAGGGCACCATTCACAGGGTGCAGCAACAGCGTAACGGGCTCAGATATGACAGTGGCTCAGGTATGGATTATTTGTGGCAGTTTATGTTTTGGGGGATTGCCAGTTTTTGCCAGACTGACCATCAGTGACGAACAGGTAGCTAAGGAGAAGCAGTGAAGTCTGAAACACGGCTTGTGTTTTTGATTGGGATTATTTTTCGGTTAGGTAGATTGTTTTCGGTTTTGTTTCGTTAATTTTGAACATTTTTTTTTTTTTTTTTTGAGGTTCCCTTGCCAGCATTTTTGTTATCGTTTCTAATTTTTGTTTCTTCTCTGTTGAGTTTATTTGGTTTGCTAGTTTTAGTTATTTTTCTTTCTGGCTTTTTGGTGAGGGAGAGTCCAGGAGGCCCTTTTTTGTGTGTTGGTTGTGCGTGTGTCTCTATGTGTGGCAGGTGGAGCGCTGTGGGACCACCGCTGAATCACACCAGGACGCCGCTGAGAGCTGGAGGCAGCACGTGGACAAGACAGTGGAGCAGAGGGCAACGGCACCCCGGACTGGGCAGAAGGCGTGGCGGGGCACCGGCCAGGGCTGGGCAGAAGGCATGGTGGGGCATGGCTGGCCCTGGTTCAGTAAGGGATAAAACCGATTGAACGAGCTGCATGTGGCCATTCTCCACGTTTTCTCTGCCAGAGTACAGTCATGATGGGGCCATGCTCTCTCCCTCTCCCCAGTGATGCCCGCTGGAGGAGACTGTGTGTGTATGCCCGCTCCAGCCAGAGGAGACTGTGTGTGTATGCCCACGGCAGAGTCTGCCTTACCTGAGTGTGTGGCCAAAGGTGTGCAGTGTGGATATCTCTCTCCTGGGGTTCTGCTCGCATGGCACTGGAGAGGAAAGCAAGGAGGGCCACCAGATGAGGAAGGCCTGAAGGAAGAGGGAGTGGTGAGGGAAGCGATGGAGTTTTCTGTTGATGAGCTGTTTTTTTAAATTGTGAAAACAAAATAAAGTCCAGTTTCCTTGTGTCTTGGTTGTCCGTGGTGGGTGGATCTCAGGACCCTTGGCTGGAGGGCAGGGGGAGAAAGCATTGGCGACCCCCAACACTTGTGTAGTTTTCTGATGCTTTGCCATGGTTCACCTCGTGCATCACCTTCACTCCGCTGTTCCCTGAGTCTCTCCCCCAAACCTGCTGAGCCCAGAATTCCTGATGACCCCTGTGCCCACAAGCCCTGGCGCCCTCTCTCTGCATCCGCCTTAATGAGAGCCACTCTGCCTCTGCTGCACTCTGAAAAGTGTCTGCGCTGTGTTGGACTGTCTGTGAAAAGCTGCTGCTTTCCCAGGTATCCTCATGTGTAGCCTGGGTGATAGCTGCTCTCACAGGTATCCTCACATGTAGCCGGGGCGATAGCTGCTACTTTCCCAGGTATCCTCATGTGTAGTCTGGGTATTAGCTGCTCTCACAGGTATCCTCACACTTTATCCTCATGTGTAGTCTGGGTATTAGCTGCTCTCACAGGTATCCTCACATGTAGCCGGGGCGATAGCTGTCTGACTGTGCTGAACAATGAGGCAATGATGCTCGCTTTAGACACAATGAAACATCAAAAGCACTTCAGCCTCGGCTGCTGGGAAGAGTAAAAGCATCGCTTACTGACGAGGGCAAACGCTGTGTCAGATCTTCCCAGCGTGGAAGTGCCAGCTTTGGAAGATTCATGTGCAGAAGGATGTTTCTCTGAAGGAGAGAATACCCACTTTCTGCGCTGTAGTAATAGGGAGAGTGAGAAATGTTCCTGTGTTTTTTTTTTCTACATTTCAAACCAAAGCAGAACTGCAGGGCTGGGGGACACATCCCTACATTTGGAGGCAAGTAAGGTTCAAAACCAAGTCAGTGTCAGTCCCACAGATGGCAAATAGACCGTGCATAATTAAACCAATTTTCAGCTCAGTTGAGGATCGAAGCTGTCTTAATGTCATTCCATGTGATGATCACCACGTGTTCGATGATGCGCATTTAGCAGGACTCAGCAGAGCTAGTCATCTCAGAGGAGAGGGAGTGGGGGGTGAAAAATGTCATTGGGCAGAGAGTCTGTGAGGTCCTATAGCAGTGCTGTCCATCCCCTCTGGGCCGGCAGTGCTGCGGATTGGCCAGGTAGGACCACAGCAGGAGGGCTGGGCCTCAGCTGGCAGCAGCTCTCCCTTCATTTTCTAATAAACCTGTATTTTGCAATCAGAATGTGAATGTAAAAGGTGCAGCAGCTGAACAGAAATCAGCAGCATTGTTTTAGTGATGTGATCCTCTTACTTCAGCCATATGAAGCCGTGGTGATAATGCTAAAGTCTTCCTGCAGTTTTTTCTTGTTTGCCCTTCAGCACAGACACCTGCCACTGGGTTCGCAGTCTGTCTGACTGGATTCTACCTGTTCCATTAAAACGATTTCAGACTGCCCACTTGTGACAGATATGTTACTGAGCATACTATATGCAGACAAATGTGATAAATTGGTCTCTTTGCTTTAATATTAATATAGATACCAGTGTGCTTCCTTTGCTTGCATATTAACAGGAATGCCTGTGTGTTTTAGGAACAGAGCCTCCCTGCCACTGATTTCAGGTGTGGAATACCTGGTTCATTTACATTCGGCACTAGATTGGATAAGAAGCCTGCACCTACACCAGTCTGTTGATTGGACACCCTCAGTGTATGTTTGAGAGTGGCTCACTCCTCTGCCCCCTGCAGCCAAGAGATGGCACTGCAGCTTTCATTAATCAGATTTCACCTGATCCATCATGAGGCAAGACTACAGAGTTATCTGGCTAACCCCTTAATCCTCAACCCGATCGATCATCACGATCGATGTCATCAAATTTAAAACATTTCTCAACGTTATCTGGAGTTTTGCTTAATCCTGTTTTGTGAAAACTCACCCAGGTGTTCATCTGATAGGTGCTGTTTCAAATTACAATGAATTTGTATGTGGGCCATAGACGACCAGTGCTTCATTTTGCACATTGGCATGTAAACCCCAGCGTATCTCAGGGTGATTTTGCACATTGGCATGTAAACCCCAGCGTATCTCAGGGTGATTTTGCACATTGGCATGTAAACCCCAGCGTATCTCAGGGTGATTTTGCACATTGGCATGTAAACCCCAGCGTATCTCAGGGTGATTTTGCACATTGGCATGTAAACCCCAGCGTATCTCAGGGTGTTCAGATCCGAGATCACCATGCCTGACTGAGGAGCTAAACCACCTGCAGTAACAGCATAAGCCAGCCAACCCTCACATTTGTTTCAAGCAAAGTGTTTCCAGAGAGAGATTTTTAACACTAGTGCCTGCATGCTGGTTATGAAGATACAGTCTTTCAGAGGGTGTTCGTTTGGCTTGAGTGTCTAGGGTCTCGTTTCATAACCCCTGACTGTTAATTGCTTTGGTCAGAATACCCCTTGACTTCATACTTCATAGCAATTTTCACTCCTTGTTGAGGCAAGAGGAAAAGGAAGAGTCAGAGAGAGGAGCCAGATGAGAATTCACAGTGAGTGGCTGTGTCTCAGATTGCATGCTTGCATACTTTGCAAGACTCTCATCCGGTAATGTTAGCAGTGACTGAAAACGTAGTTGACCGCTAACTAGCGATGTTGTTGCAGAAAAAATTTCGCTCAGTACATATTTTTTGGTGAACAGTTGTTTGTATAGTTTTATTTAATACCTTTAACATTCTTCTTAGCTGTATATCCTGAGAACACAATGACCACTGGAAAGGAATAGTATGCTAAGATGCATACTTCATTTTTTTTTTCCCAAGTATGCGAAGAGAACTTCTGGTGAATTCTATGCATATATGCATACTTGAGTTTGAGACACAATTGATCAGGTGACCGTTAATGTGTGCAATTTGAGACACAGCCAGTATAGAGGACAGCTGTGTGTATCCCAGCATGCTGTTGTGCTGTATCTTGGGAGAGGTGAAAGGTCATCACAACCATGGGGACCAATGAGCTGAGAGCACTAAGCCTGCCTGGGACAGGCCCGAAGTGAAGGCGAGGACATTTTCAGAGACGGAGTACATTCCACTGCTAGACTCTTAAAGACTGCTCAGCTTCCCTGAAGGATCTCATGTTGCGGTTCATTTTAATCATATTTTAAGTTTATTTTAAGCCTTTTCACAACACATTTGCTTACTGCATCTTATTGATTGGTGGAGTGGAAAAACATCCTCAGTGGAGTGTGGGCTGCTGGTGCTGAGGGGAGAGAGTCCAGCACTTGGGTGGGTGAGGCCATTCAAGGCAAACTGTTTTCCAGAAGATTTCACATTTATTGAAGGCTTAATTGGTGCTGTAGTAGATGGCTGATTTTAGCTGGCTGTCTCATGGCACACTGTTGGACAGGAGACAGGGTCAGAGGATTCAGCCAGGACACCAGCTGGGCCGAGTCCATTACACTTATCCATCAGCTAACTGATCTTTCCCACCTGCTAACTGATCTTTCCCATCAGCTAACTGATCTTTCCCTTCAGCTAACTGATCTTTCCCTTCAGCTAACTGATCTTTCCCACCTGCTAACTGATCTTTCCCATCAGCTAACTGATCATTCCCATCAGCTAACTGATCTTTCCCACCTGCTATCTGATCTTTCCCATCAGCTAACTGATTTTTCCCACCTGCTAACTGATCTTTCCCACCTGCTAACTGATCTTTCCCATCTGCTAACTGATCTTGTCTGATCTGTAACTTCACAATTTTCAATGAACAATTCAGAAATACAGATGCACATTTTATGGAGAAAGCAGTAAAACTTGCTCTGTGCTGCTAAAAAAATCTGGACTGAGGTTATCGGAGAAACATTTCCTTTTCATTTACTGTTGCGAATCAATTCCATAACTTACACTCTTTGCACACTGTGTTAAAAGGCTTCTGTGTTGGGGTAAGAGACTTGGCATGCTATGTACTACCATATATTAGTGTACTGTAAGAAAGTCAAGTTGCATTAACAGTGAGCTCTAGACTCATAAATAATAAAAATATGGCCAGAGAAATCAGGGAGGGGGAACCCTGGACTTTATCATGGATAAGGGCGATTTCAACACAATCCTCACCTTTAATCAGCCCCACACAGAGCAGTTTTTAATTCAACAGTTTTTATTTTAAATGCCCCCGTTCTTCAGAACAGACTCACAGGAGACACAAGCTTAGCCTGAGGATGGCACATCACTCACACAGAGTCCATATTCAATTTAACTCTGTATGAACTCTCAACATCGTCCATCCGTTAGCATCCTAGAGACAAGTGTATTTCATTTATCCATTCACACAACACATTTAACCTGAATGGGAAGATACATCCACCTATACATAGTTATTGTGACTAATCAGGAAACATTGACTTTAGGGTTTTTAAGTGTAGCAGTGAAACTTTGAATGTTTTTTCCTGATTTTTTCAGAACCCTAACTAAACCTGATGACTCACTGCAGCAGTCATCCTGTCAGCTTTGGCTCGTTATTCACACGATGAGCATCCTGTGTCTTAGTCTGTGATCCATTCAAAGGCCCAGTACTCTAACATAGTGTAGACACACAAAGCTAATGACGTAGTGCTACACTCATTTACATAATATAGACACACAAAGCTAATGACGTAGTGCTACACTCATTTACATAATATAGACACACAAAGCTAATGACGTAGTGCTACACTCATTTACATAATATAGACACACAAAGCTAATGACGTAGTGCTACACTCATTTACATAATATAGACACACAAAGCTAATGACACTCATTTACATAATATAGACACACAAAGCTAATGTAGTGCTACACTCATTTACATAATATAGACACACAAAGCTAATGACGTAGTGCTACACTCATTTACATAATATAGACACACAAAGCTAATGACGTAGTGCTACACTCATTTACATAATATAGACACACAAAGCTAATGACATAGTGCTACACTCATTTACATAATATAGACACACAAAGCTAATGACATAGTGCTACACTCATTAACATAATATAGACACACAAAGCTCACTAACATAATATAGACACACAAAGCTAATGACATAGTGCTCCATTCACAAACATAATATAGACACGCAAAGCTAATGACATAGTGCCACTTACTGGTGGTTGAATGGCTGGGGACCTGCTGTGGGTGGTGAATTGAAAACCCTTGATAATGAGGTAAATACACACTCCTCTACACAATCACTGCACACTGTCACACACACTCCTCTACACACTCACTGCACACTGTCACACACATCCCTCTACACTCTCATTACACACTGTCACACACACTCCTCTACACTCTCATTACACACTCTCACTACACACTGTCACACACACTCCTCTACACTCTCATTACACACTCTCACTACACACTGTCACACACACTCCTCTACACTCTCACTGCACACTGTCACACACACCTCTCTACACTCTCACTACACATTGTCACACACACTCCTCTACACTCTCACTGCACACTGTCACACACACCTCTCTACACTCCCACTGCACACTGTCACACACACCCCTCTACACTCTCAGTACACACTGTCACACACACTCCTCTACACACTCACTGCACACTGTCACACACACTCACAATTGTTTAATTGTGACTGAAGTGTCGTGTGAAGCACAGTACTTTCCCCAGACTGTTGTTATTTTAATCAACTCTATGGTAGTCTGGGGTCTGAACTATGGAATAAAAACTGGTATGAATTTTACTTTCTCATCTCAATCTGCTTTTTACTCAAAGTCTTCAGTGTGAGCAAAATAGGCAGTCTGGCATTTGAGCCATCTTTTGCGTGCTTAAACAGTTATTTAATGTAGTGTTTCAGGATAATGGCTCTATAATCTTCTGTACAGTACAACAAATCCCATTATGATTTGGACACGGCTTTCATCAGCATTCTTAAACATGTTTGAGAAACTGAGTCAAAGGAGTGTTTGTGGATTAAGTCCAGTTACATATTTCAGTGTTTGCTGCAGATTAGGCTGCAGGAGCTCTCTGGTTCAGTGCATGCTGGGCCTGTGCTCTCAGAAATGCAGCTGGAGGAGAGGCCGACGTTATTCTGACCAGCGTCCAGTTATGGATCCTAAGAGAGACAGACCAATGTCCGGTTATGGATCCTAACAGAGACAGACCAATGTCCGGTTATGGATCCTAACAGAGTCAGACCAATGTCCGGTTATGGATCCTAACAGAGTCAGACCAATGTCCGGTTATGGATCCTAACAGAGTCAGACCAATGTCCGGTTATGGATCCTAACAGAGTCAGACCAATGTCCGGTTATGGATCCTAACAGAGTCAGACCAATGTCCGGTTATGGATCCTAACAGAGACAGACCAATGTCCGGTTATGGATCCTAACAGAGTCAGACCAATGTCCGGTTATGGATCCTAACAGAGTCAGACCAAAGTCCGGTTATGGATCCTAACAGAGTCAGACCAATGTCCGGTTATGGATCCTAACAGAGTCAGACCAATGTCCCGCTCTCATCGCTGATCAGGGCCCTCTTTTAATGTGTTAACCTCACATGCAAATTCAGGTTAGTTTCACTGAACAGGAGTTGTGTTGGTTTCATTATTTCACGACTTTACTAATTGTGAGGCATAATTTTGTATTCAGATTGCAATCACATATTCTCCTCCTGAGTAGTCCAGTCTCAGGGCTAACAAACTGTGAAATGGATGTGTTTAATGTCCCTGGGCTTCCAATCACACAGTAATGAGGAAATCAGACTAGCTGTTTGTCATTGTTAATTAAAAACAGGCAAAACGTACATGCTCCTTGCTTACCCTAATCAGAGGAAGGAGACCGTGGGCACTGTGCTTCATCCACGTCTTATCAGTGATCTGCTTCCCCTGTGGAGAGATCAGTCACACCCCTCTGACATTTATCCCTGCGCTTACCCACAACTGATTAATAATATATCAAAAGACATACAATTTTCTCTACAACTAGAAAAGACATTTCCTGTATTATAAATGAAATGTTGATCCTATGGAAACTTAAGTAAAATAAAAATATGGTTATATATGCTTCTTACACAAAGTAAATGTTACTCTAGTTTAAAAAGACTGTGGAAAATCGCTGATATCTGTGTAATCTCATTTGCTTATAGGAATATGAGCTTCATGATATAAAGTAATGTGCCACTCTGTGTCTCTGTGTTCTTACAGATTAGTGCCTTCAGCTGGGAATTGTTGCATTTAAATTCAAACCACTGAGTCTAACATTAAAATGTGGTAATTGAGGAATTCCTTCCAGAGTTAAATATTTACAGACAGATTGGACACTGAATAAATGGTTAAACCTCAGGTCAGACGCTGGTTTAACATGCGGAGTCTTTTCTGCTCAGAGACATTGGTGGGACTGATTCAGTAGTTATAAGACAAAAGGTGTTTTGTTCACAGTTCAGATCATACAAATGCCGTTGATAGGCTACAATGAATTTGGGACAAACAATGAAGCAGAAAACAACTAAAACAACTCCCTGTTAGAAATTATGTAATTTAATATTAATATTGAAAATTTATATATTTCCAAAATGATTTACAATGACCCCTACAAATCATCTCGTGACCTCAGTTGGGGTCGGGACCCCAAGGTTGAGAATGGCTGGCCTAAGGGTTAGGGGTCTGTGTTCTGCAGTGTTGCGTACTGTTCAGTTCCCCAGTAGGGTGCTTGTCGTACCCTTCCTGAATTGCTTGAAATGTAAACTCTGTTGGCTGGACTGAATGCAAGTGCCTGCTAAATATGGAAATGTAGAAGCTGAAGGGTCTGTAGGTAACTGAACTGGCAGATGTTAGTGAATTGTTATACTGAAAGACACAAGTCCATGTGTAGTTTAAATTCTATCCTCTGTTCTTCATTGCGGACCCTCCTTAGCAGTGGTGTTGGTGAAGTATGAACCCCCCCCACCCGGTTTGTGCAGCTTGATTAGCCATTAATAATAACTCACCACACAAAAATTCAGTTCACCTTCAGCTCACTCGCCTTCAGCTTCAGCTTAGTCTGTAATGAGGGCTGTCCTCTAGCCTGCTGCCCTACAGTCCGCTCAATCTTTTCATTTCATTACCCCTGCTGATCAGGAAGGTAATTCTCCCCATGTACGTGGGGTTTCTGAGAGAGGCAGTGACCTGCTCTTCCCCAGGTGACTCTGTTCAGGTGTTCAGCTCTTAAATGATCTTGTGCCAGAGCTGGGCGAGTAAGATTGTGTCAGAGGAGGAACAGATGAGAGATCTGTGATGTGTTCCTCACAGAAAAACAGCATTAACACTTAATGATGGCATCCAGTTGCCTCAATGCAGAGAGCCACAGCTCAGTGTTCTCCCAGTCTCCTCACTGTACAGGAGAGCCCCAAAGCATTGAATAGGCTCTTTCCTGTGAGTGTGGGTAGTAGGATTCAGCAGGGGGGAAATGGCAGCCATTTTGGCTCTTTCCTGTGATTGTGGATAGTAGGATTCAGGAGGGGGGAAATGGCAGCCATTTTGGCTCTTTCCTGTGAGTGAGGGATGTGAGGTAGTGGGTTAAGCTTCAGCAGGGTATCATTTATATGGCGTGTCTATGCTCTGTGCATGACTTGTGCTTTGTGTTCTGTGTCTGTACTTTTTGCTAACCTGTGCTCTTTTCATCTGTGCTCTGCATGTGTCTGTGCTGTGTGCTCTGTGCTCTGTGTCTGTGCTGGGTGTCTGTGCCCTGCTCCTGTGCTATGTGTGTGTGTGCTGTGTGTCTGTGCCCTTCATCTGTGCTGTGTGTCTGTGCCCTGCCCTTGTGCTGTGTGTGTCTGTTACACTGTTTGATTGGCTGGCTCTGGTTTCAGGCTTGGAGGGGGGTATTGTCTTACAGTGTCTCAGTTCCATGAGAACCAGACTACAGGATACCCCCCACTGGCAGAGCAGACTTTGACAGAAGGAGCCTGTGTGTGTGTGTGTGTGTGTGTGTGTGTGTGTGTGTGTGTGTGTGTGTGTGTGTGTGTGTGTGTGTGTGTGTGTGTGTGTGTGTGTGTACACGCCTGTGTGCGCATGCCATTTGAGGCAGTGGCACAGTAAAGCCATGCCGTGGCTGTGGTCATGAAGCCCTCCGTCGGCCGCTGTGCTCCTGAGCTGTGCGTTTATACTCTGCCTGTGTCACGGTAGGACTCTCATTCATTTTTGTTTTGGCATGAAAGAGGACTGTGCTTTCCTGTTCTTTATTTTCTCTGTGATTTCAGTGTGCCCACAGCGGACTTCAGTGCTTTAGTTTTTCTCCTTTTTATCCAGCCTGATGTCTCTTATGATATGCTGTCACTTAGATGTTCATAAATTAACAGGAGAACATGACAAAGGGAACAATGACAAAGGTGATGATCACACCCTTGTGAATTATCACATTCGAAAACACCTGCGTCCTTTGCACAATAGTGTCACTACACATAATTGTAAGGGTTGGCCATCACTGTGAGTTTTCCGCAACATAGAGGAAGCATACCCAAAGCACAGCCAAAGCCTTTGAAATATACAACAGTTGCTCAAAGGATGATTTTAATATTTACTGTCCACAAGTCACCAGGCTCTCTGTTCTCCAGAACCTATATTACATTATTTATGATCTTATCTGACACCCTTATCCGGAGTGACTTGGCCTGGTTTTTGGACATTGTCCATTCATTCAGTTTGACATTTTCAACAAAGCAGTTAAGCCAAAATACTTTGCCCAAGGGAACAATGGCATTGGTCTACCTGGGAGGAGACCATGTAACATGTAAGTTACAAAACCATTTACTTACCATTTACTGAATGCAGGCCAAGACTGAACTGAATCAGAGATCCAGAACTCTGACAGCGTGTAACTGATGGTGTGCTGTGAGATAGAGATGGATGAGTTGGTGCCCTGCCCGGTTTCTTTGCTGTTTGGCCATCAGGGTTAATGAACAGGCAGACTTACAGAGTTACAGTCTCTCAGCTGTCATGTTGGATAGCCTTCCCTTCTGGGTTAGACTCTCACTTTCTTTCCTGTCCAGCCCATCTGGTGAACCACTGAGGTGAGGGTCAGTAACATGGGGGGTGAGGGTCAGTAATATGGGGGTGGGGTCAGTAATATGGGGGTGAGGGTCAGTAACATGGGGGTGAGGGTCAGTAACATGGGGGTGAGGGTCAGTAACATGGGGGTGGGGGTCAGTGACATGGGGGTGAGGGTCAGTAACATGGGGGTGGGGTCAGTAATATGGGGGTGAGGGTCAGTAATATGGGGGGGGGGTCAGTAATATGGGGGTGAGGGTCAGTAATATGGGGGGGGGGTCAGTAACATGGGGGAGGGTCAGTAACATGGGGGTGAGGGTCAGTAACATGGGGGGGGGGGGTCAGTAATATGGGGGTGAGGGTCAGTAACATGAGGGGGAGGGTCAGTAACATGGGGGGGTGAGGGTCAGTAATATGGGGGGTGAGGGTCAATAATATGGGGGTGAGGGTCAGTAACATGGGGGAGGGTCAGTAACATGGGGGTGAGGGTCAGTAACATGGGGGTGAGGGTCAGTAACATGGGGGTGAGGGTCAGTAACTTGGGGTTGGGGGTCAGTAACATGGGGGTGGGGGTCAGTAACATGGGGGAGGGTCAGTAACATGGGGGTGAGGGTCAGTAATATGGGGGTGGGGGTCAGTAACATGGGGGGTGAGGGTCAGTAACATGGGGGGGGGTCAGTAACATGGGGGTGAGGGTCAGTAACATGGAGGGTGAGGGTCAGTAATATGGGGGTGAGGGTCAGTAATATGGAGGGTGAGGGTCAGTAACATGGGGGTGAGGGTCAATAATATGGGGGGTGGGGTCAGTAACATGGGGGTGAGGGTCAGTAATATGGGGGGGGGGTCAGTAACATGGGGGTGAGGGTCAGTAATATGGGGGTGAGTAACATGGGGGAGGGTCAGTAACATGGGGGTGAGGTCAGTAATATGGGGGTGAGGGTCAGTAATATGGAGGGTGAGGGTCAGTAACATGGGGGTGAGGGTCAGTAATATGGAGGGTGAGGGTCAGTAACATGGGGGAGTTGAACTCAGGAAGCATCAGCTGTTTAACTGTGAAAAGCAGGTGCACTTCCACTCCAGCAAGCTCTCTTTGTGTTACACTTTCACCTGAATACACCTGGGGCTCTGTTCTGAGCTCAAACACTTATCTTTAACATTTTGCTGTTTCTGGGAGTAACACTTCATATGTAAAACAGGCCAGTTGTTCGAAGGTGTATGGCATGCTGAACACTGAGGGCCAGATTTACTGAATTATTGCGACTGATTTTCAGGTGTAAAAGCAGCCGCTAAAACATCTCAGTGTTAACTTGCGAATTACGAAACAGTATGTTAAAAACAGTGGGTTTTAAAACGCTATTAAATTGGAAGTTCGGTGACTACGTCACTTCGCGATTTTGCTGTTGATACATCTAAAATCTGCTCATGCATACAGTATATCTATACCCAGAGTGAAGGCAGTGAAACAGGGAGGAGATTTTGCAAATGAGGCCAATTAATCATTCAGTCCGATTTACTAAACCTTGCAGTAACAGCGACGCCCGTCTTTGTGTGGGAATTTTTACGACTTCTGTAAGCAGCTGTACCCTATGTCAGTTAATATAATAAGAAATAGAAAGAGTTGGACAGCACTTGCTTAATAAAATTTAATTGTACGGCCTCACACACCAGCACAGACGCGTTTTGGCTCACAGGCCTTTCTCAATGTGCAGGAATCATTGTGACCACTTATTCATACTACAATGTTCCCTGATTGCACAGACACTCCCACTAGTGGTGTCATATGAGTTAAATTGATGAATAAACCATTTATCCAACAATCAGGTATCATTAATTATCAATAGATAGAGAACCCACCCACTAGTGATGTGAGTTTAAAAAACAATTCAGACAATTGATCGTCAAAATAGGTCATTATGAAACATTCATCAAGAACACCTGGGATAACGAAGCAGCATCAATTGAGCCGGCACCATTGCAAACACAAGAAGAGTCCAAAAGCAATTTATCAGCATTATCATAAAAGAAAGTTAATGTAATAACAAATACTGACGTGATATTGCACAGGTTACACAGTCGCAGCATAATCGCACTACTGGAGGAACTTGAGCCACGCACCCAAAGAACAAATTCTCTGTCGGCTGTGGTGACGCAGGATCGTTTCAAAGAAGAGTTGCGTAGTTTACAGGTGCGTTGTTCCATCATACAACGAAGTGTTCAGAAGTAGAAAACAGACATATCCCATGAATGTTCAGGTTTTTTTGTGATGCAAAACAAATGCGAAGTACCGCAGTTCACGTCACGGCAGCTTTCTACAGACAATGAAAGGGTGGAACAAGTGGAATGGTGTTTATATTCTTCCAGTTGTTAGACCACCAGCTATGTTTTTTTCCCTTGTTATGTTTTAGGAAACCTTTATGTATGCCGCCAACATCATGCCATATTTTCTTTCCTTCATACAATTCGTTTTGTCTGCCCTATACCCACCCACTGCTTAATGCGTTCATTTTGAATATGATGTCACTCAAAAACGCGCTCCTCTCGGTTGGTTTTTAATTCCTCTGCTGTAATACGGCATTATGAAGCTTTGCCTCGTTGGCCGCATGTATTACCTGATCAGTAAATTAAGTTTCATTTTTCTTGAGGTTCCCTCACTGGTTGCTCCATATCCATTTCGCAGTACCTTGTTATCTGAATGTATAAGCATGTCATATCCAACCTTTTTTACGGGCGTCTCATACCGCAAAATTGCAACATGAGTGCGTTTAATTTTTAATTGCATAATTAGACCAATTCTTAGTAAATTGGGCGTTAACATTTGTGTTTATGACCACAAAAGTGTAGCTTTATAGTGAATATTTTTGCACTGTGACTATTCCTTAGAAAATTTGGCCCTTAGTGTTTGAAAGCCAGTTTTGATTTCAGTCAAGCATGGGGTTTCAAAGCAAACACCCTCCCAATTCCATTTCCTGCTGGCCAGTCTCTCAGTGACAATATCAAAATTCAAAAGTGGTGCACTGGAACCTTTTAAAAACATACAGTTTATAAACAAGGAAAACAATTTTATTTTACTACACATGATAATATCACCAATGGTGTTGTGCCTTTTTGATGCTTAAAAGTTGCTTCATTTGGCACAGTTGAGGCAGCAGGTGTGGTTTTGACAGGGCCAGGCTTCCGGGGGGAGGAGAGGGCGGCGTGTGAACAGAACTGAGGGGGCAGCAAAGGCCAGGGCTCTGTTCATTCCTCGTTCCTGTGACTCAGGTGCAGCAAAAGTTGTTCACCCCAAATCTGAGGCAGCGCAGGTTTTCCACAAACTTTTGTCCCAGGTGTGTTATTTTCTGATTGTGGAGCTAAGGTGTGTATTTTGTAGAGTGTGCAGTGAGTATTCGGAAGGACAGGGGAATGGATGGGGGACTTCACCCAGCATGCTCTCTGTTTGGTGCTAAGCATTAAGTTCTCCGGTCCTCTGCTCACTGAATTACTCTTGAGTGTTTGCAGAGTGGTTTTGTCCATGTGTTTTGCGTTGGAGATGTGTGCTTAGATATTTGTATGTGAGTTTGTTGATGTGTGCATGTTTGAGAGGATGTGTATGTGTGTATAGAGTGTGTGTTACAGTGTAGGATGTTGGCAGTTATCGTGTGTGTTATTGATGTGCTCTGAGTTTACATCATATGTAAACAGGTGATTGACCGCAGTGTGAGCATCTCCGCTGCAGACTGATGCCTTCATACCGTCAATACGTGCTTTACCACAGTTTACCACTCTTCCTCTCTCACCCCGCTCTTCCTCGCTCACCCCGCTCTTCCTCTCTCACCCCTCTGTTCCTCGCTCACCCCTCTGTTCCTCGCTCACATATGCAGTTCGCACATATATGAACATGCAAATACACACATTCTCTCTCTCTCTCTCTCTCTCTCTCTCACACAGACACACACAATGTTATACACACTCATACACATCTATGCAATGCAGTGTCACCCTATTTGTGTGTGTGTATGTGTGTGTGTGTGTGTGTGTGTGTGTGTGTGTGTGTGTGTGTGTGTGTGTATATATATATATATATATATATATATATATATATACACAGTACCAGTCAAAAGTTTGGACACACCTTCTCATTCAATGGTTTTTCTTTATTTTTGTATTTTATACATTGTAGATTAACACTGAAGTCATCCAAATGATGAAGGAATACATATGGAATCATGTGGTAAACAAAAAAGCGTTAACCAAACCAGACTATGTTTTAAATTTTAGATTGAGAGTGTGCAAAGCTGTCATCAAAGCAAATGGTGGCAATTTGAAGAATCTAAAATTTAAAACATAGTCTGGTTTGGTTAACACTTTTTTTGTTTACCACATGATTCCATATGTATTCCTTCATAGTTTGTATATTAATACTGAAGACATCCAATGTAGAAAATAAAAAAAAAGAAAAACCATTGAATAAGAAGGTGTGTCCAAACTTTTGACTGGTGCTGTTTTTATATATATATATATAATTTCTCTGGCAGAATTAATTGGTGGCAGCAGGTTTTAGCCTGTGGCCCAGAGCATGTATTCTTTGAGAGGTATCGGAGACTTTCTTGTCACACACCCGATAGTTAAGTAATCTGACATCTTATCCTCCGTGTGTGAGTTTAGTAACTCCTTGCCTGCCCACAGCACTGTCTCCTCAGAAATGATCCACCCTGTGATGAGGTTTATGTTGTATATGAGCTGTGCCAGTGTTTTCCCTTTGGGGCGAGGAGGGACAGCGCTGGGCTGGAAGCGCAGCACGACTGGGGCCGGGGTGGAAGTGTGAAAACTAATAAAAAGTAATTAAATGAACCAGAGAACCTCAGTTTACACTTAGAGGGGACCTGAAATTCAGATCTAAAAATATTTCTTATTTTAGTGTTTTTTATAAGTAAATCATATATCCAGGTAAATTTTATGAACCTATATGTCAATGATGCAGAAACTTTATTATTACATTAACATCAAGGTCGCTGTGTGTCAGGTGAACTTGCTAATGGTTTTATAGTATTGATAGTGACTCAGTGTCATTGGGCTGGTGGGAGGGGCCTGCCAGCCAGCATGCTGCTCTTATTGGGCTGGTGGGAGGGGCCTGCCAGCCAGCATGCTGCTCTTATTGGGCTGGTGGGAGGGGCCTGCCAGCCAGCATGCTGCTCTTATTGGGCTGGTGGGAGGGGCCTGCCAGCCAGCATGCTGCTCTTGTTGGGCTGGTGGGAGGGGCCTGCCAGCCAGCATGCTGCTCTTATTGGGCTTCCCAGGCTGCTCTCCTGGGCTCCAGCATTTGTTTCCATGGCAATGAAATCAGACTCAGGAACTCCAGGAACAGGCCAGTCCTCAGGTCCTGAGCATTCTGAATGACTGTCTTCACTCTTCATCTGACACTTATGTATTCTCCATCATTTTAAGGCAAGTGGATCCTTTAGGGCAACTCATATATGTATTAATGAGGAAACAGAATCCACCTTTAACCTTTCTTGGCAGGTGATATGAAGAGTTTCTCTTACTGTCTCAACCTCCATGTCCAAATTGGCTCAAACTGCTCCAGATGGCTCAGCCTTCGTGACTGGCCAGAAGAAATTGAGAATACTAACTTCACACTAACTGTAGTGCTTATTTCATACTGCACAATTCAACATTAATGTATTCATTTGGCTCTATGCACTGGCAGTTTGACTGCCTGTTGTGTTATCATTAATCTGAGGAGGGAGGCTGCAGTCTCCAGTAAATATTTCCTTTGTCAGACATGCACTATGTGGTTTAACTCAAAAGGAAATTGGAGGAATGCTGTGACGGGAATAGGTAATACAGATAACACATCACAAAGCATACATAATGCTGTCATGATCCTGACATACAACTGTCATAACTAGTCATAACCAGTTATAGCAGTGTCATACATCTAATGACAGCTGTCACAAGTGTCATAAAGAAGCCAGTCTGCAGGAAAGCAGATAGGGTCTAAGGCTGTCAGTTTGAGAGGGAAGCTGGAGACTCAGGGCTTCATCGTGCCCAAGACCAACGTCTGTGTTCCCTAGGGATGCAAGACTTCAAGTGCATGAGTCACAAGCAGTCTGCCTGCAGCGGTCCTCACAGAGTCTATGACTGAAGCAGTCTGCCTGCAGCGGTCCTCACAGAGTCTATGACTGAAGCAGTCTGCCAGCAGCGGTCCTCACAGAGTCTATGACTGAAGCAGTCTGCCAGCAGCGGTCCTCACAGAGTCTATGACTGAAGCAGTCTGCAGCAGCGGTCCTCACAGAGTCTATGAGTCTGAAGCAGTCTGCCAGCAGCCAGTCTATGACTGAAGCAGTCTGGGTCCTCACAGAGTCACAGAGTCTGCCATGACAGAGTCTATGACTGAAGCAGTCTGCCAGCAGCGGTCCTCAAGTCTAGCAGTCTGCCAGCAGTCCTCACAGAGTCTAAGGCTGAAGCAGTCTGCCAGCAGCAGTGGTCCTCACAGAGTCTATGACAGTCTGCCAAAGTCCTCACAGAGTCTAACCTGTCCTCACAGTCTGACTGAAGCTCTAACCTCTCTGGTGTTTGCTGGCCTCCAGCTCTGAGCCACACCTGATTAGACATGGTGGCTGAGAGACACACAGACACAACTGGGCTCGCCACAATTACACCATCAATAAAATCAATCCAAGAAATAACCAAACCCTCTATCTCAGTTTCCCTGTTCTAGTCTCTGTTGTTTCAAGCTTATCCCACAGAGTGAACTAAAGTGTGGTTAAATGCATAGCAGGTTTTAAATAAGCTGTCAAATGAGGTACCGCCTCTTCTGTCAGCATCGTGACCACGACGTCATGCCTCCTCAAGGAGCTGACAGCTGCTGGCCTCACATGGAACTTTTACACAGCATGGCTGCTTGTGCTGCTTTTTTGTTTGGTTGTTTATCAGACATTTATCATTTGAGAGGTTAAACTTCATTTATCCGCATGTAATGGTTGGTGTTTGAAACCCCCTGCAGTGACTGTAATTCTGCACAGTGGGACTTTTAATCACATGCCCGCTCCTGCCACCAAAACAAGCCCACACTCATTTCCCATGGCCTGAACTCGTACTGTTTAATATCTCATTTCATTCATTTTCTTGGTTTTGAAAAAATGTGATTTGGTATGAAAACCCCGCACGAGAATGATTTTTTTTTTTCTACCTTTAATTTATGTGACATACATATTCAGAGGTGAAAAATGCTGGGAGTGACAAACCAGCTTTTGATGACCCCCACATGAAAACTTGACTCATTAAATTAACTCATTTCACACTTATTTATTTTTCCTTCCATTAACAGCAGTAGAGGAGTATTTTGGCCATGTTGTGTGGTGTTTTTGGCGGGGTGGGACTAATTTAGCAGATACACCCATATACAGTTCCCCATTCACAGAGTAACTCAGTGATTGACAGTGCGCTGTAGCCCCGCCCATCTTGGGGCTCTTGAAGCTTCACTCTTCCATCAGAAGCATGGAGACTCTGGTGAGAGGAGCGGCAGAGGGAAGGAGTTTTGAGATAGTTTATGCATTTATTGTGTTTGGGGAATTGCTTGGGGGTAAACATATGCAGCTAATTAATTCATTAAATTGTGCAAACTGAGCCAGAGGGAGGTGTTCTAAAATGAAAACAGCATATGCTTGGTCTGTTGGGAGCTGAATTTAACTGCTACACACTGAACGCTTTTTCTGTGTGTGTGTGTGTGTGTGTGTGTGTGTGTGTGTCTATGCAGTGTGTGTGTGTGTGTCTATGCAGTGTGTGTGTGTGTGTGTGTGGGTTTCCCTGTGTGGGTTTCCTGTTTTCCTGCGGGTTTCCGTGTGTGGGTTTCCCTGTGTGGGTTTTCTCAGCAGGTTTTCCTGTGTGGGTTTCTCAGCAGGTTTCCCTGTGTGGGTTTCCCTGTGTGGGTTTTCCTGTGCAGGTTTTCCTGTGTGGGTTTTCCTGTGTGGGTTTTCTCAGTGGGTTTCTGTGTGCGGGTTTCCCTGTGTGGGTTTCCCTGTGTGGGTTTTCCTGTACAGGTTTCCCTGTGTGGGTTTTCCTGTGTGGGTTTTCCTGTGTGGGTTTTCCTGTGTGGGTTTTCTCAGCGGGTTTCTGTGTGGGGTTTCCCTGTGCAGGTTTCCCTGTGTGGGTTTTCCTGTGCAGGTTTCCCTGTGTGGGTTTCCCTGTGCAGGTTTTCCTGTAGGTTTTCCTGTGTGGGTTTTCCTGTGTGGGTTTTCTCAGCGGGTTTCCGTGTGTGGTTTTCCTGTGTGGGTTTTCCTTTGTGGGTTTCCGTGTGCGGGTTTTCCAGTGTGGGTTTTCCTGTGCAGGTTTTCCTGTGTGGGTTTTCCGTGTGGGTTTCCGTGTGTTTTCCTGTGTGGGTTTTCTCAGCGGGTTTCCGTGTGCGGGTTTCCCTGTGTGGGTTTTCCTGTGTGGGTTTTCTCAGCGGGTTTCCGTGCGCAGGTTTTCCTGTGTGGGTTTTCTCAGTGGGGTTTCCCTGTGGCTGCCGCTCTCTGTAGCAGCAGGTGTGTGTTGGATGAGTGTCTGAGTGTGGTGTGCAGAGGGAACTGCCTGTGGACTCTCTGCTTTCTGTGCCTGACTGTGGTCATTAGGGCACAGCAAATCTTAACTGTATCACAGTCTCCATCTTTTACACAAATGACAAACATTATTTCAGGGAATGTGCTTTGAAACAGGCCTGTGGGAAACCAGGCCCTCCGGTTCTGCTGGGGAAATGTGCACATTTTGGAATGGCATGTGGTAATGGACACCACTCAATGATTAATGTATCAACTTGTAGAAAAGCAAAAACACATTTCTACTAATGGCATTGACATTGATCTGTGAAAGCTCACTGTCCCAGAGGCTGCTCTGTGTGTGTGTTTATCAGTGGCCTGACACATCCAGGAGACTCCCACTGTTTTCGCTTCACGGCTGCACAGTACCCTAACCCTTTCATACATAAAATTCATTCAGGAACTGATTCATGGGAACTTCTTTGTACTTCATCAAAATGTAACAACAGCTGAATATGTTGTCGATGAAATGTTAGAGCTACACCTCCATGGTATACTATAGTGTGGAGTTTACAGGAGCAGGAAACGCGTACATTATGCATCACTGCCTTTCTGCTGTGTGGAATGGCATGGGTGCTAGCTATTAGGAGCATGCACACGGACATGTTTAAAGACCGTGCTAATGTCTGAGGAGGGTGTTTGACTAAATTCCAACCCAGAGCACATGATGGCAGTGCCAGACAGGTGACATGCACTTTATTATGAGATTTACTTTCAATCACTCAGGAGGGGATGGGCTTGCAGGAATGACTGGGATAAACTGACGCACACATCATGTGTTAATTGAAGCGGGAGGAGAGGGGCTTCCTGTGAAAGCAGGGGGACGCACAGGGAATTCCACTGTGTGGTATGTGAATAAGGAATGTGCCACAGGTTTGCTTAAAGCAGCTCTGAGCAGCCCTAGCCCTGCGAATATGAAGTGAAGCTGAGCCATGGGATTAATGAGCGGAGTGTGAAGGCAGGACTCTGATCTAATCACGACTCTGCTGATGTCCATGACAGAGGTATTCTACACCTGCTCTGCACTGTTTCAGATGTAACACAGCAGGGTGAGTAGTATTCAGGGTCTTGAAACCTGAAAACTTTCCTTCTTTCTGGTCTTAACTGGACCCCATGCGATTATAATGAGAGGCATGTTTTATCTTTATTTCATAAGATAAATCCACAAAGAAATTATACAAGTAATCTCATTCCCGGTAATTCATTTTGTTGAATTGATTTCTAACAGTTCATTTCTCAAATATATAAAAAAAAATGTGTATGAGTATGATTATATGATTTGCAGACAAGCAAAACTTTATGCAATGTTTTTAAATGTGATGAAAAAGCAACAGGATGAGGAGCAGAAATGCCAGCTGTGGAGAGTCTGCTGTCTTCAGTGAATCCACAGCAGTGAATCTCGGTAAAGGGTGTTGTTACCTCATCAGTGACATCACTGTCAAAGGTGTTGCTTTGACCAATCAGAGCCTGTTGCATTATTGGCATGACTGCAAGGTTCCAGAACCCTGTCGAAAAGCTTCACTCAATGACCACATTGTTCACCAGCCCCCAGCCCAAACTGCTCTCCGCTCAGCGTGTCCCATTCTGTATCTTGCTGCTCCACACTGCAGCCCAGGATAGGCAATCTGTCAATGTCAGCAAGCCAAATTCCCCAGCTGCAAAACCAAGCTAATCAATTACCACAAGGCTTACCCAGAGCAGGCTCAGTGTGTAACTGTGGGGCAGAGCAGAGCAGGCTCAGTGTGTAACTGTGGGGCAGGGCAGAGCAGGCTCAGTGTGTAACTGTGGGGCAGAGCAGAGCAGGCTCAGTGTGTAACTGTGGGGCAGAGCAGAGCAGGCTCAGTGTGTAACTGTGGGGCAGAGCAGAGCAGGCTCAGTGTGTAACTGTGGGGCAGGGCAGAGCAGGCTCAGTGTGTAACTGTGGGGCAGAGCAGGCTCAGTGTGTAACTGTGGGGCAGGGCAGAGCAGGCTCAGTGTGTAACTGTGGGGCAGGGGCAGAGCAGGCTCAGTGTGTAACTGTGGGGCAGAGCAGGCTCAGTGTGTAACTGTGGGGCAGGGCAGAGCAGGCTCAGTGTGTAACTGTGGGGCAGAGCAGGCTCAGTGTGTAACTGTGGGGCAGGGCAGAGCAGGCTCAGTGTGTAACTGTGGGGCAGGGCAGAGCAGGCTCAGTGTGTAACTGTGGGGCAGAGCAGAGCAGGCTCAGTGTGTAACTGTGGGGCAGGGCAGAGCAGGCTCAGTGTGTAACTGTGGGGCAGAGCAGAGCGGGCTCAGTGTGTAACTGTGGGGCAGGGCAGAGCAGGCTCAGTGTGTAACTGTGGGGCAGGGCAGGCTCTGTTATGGTTTGTAAGTATATAAAAGCGGTGTAGGGCTGCATTTTAAACATGTTTTCTTTTACTTTCAGTATGAAGATGTTGTGATAAGCAGTTGAACTTTAGCCAATATAATTAAGTTTGAGGTTGGTAATTCCATTGTGTTGCATTTGAATAGGAGAGATGAAACTTCAGCGCAGTGTCTCTCTCTCACTCATTAGTTCTGACATATTCCCCATCCCTGGCATATGATGTGCACTGATGATGCCACCCCTGCTGCCGCTGTGGGGTTAATGGGGACGACCCTCAAGGAAAAGCCCAGCTATCAGTAATCTGCCATGGCCACACTTCCTGCAAAACAGCATGAAGGGAGTCAGCGCCATTCACCCAGACAGGAAGTGAGAGCATTCAGGGAGGCTGGAGAGGAGGGTGGGGCCACTTTGTGCAGCGATGAAGCAAAACTTTCTCAGATTGCATCTCTACTCTAAGTCTCTACTCTGTCTCTACCTAAAGTCACCCCATTGGGCTGCTGTAGGGCACTACAGTCTCTGACTGGTCAGAGGAACTCAGCCAAGTGTAACACACTCACTCTAAATCTGCAGCTCTTGTTTGTTTCAAACTTCAGCTTAATTACATCAATTTAACCAGCTAATTAAAAAAAAGCTGAACTGTGTTTTAGTCTTACATGAACACTGCATTTTCAAAAACCGTGTATGTAACAGATACAAACAGTGTGTAAAATATATCTTGTATTAGATCTGCAGATTTAGTGTGCAGTAATGAGCTTTCATTACTCGAGAGAGGATTACACTGTCAGTGTTTCTGCCCTGTCCCTATCCCCTTCTGGAAGACCTTGTCTCTGTAGAGTTAAAATGCACAACAGCATGTGAGGGAAATGGATATTTGCAGGCCATGGTTTTAAACATGCAGCCAGGATCTGTAAAAACCTCCAAAGGTAACTGTGGCCTTAATGAAAGGCTTTGGCTTTAAATTAAGCATCAGAGGAATTTATCCTGATAAAAGTTTTAATTGGGGTCCTGCTGCTTGACTTTGGTTGTGAGGGGAAGTCTTCCTCTGTTTGCTGGTAGAGTACAGTGAGAGCCTTACGGTGAAGACACACAGGCAGTGTCGATGCCGGCCGCCGAAGCCGCCTCCATTCATTTTGAATGGGGACCGGAGAGACGCTCGCGTGGGGCACGATGGGATTGCAGGCGTCGAGCGGCCAACTGGCGGGGCGTCAAGAAGAAGTTGAAATCAGTGAACTTTGACCCGGCCGCTTGAAAACGTCACCAAGCAGCAACCAATCGGATGTCACAACATCGCGTTTTCACTTCGCGGGTACAGTCAAATGCATGAAATAAAACGAGGAGGAACTTATCGTAGTTGTAAGATTTACGACCCTGCTCTGCCGTTATACAGCTATAGTGACAGAATAAACATTACCTTTAAAAACGTGGCAGAAATAATCGGCGTTTCTGGTGTACAAATATAAATACGTGTAAACAGATCTCCAGAAAGATTAGCCTGTATGGTACATTGATATCGCCTTATGTACAATAACAAGGTTTTCAACGGATGTTTGACCTATCTGGTTTAGCTAGGCTATTGTTCCCCCCCAACATCATATAGCTAACTTGTAATTAGCCCACAAGATTAATCAGAAAACAAACCAATGAATAAAATCTGCCAAAATAAGATCGTATCTCATACGAAAGATGCCTGGGAGAATTAATCCGAATGAAACAGAGCTGGCGCTTATTAACGTTCCATCAATTAACGTGATCACAAGAAAAACACCTTAAATTACTTGTTGTCGCTAACTAAAACAGTGATATTACCAATGAATGCATATACAGTATATCGGCAGTGTGCTATTTACTTGTTTCTGGTTATCCGTGATAGTGAATAAAAAATGAAGACTCCTGAGTGACAACTGTACTAGACACGCCCACAAGCGTCGGGCAGTGGCAGGCAGCAGCAGCGCCAAGCGTCTTCGACGCTGCCTGTGTGTCTTCACTGTTACTGTGTCCATAGGGATCAGTTTTCTTTGGGATAGAAACTAAATTACATTTTTTGCTGAAGGTGAAATTGAGCTGAGATGTTAACTTGACTTTAATATACTTTAATAACTTTAATTGATCTTCTAGAGCAGAAGAAGAATAGTATGAATGGAAACCCAGTGTTGTCCAAGACCAATAACTGGTCTTGGACAACACTGGAAACAATCTGGAAGACCAGACTGGTCTTCATTTGCATATGTGGCGTATGTGTGAGTCGTGCCGTGTTGGTACAGTGCTGAGTGATTCAGGTGTGTGAGTCGTGCCGTGTTGGTACAGTGCTGAGTGATTCAGGTGTGTGAGTCGTGCCGTGTTGGTACAGTGCTGAGTGATTCCGGTGTGTGAGTCGTGCCGTGTTGGTACAATGCTGAGTGATTCAGGTGTGTGAGTCGGTGCCGTGTTGGTACAGTGCTGAGTGATTCAGGTGTGTGAGCCGTGCAGTGCGTTGGTACAGTGCTGAGTGATTCAGGTGTGTGAGTCGTGCCGTGTTGGTACAGTGCTGAGTGATTCAGGTGTGTGAGTCGTGCCGTGTTGGTACAGTGCTGAGTGATTCAGGTGTGTGAGTCGTGCCGTGTTGGTACAGTGCTGAGTGATTCAGGTGTGTGGTAGTCGTGCCGTGTTGGTACAGTGCTGAGTGATTCAGGTGTGTGAGCCGTGCCGTGTTGGTACAGTGCTGAGTGATTCAGGTGTGTGAGCCGTGCCGTGTTGGTACAGTGCCACACAAACACCAGGCAAATCTGGTTTCCCCACATAATCAATGCAACAGTTATTCAGTGTAATCCGGGCGTTTCTCCTGCGCCCTGAGATTAGGCGCTCAGAGCAGAGGCCGTCATCATGGCAGTGTGGATCCTGGCTGGATCTGGCCGGAAGCTAAGAGTGAGCGCATTTCCCCCACAGCTTCCCCTCTCCCACTTCCTGTTGCTTGTGCGGGACGACCGCTACACTGCCTGCCTCCCTGAAGGGTCCATCCTTCCTGGAGCCACAACACACGACAGCAGAGCTCAGAGAGACTGCGCCTTCCTGGAGCCTTAACACACTACAGCAGAGCTCAAAGTACTGAAGACAGAAGAACTCCATTTCCACACCACCAGAACAGGAATATACAAACTGCTCTGGCAAACAGGTAAACCGGCTGCATCCTCCCAAGATATTTTTGCATATTATTTCTCAATGGATCATATACCAATGATATGCTGAAGAAATATCTTCTTGCCTGGTTTGTGGTTTGTGCTCAGACTAGCTCTAGATCAGAAGGTAAAGCTTCAGCTGATGTTCCTCTGTTGCTCTGAAAGTTCTCCCAGCAGCCTCTGGGATCGGTGTGAGACTGGAGTGTGTGGCTCTATGCTCTGATCCAGGCTGTAGAATTCAGTCTTAGACATGCAGGCTGCTGTTGCTGTGGGCTCTGTGTGGTGTTTGGTCAGAGAGCAGACCCGGGCGGTGTTTGGTCAGAGAGCAGACCCGGGCGGTGTTTGGTCAGAGAGCAGACCCTGGCGGTGTGTAACCCGGGCGGTGTTTGGTCAGAGCACACTGGCGTGGTGTGTGACCCGGGCGGTGTTTGGTCAGAGAGCAGACCCAGGCGGTGTGTAACCCGGGCGGTGTTTGGTCAGAGCACACTGGCGTGGTGTGTGACCCGGGCGGTGTTTGGTCAGAGAGCACACTGGCGCGGTGTGTGACCCGGGCGGTGTTTGGTCAGAGAGCACACCGCCGCGGTGTGTGACCCGGGTGGTGTTTGGTCAGAGAGCAGACCCTGGCGGTGTGTAACCCGGGCGGTGTTTGGTCAGAGCACACTGGCGTGGTGTGTGACCCGGGCGGTGTTTGGTCAGAGCACACCGCCGCGGTGTGTGACACGGGCAATAGTGTTCACAGGACTGACCCAACATCACATGCTGCAAAGTGGAGTGATGCTCAGAAATGCTGCTTTTCCTCTTAATCAGGGTGAAGGCTGGGGAATAGATTCCTGGGCCCAGATTTATCATCAGGCAGGTGATGAGGGGAGATAACCTGTGCTTTAGCCTTTCAGGGCAGATCGCTATCACTGCTTAGCCGGGAGATTATAAACCCGCTTGACTTTCATTACTTTCCCCTCTGTTTCTCTGTGAATGAGTGAGCAGGGAACACATGCTTATTGGCTGGGCCTGCTCAAACACTGGGGCGCTGGAGGCTGTTTTAAGGGCCTTGTGGTTAATAAGTGGCCGTAAAGGAAAGTCCAAATGAAATCAGATACAGAGAGCTGCAGGGTGCTCAGGTGTCTGCTGTTTTCTGTGTGCCTCTGGCTTTACAGGCTGTGTTTAAAGTTTGTTTTAAGGCTGCCACAGGCTAGTGTTGTTTTGTAAAGTGCTCAGCTGAAGGAGCCACTGCTCACATACAAAGCCCTTGTGTTGCGCAGACCCTTGCACAGACACGGAGTCCGTCATCTTTGAGCATAAGTGGGAAAGCAGCTGCTCATGGCTGGCCCATCCTTTCCCTTTCCCAACAATTCTGCATCAACACAAAGCTCCCTCTGCCAGCTCCCTCCCCCTAGGCCCGATTAACCAATCACAAAACACTACACATCTGCACTGCATAGCAACTTTCATCACCAGCCAATAGCTAAACATCTAAATAACTAATACTCATCCAGTACACTAACCTCATCACCAATAAGCCACACAACATCTACATGCTAGCTCACATTTACCCACAGCAATCACACCGCTACAACACTCATCTCCAGGAAATCGCACAACATCTACGCTGTGCATTCTAATCCTCTGAGTTATTCTGGTAATTCCTGAATCCTAGCTGGCCTTGGACATTGTGTCAGACTGAAATAGCAGACATGTGAGAATGCTGAACTGTGTCTTTCAAACATGAACGCTGTATGGATAACACGTCACTAAAACAGAATTAGTTTTTGTTGTTTTTCTTTTACACTTTTGTGGTGGAGTCCAAGGTGAGCTCAGGGCCTGTGAGACCTGTGTGGGGCCTGCAGAAGCCCTCGCAGGGCTGACGGGGTGGAGGTGTGGGAGTGTCAGAGTAAAACAGCAGGGAGACGATACACCCACTGCAGCTGCTGACGTCAGGTACTCACCTTTAACACGGTGCTCTCGTATTACTGTGGCTCTCGTCATTTGAAGCTGTTTGTTTGTTTGTTTATGTAGGTAATTTAAAGCTCATGGCCCATGCCCAAAGTTATTGTGTGTTTATGCGTTGGTCTCCGTCCTGAGTGTGGCTTTGGGGAGGAAAAGGGTGTGTAGATAAATGTTGCTGCTCAGCCGGACAGCAGAGGCTCATCAGCGGAGCTCCTAACAAACACAGCTAATGCTGCTCTCTCAGGCGACAGCACTGAAGTATTTAACCAAATGATTCATTTCTGTATTGTAATGACTTAATGAACAAGTAGAACATGTTTTTATTTACCAAAGTACAGAGAATTGGGGATGTTATGTGCCTCAAACAAAACCACAAAAATCAAACCAAAGGCACATATTGCCTCCTGTTTCTGCTCAGAATACTTCAGAAAGCACAGAATCCATTGTTGAGATTATTCTGAGGTATGATTATGATTATGACTGAGCGGGAGAAAGAGAGGCTGGCCAGGGTCCCGAGCGGCCCTTTGTGTGATGGACTTATTGCTCTCTATTTTTAGTGTCTTTGTTGTCTGACCAATGGCAGAAGGGTACACATTTCACACTCTGCACTGGCCCTGTTGCTGTAATTGGCTCAGGCCAGGAGCGAGGTCTTCTGTGTGAAATAACACATTGGAACATCCCTTCTGTTTGAATTTTAATGAAAGCTGGTTGATACTCTAATGTTGCCATCTTCTCCACCTTTGGAAATGAGAGCCTACTGTTCTAGTCCCAGAAGTGGAATAGAAATGCTATTTCTCAGGGAACAATTCTAATCAACATCTGTACCACCGCTCACACTCACACTCACACCCACCCACACAAAGAGTCAATTTAAATTCATTTTTAAAATTATATAATAATTTGCATTCAAAGAGAGAGATTTGACCTACAATATGTTCTATATGGCTCATTAGCCGGTGTATTTGAAATGAACTAATTTCAGTATGTTCAAACTGACATTAGAATTGATTGCATAATTAGGCAGATAATGTTTGATGTCAGGGCTGAGATTGTGTGTGATTTTATTTACACTCGTCATGGGATTTGATAATGGAGTGTTAAGGAGCAGAGTTTATAATGGAGTGTTAAGGAGCAGAGTTTATAATGGAGTGTTAAGCAGCAGGGTTAGTTATGGAGTGTTAAGGAGCAGAGTTTATAATGGAGTGTTAAGGAGTGGGGTTAATAATGGAGTGTTAAGGAGCAGAGTTAATGGAGTGTTAAGGAGCAGAGTTTATAATGGAGTGTTAAGGAGGAGAGTTTATAATGGAGTGTTAAGCAGCAGGGTTAGTAATGGAGTGTTAAGCAGCAGAGTTTATAATGGAGTGTTAAGGAGTGGGGTTAATAATGGAGTGTTAAGGAGCAGAGTTAATGGAGTGTTAAGGAGCAGAGTTTATAATGGAGTGTTAAGCAGCAGGGTTAGTAATGGAGTGTTAAGGAGCAGAGTTTATAATGGAGTGTTAAGCAGCAGGGTTAGTAATGGAGTGTTAAGCAGCAGAGTTTATAATGGAGTGTTAAGCAGCAGGGTTAGTAATGGAGTGTTAAGCAGCAGAGTTTATAATGGAGTGTTAAGCAGAAGGGTTAGTAATGGAGTGTTAAGCAGCAGAGTTTATAATGGAGTGTTAAGCAGCAGGGTTAGTAATGGAGTGTTAAGCAGCAGAGTTTATAATGGAGTGTTAAGCAGAAGGGTTAGTAATGGAGTGTTAAGCAGCAGAGTTTATAATGGAGTGTTAAGCAGCAGGGTTAGTAATGGAGTGTTAAGGAGCAGAGTTTATAATGGAGTGTTAAGGAGCAGAGTTTATAATGGAGTGTTAAGCAGCAGAGTTTATAATGGAGTGTTAAGGAGCAGAGTTTATAATGGAGTGTTAAGGAGCAGGGTTAGTTATGGAGTGTTAAGCAGCAGAGTTTATAATGGAGTGTTAAGAAGTGGGACTGATGATTGAAGACTGTGCTCATTGTTAGCGCAGATCTGCTGATAGTTAATACAAAGCAGTTCATAGTTAATACAAAGCAGTTCATAGTTAATGCGGAGCTGCTCTTAGTTAATACAAAGCAGTTCATAGTTAATGCGGAGCTGCTCTTAGTTAATGCGGAGCTGCTCTTAGTTAATGCGGAGCTGCTCTTAGTTAATGCGGAGCTGCTCTTTGTTAATGCGGAGCAGTTCATAGTTAATGCGGAGCTGCTCTTAGTTAATGCGGAGCTGCTCTTTGTTAATGCGGAGCTGCTCTTAGTTAATGCGGAGCTGCTCTTTGTTAATGCGGAGCAGTTCATAGTTAATGTGGAGTTGCTCTTTGTTAATGCGGAGCAGTTCATAGTTAATGTGGAGTTGCTCTTTGTTAATGCGGAGCAGTTCATAGTTAATGTGGAGTTGCTCTTTGTTCATGCGGAGCAGTTCATAGTTAATGCGGAGCAGTTCATAGTTAATGCGGAGCTGCTCTTTGTTAATGCGGAGCAGTTCATAGTTAATGCGGAGCAGTTCATAGTTAATGCGGAGCTGCTCTTTGTTAATGCGGAGCAGTTCATAGTTAATGCGGAGCTGCTTTTAGTTAATGCGGAGCAGTTCATAGTTAATGCGGAGCTGCTCTTTGTTAATGCGGAGCAGTTCATAGTTAATGTGGAGTTGCTCTTTGTTAATGCGGAGCAGTTCACAGTTAATGTGGAGTTGCTCTTTGTTAATGCGGAGCAGTTCATAGTTAATGTGGAGTTGCTCTTTGTTAATGCGGAGCAGTTCATAGTTAATGCGGAGCAGTTCATAGTTAGTGCGGAGCTGCTCATAGTTAACACGTGAGTTAACATTTACCTTCCATGAAACATTACCTTCCATGAAAACAGTGTAGCTACTTTCCCCAGCCTGCAGTGTAACCTTGATGCTGGCATACATAATTTATGTGAAGCACAGTTACATAACCAAGCTTAGTTGCTACAGTGACAGAGACATCAGGTGCGTCCATAGCTGCTCCCTCACACAGGTGTATTTGAGGTGTGATGCACAGGTAGAGTGTTCCATGCTCCTCCCAAAGCTTGCAGTGTGGTGTGGGAGTGTGGCAGGGTCGATGCTGGGCTGTGATTGGCTGTGTGGTGTGGGAGTGTGGCAGAGTCCGATGGTGGGCTGTGGTTGGCTGAGTGGTGTGGGAGTGTGGCAGGGTCCAATGCTGGGCTGTGATTGGCTGTGTGGTGTGGGAGTGTGGCAGAGTCCGATGCTGGGCTGTGATTGGCTGCACCTCCGCAATTTTGCAAACCAACAGCATTGGCTATTGGTAGTGCTAGAATGTTACATGCCTTCCCAGGGTGCACTGTGCTGTGTTTCCATACCTTCCCAGGGTGCATTGTGTTAAAACAGCCCTGTAAGTTGCTCTGCTGTCCTCAGGACAGGACTGTGTCACAGTGACTACTGATTTGGCTGAATGATCTGATGTAATGGAGGACAGGAAGAAGCATCTCAGTGAGTTACATCTCATTTCAGTGAGTTACCCAATGTTTTACGTACGCAGGACCCCTCTCTCTGTTTGAAGATTCCTGCTGTAAATGGCACCTATGGCAAACAAACATTTTCCCAAGCAGGATGGAGTGGATTTTTGCTGATTTTTAGAATGCCAGCAGGATATCATTCATTTATTCAAAGTCCTTTTTGAATTTATTTTTGGTCAGGAGTTTAGCATAGAGTCTACTGCCTTGATTTGACCAAATGTATGACATATTCTTCTATATATCACCTCTATGAATGTTGACATATGCATAGATGCATGACAGAGTTTGTATATAATGCAGTTGCTTCCTAAAGGAGTTCCTAAAGGTTCACATCAGATGCCTGTGGCTGCATGGTGCTGCTGTGGGTCTGAGGGCAGAGGTGCTCTGACTCCTGTATAAATGTCAGTGCTGTTGTGGGTCTGAGGGCAGAGCTGCTCTGATTCCTGTGTAAATGTCAGTGCTGATGCTGCTGTGGGTCTGAGGGCAGAGCTGCTCTGATTCCTGTGTAAATGTCAGTGCTGCTGTGGGTCTGAGGGCAGAGCTGCTCTGATTCCTGTGTAAATGTCAGTGCTGCTGTGGGTCTGAGGGCAGAGCTGCTCTGATTCCTGTGTAAATGTCAGTGCTGGTGAGCTGTTCTGCTCATATTAGGTTTCCTTAATCCTCTTATATCCCAGTCTCTCATTACAAACATCAGCATGGCTCTGATTCAATCAGCCCAAACCCTGAGCCACGGCAAAGCCTGGCTGTGTTTTAGGATACTGATAATTCCTCGGAAACCTGTTAATGTTCAGTAATTCAGTAATGGAGGGATTCTGAACCTGGGGGTGAGAGAGAGAAATCTGCAGCTCTACTGTCATTCACCTTCATTACCCTCGCTCATAAGCCAGTTTTAAAATGAGTATATGAGGACATGTTTGAGTTGTTTTTGAACATTTGCACTTTTAATGGGAAAAACACAAAGTGCTCAGACTCTGATTTTCAGTGTTTGCAGGATGTAGTGTGACCATAGCAACCCTGCTGTGTTATGCTAACCTGGTAATATACAGCCTACCACAGCTGGCAGTTGTTTGCACAGGGCTAAGCACTAGAGTGATACTAACACACTACTCACATACCTATACAGCACCCCACAGTTAATGGTGGGGGTGAAGCAGTGGTAGGGGAGGGCTGGACACTTCAGAGCCTGAAAGCTAATGGAACCGTGTTATCAGTGATATTATCAGTCTCTGACAGCCTCTCCAACGCGTTGCTTCTGTTTGTACTGCAGAGCTGGGGTTTACCCACCTCTCTCCAGTGTCAGGACATGCTGGGGTTTACCTGCCTCTCTCCAGAGTCAGGAACTGCTGGGGTTTACCTGCCTCTCTCCAGAGTCACGACCTGCTGGGGTTTACCTGCCTCTCTCCAGAGTCAGGACCTGCTGGGGTTTACCCACCTCTCTCCAGAGTCAGGACCTGCTGGGGTTTACCTGCCTCTCTCCAGTGTCAGGACCTGCTGGGGTTTACCTGCCTCTCTCCAGTGTCAGGACCTGCTGGGGTTTACCTGCCTCTCTCCAGAGTCAGGACCTGCTGGGGTTTACCTGCCTCTCTCCAGTGTCAGGACATGCTGGGTTTACCTGCCTCTCTCCAGAGTCAGGACCTGCTGGGGTTTACCTGCCTCTCTCCAGTGTCAGGACATGCTGGGTTTACCTGCCTCTCTCCAGAGTCAGGACCTGCTGGGGTTTACCTGCCTCTCTCCAGAGTCACGACCTGCTGGGGTTTACCTGCCTCTCTCCAGAGTCAGGACCTGCTGGGGTTTACCTGCCTCTCTCCAGTGTCAGGACATGCTGGGTTTACCTGCCTCTCTCCAGAGTCAGGACCTGCTGGGGTTTACTCGCCTCTCTCCAGAGTCAGGACCTGCTGGGGTTTACCTGCCTCTCTCCAGAGTCAGGACCTGCTGGGGTTTACCCGCCTCTCTCCAGAGTCAGGACCTGCTGGGGTTTACTCGCCTCTCTCCAGAGTCAGGACCTGCTGGGGTTTACCTGCCTCTCTCCAGAGTCAGGACCTGCTGGGGTTTACTTGCCTCTCTCCAGAGTCAGGACCTGCTGGGGTTTACCCGCCTCTCTCCAGAGTCAGGACCTGCTGGGGTTGAATGCATGTGAAATAGACCCTGTGCCTTATTTAAATAAGTTACGTGAGACCTTTGTGTATTGACTGACTGAATTAGTTTAGTTAGGGTTAGTTTATTTCTGGACTTTTTGTACTGATTCAGCCTGTTTTTTCCCCCAGTTTTTTAATGTATTAATGTGAAAGAAGCCTTTAAAGGTAATGACTTTTATTTTCATAAACTGAAATAAGATGTGGATTATGATGAGAACAAACCGTTCGGCTCATCCGGGATTGTTATTTTGCTCACTGCCTTTAGATTGTTCAGCTCTGTGCCAATGGTCTTGCCTCTACTGCATGTGGCATGTGAACTGCTTCATGACAGTAATTTGCTCTTGAATGCGGGATACTCTGAAATGACTCTGCCTTGAGTAAGTAAAGTAAGGTGTTATCAATCCGCAGTGTGAAAGGTTGATCATATCTGTGCACAGAAGCTTCTCCCAATGGTAGTTGTGTTTCATTCAGAGCAAGTGAGAAATTTTGTTTGGGAAAATATGGCCTTTGTCAAAGTGAAATGTTAATTATTCAGTATTAATTATGCTCTTATTCTGCTCAGTGAAAGTCTTCTGGAAGCAGATTCTGTGAACAGGGACGATACTCTTACTCCACTGACAAACTCAGGTGTTCCGTTGTTCTTGCAATCAGTCTCTTACCTAAAACAAGCTCTTTGAATTTTACTAGATCAGCTTCTCTCCCACTGGAGACTCTTTTGTGAGAGGGAACAGAATGCTGTTAATGAGATGCTTTGGGTAGAGTATAATAGAGCGCTGTTTGATTTGGCATGCCTGTCTAATGCACGTCCTCCCTGCTCATCCTGTTCCTCTTTCATATCACACACATTTTTTTACCAGAGCGATCTGACAAAGTCCCATCCTTTCATCTGCAGCTTTATTGACTTATCATCCAGAATTACATCAGATTCCTTTTAAACCTGACTCAACATCGCGGACATCCTGGACTTAATTTGACCTCTAATTCAAAACCTTCTGAGCCCACAGACTCCAGTATTAAGATGTATTGTTATGTGTAGATAATGTGTTGATGAATAAATTAATTATGTGGTAGAAGTCCATGGCCAGCATTTGGTTTCAAGCAGCATAATCTGAATTTGACCTGGGTGGGCCAATCACAGTGGCATGACCCACGTGACCAGTTCTGACCAATCACAGCTGGGTATGTGTGAAGAGGCTCTTGGCATTGGGGTCTCTGAGATCAGAGTGATTTATTGGCAGTGCCCCAAATGCCTGTCCTCCTTGGGCTGCTGTTGACTGACAAATAAACCTGATTGATTTTGCTCTCGGGGTGATGGATCACTCCTGTCGGTGCTCTGTGGTGCTCTCATTCTGCCGACGCTTTCCAAATGTCAGGTAGAGCCAAACATTCCCTGAGATGCGTGCCATGTAAATAGCACCTCTGAATGTCATTCATTTGATATATTATGTTATATAACACACCCCTCTAAGACAGCTTTAGAGAAACTGAATCATGCTGCATGTCCGGCTGTGACATCACAGTAAGTGTCATTGTGACAGGGCTGGTCATGTTCCTGAAAGACTGCAGTGCATTGGGCTCCTAAAGGGCCGAGGGCCCCTCAGAAACTGTATCAGCAGTGCCCCTCAGTTTGAGCGTTTTTTAAATGCAAATATAGTGTGTCATTGTGCAAGAACAGCCAGTGGGTTTAGAAAACATTGAGCCATAGTAGGTGCAGGGAGGTTGAAAACAGTCATTTGAGGATATGATGATACAAATATAGAAAAATCATAAGAGATACTCAGAGGATTTCTTGAGCTAAGATCCTAATGAAACAGATGTGTCTCTCTGTGTATGTGTGTGTCTGTCTGTGTGTGTGTGTGTGTCTGTTTGTGTCTGTGTGAGTGTGTGTGTGTGTGTGTGTGTCATTCTTGCTTTGCCTGTGTGTATGAGACTAAAGTCAATTGTCACTTTGGTATGTGACATGATAGCTGTAATTAATGGTCCAGGATAAATTGCCTGTGAAGCTTGGTTTATGGCAGATAGAAATGGGTGTCATTCCATGAGGAGTTTCCTCTGCCATTGTTATGAATGCAACTATGCCTGTCACTCAAGTGCCACATATCAAACAGAGGTTTTAATAATTTCTATGTCTGTGATACGTTTGAGTTGGGCAGCTTTGGGGTGCTTGAGTGTTTGTGTGCTTCTCTTTGTCACTGGGTTGTTTCTGTGCTTCTCTCTCACTGCTGTAAGTGTGCACTGTTGTGTGCTCTGCTGTTAGTGTGCACTGTTGTGTGCTCTGCTGTAAGTGTGCACTGTTGTGTGCTCTGCTGTTAGTGTGCACTGTTGTGTGCTCTGCTGTAAGTGTGCACTGTTGTGTGCTCTGCTGTTAGTGTGCACTGTTGTGTGCTCTGCTGTAAGTGTGCACTGTTGTGTGCTCTGCTGTTAGTGTGCACTGTTGTGTGCTCTGCTGTAAGTGTGCACTGTTGTGTGCTCTGCTGTCTGCTGTTAAGTGTGCACTGCACTGTTGTGTGCTCTGCTGTTAGTGTGCACTGTTGTATGCTCTGCTGTAAGTGTGCACTGTTGTGTGCTCTGCTGTAAGTGTGCACTGTTGTGTGCTCTGCTGTTAGTGTGCACTGTTGTGTGCTCTGCTGTTAGTGTGCACTGTTGTGTGCTCTGCTGTTAGTGTGCACTGTTGTATGCTCTGCTGTTAGTGTGCACTGTTGTGTGCTCTGCTGTAAGTGTGCACTGTTGTGTGCTCTGCTGTAAGTGTGCACTGTTGTGTGCTCTGCTGTTAGTGTGCACTGTTGTGTGCTCTGCTGTAAGTGTGAACTGTTGTGTGCTCTGCTGTAAGTGTGCACTGTTGTGTAAGTGGGCTATAGATATGAGAGAGTGCGTTTTCCCCTCCTGGCATGTGACTTTGTGTATGTGTGTTTGTGTATGTGTGATTGTGTGTGTTTGTGAAGACTTGTGATATCTGGCCTTCACTGAAAAGGTAATGAAATGGCGAGCCCAGGTGTTGACTCCGGATTTAAAGAGGGAAGCGCAGAGTCAGAGCCCTGATGTATGCTTAAATCTGCTCAGGTCGTCTTTAAAACATCAGTCACAGGAAATGAGCATGCCGGTTTTGGTGTTTTATGTGATGAGTGTAGCTTGTAACTCCTGATTGAGACACATATATGGCTTTTAATAGCAGGGATCCCCCACAGCGTGGCAATCAGTGCGATGATCACAGCAGCTTTGAGCCTGTGCTTCTGGGTGTGAGCTGATGGTGTAATCAGCAAACAGCAGAGCCGGGCCCCCTGCACAGAGCTGTCTGTGTGGTGCTCTCTCTGTGTGGAGCTCTCTGTGTGTGGAGATAATAAGATGAATCTATTGTTGCTATTGTATGCTATGTTCAGGATAATGTATGACAAAGGTTGTTCAACTTCTAAAATATTCGGGGTACACAATTTTTTTGTGACTTAATGTTAGCAACTACTTAAACTTGTTCCAGTGGTTACAACCTATTGCCACAAGAGCCAGAGACCAATGGATGGCTTTGGCAGGAGATAAGTAGTATTGATTGAGCCTCTTGGATGGAGCTGCTTCATCCATATAGGAGAGGGAGTTGGCAGCAGGTCTTCTTGCTGCACCTCCAATGCTGCAGTCAACCCGTATAGCACACAAATATAAACAGGCACCTTCCAGCCAATCAGAGGAGAATTCAATACCACCTTCATTTCATGTGTTTAATAAACACATTCTAGTGATTGATGATTTGTTTCTCTAGAAACAAGTAATGATTTTATTTTTAGACACAGGTTGAATGCATGTGATAGGAGTTTAACAAAGTATTATTTAATATTTATTTAACAAAGTGTTATTTAACCCCCGCTTGCATTTGTCTTATAAATACTTGGTTTCTGTGCTCGTGTTAACCAATACCATTGCTACATAATAGTCAGTATTGGTGTTGAGTACACCCCCACTAAGGGACATTATTCAGTTATTATTGAAAATGTTTTTTTGATAAAGGTGTGAATAAAGAACACAATGGAAAATAAACACTCATTGATGGATTTCTCGGTGACTCAGGTTCAAAATATGGAAATAATGTCATCTGCTAATTACACACAATTAATCACCAGGGTCTGGTATCTATTAACAGGTTAATTACCCTGTTAGAGGTTTATTAATGTGATACCTATGCAGAACACCAAGGTAATTAATCTTAACTAATGTGTTAAGAACATGCACTGGGCTGGTTTTATGCATTGCAGTTGTGATAACCTTGCAAGCCTGCCTAATAGACTTGGTTAATGAATGGATTTTTCTCCCTGGTTTTGTTTTCAGGATCGAGGTGAAAGCTATAGGGTTTTAAGCAAGGTTTTGAGCACAGCACTGATGCTCGATTATTTAAAACAAAGAATGATATACGAAAATGTTGCAGAGCAAACTGAACTCCTGAGAAATGATTTGAACAAACACACTCTGTGCTCGCCTCAGATTGCTGAAGATGCAGACTTTCTCTTGAATAACTAAATAGATGGACTTCAGAGGAATTATGGGTGTTACTGTGTAAATTATGCATCAAATGTGTAAAACTACCTATTTCCAAATCTGTGAGGTTTTCATGTTGCCTTAGACTCACATATTATGGTGTTGGTGTTAAAACCTCTTCCAGCAGAAGTATATAGGCAGTTAGTGTTGACATTAACATGAAGCGTGTGTGTAGAGAGAGAGAACCACGTGCTCTCCAGCCTGAGGTCCACAGTGACAGTCAGATCCAGAGTTACTCCAAACTGAGAGAGGATCTGACCCCTAAAACAGCAGCCCCCCTTCCCGTCTGCCCCCCACCAACCCAAAGCCAGCTCTCAGGGGCTGATTGTTCCAGGGTTCCTCTGCCTCCCTCCTAATGGAGAACAGGAAATGACCTCCTGCACAGTGCCGCTAAGGGTGGAGCTGTAAGAACATGGTGTCTTATTTCACTATGAGTAAACTGAGTGCGGAGCTGTAAGAACAGCTGCTGACCATAAGTAAACCACAGGATATGAGGCTCGGTGCAGTGCCATTCTGATACTCAGACTCCCAGCATGCTGTGTTGTACAATTGTACTGCTATAATACTCAGACTCCCAGACTCCAGACTCCCATAATCCATGATTTGATTATTTGAGAATACACACACACACACACACACACACACACACACACACACACACACACACACACACACACACACACACACACACACACACACACACACACACACACACACACTCCAGTGTCATTTTCATCTTTGCATCTTAATTATTTTTTTGTAAGTTTATTCTTGTTAATTAAAAAAGTGGTAAAATTAAGCTAAGCTCTGCTGCTAAGTTTATTGTGCTGAGGTCAGTAATATGCCTTTAGGAGAAAACCTCTTTAGCAAAACAGCAGCCAGACCAAGAATGAATGAGATTACTGCAGAAAGTCATGTGTCATACCAACTGAGATGGCTTTAATCTGCTACATACATACACACACACACACACACACACACACACACACACACACACACACACACACACACACACACACACACACACACACACACACACACACACACACAGGTGCAGATGGAGCCTGTGAGTTGAGCTGTCTGTATTGAAATGTGCTTCATGTAGCTTAATTAAGACAATCAGTGCTGGGCTGAATTAATTACTGTCAGTCTTTTTTTTGGATGTTTTGTAGGTGAAATTGAGAGCTGAGCTCCATCCATCTCTCTTAGACTTTGGGTGCAGTATGGAGAGGCTGCTCTGTCTTTGCTCTGGTGCTGCTCTTTTCTTGGCATGACAGATGCGTATTTTGAAGACATTAGTCTCATAAGAGCGCTCTCATGTCACGGAGACTGCAAATATCATTTTTAATAACCTCTCTCAATGATTGTTCCTGCAGCACAAAAGGCTTTGAAGCAAAATAGTACATTTTTTTTCTGTCTCTATCTCCTGAGTTAGATATTTATCTCTTTCGCTAGATGAAATGGTTCATGTGATTTTTGACTGTCTGCAGAGGAGCACATGAGCCCTGTGCCATGTTTGATGGGGTCTCCAGTGTAATTGGACAGCACTGTGTCCTTTGAGCTGTGTGTGTGAGGATGTGAGGGGGATCTGTCTGGGGAAGCTGAGAGACTCTGTCCAGCGTGTGTGGAATAATGATGACCTGCACCCCAAGCCCTGCCTTTCAGCCTCTCAGACTGAGCTCAGTGCACAGCAGATAGGGGGACTAACATATGCTGATGTCAGTCCCTTCGCTCAAGCTGGGTCCAGCGGCTCCACACGGGCAGTTGGTAAATTGCTAATTGCTATTAGAGCTGGACCTCGTTTGGACCAAGTGCTGCGGTGTGAACCGGGCCTTGGAGGGCAAGACTGATGAAGCATCCGGAGAGTTGAGCTAGTCACTGTGCTCTCGGCTGAGCTAGTCTCTGTGCTCTCGGCTGAGCTAGTCTCTGTGCTCTCGGCTGAGCTAGTCACTGTGCTCTCGGCTGAGCTAGTCTCTGTGCTCTCGGCTGAGCTAGTCTCTGTGCTCTCGGCTGAGCTAGTCACTGTGCTCTCGGCTGAGCTAGTCACTGTGCTCTCGGCTGAGCTAGTCTCTGTGCTCTCGGCTGAGCTAGTCTCTGTGCTCTCGGCTGAGCTAGTCACTGTGCTCTCGGCTGAGCTCGTCTCTGTGCTCTCGGCTGAGCTAGTCTCTGTGCTCTCGGCTGTGCTGATCGCTGTCCTAACCCTAACTCCAGACAGAAGAGACATTAAACCTGGATCCTCCTTTTATGGGAAAACAGGGGTTGGGGGAGGGGTCACTGTTTTCTGTGTTTTTCCTCTAGTCACAACTGGAATTTTCCAATAACAATGCGCACCGGGCCTTACTGCTGACCCCATCCCTTTGCAGATAGTAACAGAGTGATGTGGAACGAATGGCCCTCAAAGGCTGGAGGGGTGTGGCTCGCTCTGTTTGATGGTAATGAGGATGCTGACTCTGGGAAGCCAGAGAAGGGAAATGCACAGGCCAAGCTCTGATTTCAGGCATCTGTGTTAGGTGTGCAGATCTAAGGAATTTATTCATAAAAAAATCAACATTTACTGTTTTCGAGGTAGGGCAAGGCTCAAAAGATTCAAATGTCTTGTTTTTTTTTTTTCATCGTTAAAATGGTGTGAAGCCCTGAATGCAGTTTCAGCATCTAAAGCATCATAACTGTACAGGCTAACTACTGATGAGCTACCAATATACAGCCTCAGTAGACTAACAGCAGCATAAACGCATCCATGAAATGAAGGCTGCAAGGTTAAACTCAGCTCATGACCACACTGGCAGTCTTATTTACTTAACCCAGTCACCTGAAATGCTGGATGCTGATTGGCTTGAAAATGAAAGGATGCCTGCTGCCCCAATGGGAACTAAGCTGGTCTGGATTCATTGGCTGATTTTGGCAAGGAGCGTTTGAGTGTCTGCTTCACAAACCTGGCAAGAATTTGTAATGCCATTTCACACCTCTCCTCAGTTCTGGTCTTTTCCTGACTACCCACCCTGCTGTTTGCTTCCTCTGTTCTGCTGCAGTTGAATCTGTCCACTTCCTGTTTGCAGTGAGTGCGTGTGTTTGAGACCGTGACCTGCAAGTGAGGACACAGGAAAGATGGCAGACTCCGCTGGCCTGCTGTTTGTTCCTGAGAGCTGTTTTGCAGGACTCTTTCTAGTACAGCTCTGTCTGACTCCTGTCCCTGTGCCTCACAGACACACATCAGCAGCATCTTACTGACACTGTTCAGTGTTAATTTCACTCTGAAGGAGTGAATCCACCTGGAATAGTGTTTTCTGTCAGAGTATTTATTTTACTTTATAAGGTCAGTACTGCAGTGACAGTCCTGAGAGTCTGACTGTGCTGGGACTGCAGCGCATTCTGTAACCAATCAGATGTAGGGGTGAAGATCAGGTGGCTGGATGTAGAGATGGTTTACCCTACAGCACAATGCCCTCATCACATTGTTTTTACCAGAATGAGGAGCGCCCCCTACTGGCCCATCAGCACCTCCTCCAGCAGCAACTCAGTTTTGCAGGAGGTCTCGGTTTTGCATGAACTACCAGAGCCCAGCCCTGACTAGCTTATACCTTTCCACATGAGATGGGGACAGCTAGGTATCTCAGCTGGCAAACACTTCACAGTGAAAGGAACTCTGTCAAACACAGAACATTATACTGTACCTGATTAACTATTCATCTGTTTAAATGGAGTCCTACTGAATCAGTGCAGCCCCCCTCTGTGTTTTACACCCCAAGAGCTCCAGAACCGCAGGTGGGCAGACGCAGAGTCACAGAGCTGCAGGTGGGCAGACGCAGAGTCACAGAGCTGCAGGTGGGCAGGCACAGGGTCACAGAGCCGCAGGTTAAGGCTTCAGTCACTCCTGCAGCAGTGCTAGCTCGTGGCATTAGCCGCACCATTAGCAGCAGTGCTAGCTCGCAACATTAGCAGCAGTGCTAGCTTGCGGCATTAGCAATGGCATTAGCAGTAGTGCTAACTTGCGGCATTAGCAGCAGCATTAGCGGCAGGCCTATCTCATGATGTTATTTTTAACCCATGCAGGCAGCCTGAGCAGATGGCTGGCTCTGATCCTATTAGCTGTGTTAGTGTTAGGAGCAGATTCACCTGGGAGGGGTTCTCTGTCTGTTCTCCTAGGACTCTGCACTCTCCCCACGCTTTCTGCAGCAGGGTGGTAGTCTTCTGTCTGACCCATCTGTCTTTGAGTGAGTATGAGCACTGGCTGTGTAAGAGTGTCCACTGATTGGGTGCTGTCTGTGTCTCTGAGCTTGCTGTGTGATGTCAGGTATGAAATGTGTTGTCTTATGTAGAGTTTGTGTCTTTGTATAAGAAATGGACTGTGGAAATGCCTTCACCTGGCTCAAAGGCACTTGTTGGTCCCCTGCAGGATTAGCTGCCTCTCCACAGCCTCTTCAGTCTGTTTTTATTGTAACTGGGTTTAGGGATCTGGCACAGACCCTGTGTCTCTCATGGAGAAGCTGGCTGCAGGACTCTCACACCAGACTTTTTTGAAATTCAGAATAAGTTAAAGGGTGAAACAGTGTAAGGTCTTGCTTCTGTGCATGCCAGTGCTGATGTTTTGGTTTGAGTTGTACGTGCAGGGTGTGGGATGCACAGGTTTTGGATAAAGACTGTAAACTCCTCAGATGGCCTGTTCTCCAGCCATGATAGCGGTAGATATCTCTCACACTAGCCCAGGCAGTGTCTAACATACATGACCTGACACGAGGCCCAGGATCCACACGGCTGGCCTCCTTAGACACACAAGAAATACTGGCCATAGAGGAGTGTCCATACTATGGACCAATCAGAGTGCTGCCATTATCACTAGCTTCAAACTCTGAAAATAGCTAAATAATTGAAGCAAATAGTTTTGTTGCTATACACCATAATCAGACACATCAGCCTTGGATTCCTCTGGACACATGTAGCCATCTCCCTGTTTGGATGCCCCCAGCACAGCAGCTATCAGAGTAATTTTGATAGGTTAGATACAGAGACCTGTTCCAGTTAACTCTGCTCTATGTATGGCTTCAGTGAGGGCCCAGTCTCAACATTCTGGATATTTCCTCAAACTTTCCCAAATCCAAAAGTAACCTCTGCACCTTCTGTTTAATTTAGCAATGGGAGCAGTGTCTATGCTGACAGAATAAAGCCATGCAGAAAATGTGGATAGAAGGCATGCTACTCCCCTGGATTATCGTGCTGAAACCAGCCCTTGGACCAGTAAAAGCATTTTAATATATCTGCATAGCTTTCCTTTAGCCGAAAAATAATGACAGCCCCAATTTTCCAGAAGTTTTCCTCTTCTCTCCTAATGGAAATTAAGTCTTCTCTTGCAATATCCTTCATACCATGAAAAGGACTTTCAGGCAAAAGTGAACACACTTCACCCCACTGTTACTAAGTGTGACTCATTTCAGTGGGGTTCCAGTCAGATAGGAGCATCAGTTTAAACATCATTGATGGAAAGACTAGAAGATGGAAAGTATAATTTTGTTGTATTGTTTAATCCATTGAATTCTAAAAGAGCATCCCAGAGTTTCCCCAGGGGGGCTCTGACCCCTTCCTGCCCATCCGGCTGTTTGACAGGAGGATGGAGGAGCAGCTGTGGAGCAGCTTTAGATAAAAAGGAGGATGGAAGAGCAGCTATGGAGCAGCTTTAGATTTAAAGGAGGATGGAGGAGCAGCTATGGAGCAGCTTTAGATATAAAGGAGAATGGAGGAGCAGCTATGGAGCAGCTTTAGATTTAAAGGAGGATGGAGGAGCAGCTATGGAGCAGCTTTAGATATAAAGGAGGATGGAGGAGCAGCTATGGAGCAGCTTTAGATTTAAAGGAGGATGGAGGAGCAGCTATGGAGCAGCTTTAGATGTAAAGGAGGATGGAGGAGCAGCTGTGGAGCAGCTTTGGTCAGTAAAGGCATGGGGTGCTCAGCCCTGACACTGAGCTCTTTGGTCAGTAAAGGCATGGGGTGCTCAGCCCTGACACTGAGCTCTTTGCTCAGGAAAGGCATGGGGTGCTCAGCCCTGACACTGAGCTCTTTGGTCAGTAAAGGCATGGGGTGCTCAGCCCTGACACTGAGCTCTTTGGTCAGTAAAGGCATGGGGTGCTCAGCCCTGACACTGAGCTCTTTGGTCAGTAAAGGCATGGGGTGCTCAGCCCCCTGACACTGAGCTCTTTGCTCAGTAAAGGCATGGGGTGCTCAGCCTGACACTGAGCTCTTTGCTCAGTAAAGGCATGGGGTGCTCAGCCCTGACACTGAGCTCTTTGCTCAGTAAAGGCATGGGGTGCTCAGCCCTGACACTGAAAGCTCTTTGCTCAGTAAAGGCATGGGGTGCTCAGCCCTGACACTGAGCTCTTTGCTCAGTAAAGGCATGGGGTGCTCAGCCCTGACACTGAGCTCTTTGCTCAGTAAAGGCATGGGGTGCTCAGCCCTGACACTGAGCTCTTTGCTCAGTAAAGGCATGGGGTGCTCAGCCTGACACTGAGCTCTTTGCTCAGTAAAGGCATGGGGTGCTCAGCCCTGACACTGAGCTCTTTGCTCAGTAAAGGCATGGGGTGCTCAGCCCTGACACTGAGCTCTTTGGTCAGAGAGCAGATTTACAGCCTGAAGATGTGAAAACAGTGTGTCTCCAGCCAGCCATGTGATTCGTTGACAGTTCAGTGAAAAATGTGAAAACAATGGCAGACTTGGCTCACAGGTGTCCTGCTTTGGGAAGAGACAAAACCACCAGGTGTCCTGCTTTGGGAAGAGACAAAACCACCAGTCAAAATACTATGAGTGCCAGATACATTAAAGTGATGGATTTTGATAAAGGTGCTTCCTCTGTGAAACCTCAGTATCTAACAGAGGCCTTTCACTGCAGTCTGCCCCCTGGGCCCAATTACTGCATCTGTCTGAGAGCTGACCTCAGTTTTGCTGTGCTAATTATCTGAGAGTCGAGTTCAGTTTTGCTATGATAATTGTCTGAGAGCAGAGAGCAGTTTTGCTGTGATAACTGAGGGCAGAGTGCAGTTTTGCTGTGCTAATTGAGAGCAGAGTGCAGTTTTGCTGTGCTAATTGAGAGCAGAGTGCAATTTTGCTGTGCTAATTGAGAGCAGAGTGCAGTTTTGCTGTGCTAATTGAGAGCAGAGTGCAATTTTGCTGTGGTAATTGAGAGCAAGTGCAGTTTTGCTGTGCTAATTGAGAGCAGAGTGCAATTTTGCTGTGCTAATTGAGAGCAGAGTGCAATTTTGCTGTGCTAATTGAGAGCAGATTGCAGTTATGCTGTGCTAATTGAGAGCAGAGTGCAATTTTGCTGTGCTAATTGAGAGCAGAGTGCAATTTTGCTGTGCTAATTGAGAGCAGATTGCAGTTATGCTGTGCTAATTGAGAGCAGAGAGCAGTTTTTCTGTGCTAATTGTCTGAGAGCAGAGCACAGTTGTGCTGTGCTAATTGGATTCATTAGCTGGTGCAGCCAGCAGTGCAGCATGTGGATGAAGGCTCTGTCAGATTGAATTGCCTCTCTGCACATTTACACTGTCATGGGCCCTGTTTTCCTGTGCAAATTAACTTTTGGCATGTTTGCTTTTTTTCAGAATTTCCACAGTTTCTTTTTTTTTCTCTCTCTCTGTAATGTTAGTGTTTAGCTGAAGGGACATGCTGGGCACTCTGTACAGGTGGAGGTGAATTAGGGGATCTGTACAGGTGGAGGTGAATAGGGACTCTGTACAGGTGGAGGTGAATTAGGGGATCTGTACAGGTGGAGGTGAATAGGGACTCTGTACCGGTGCCTTTTCTCAGCCATTACTGAGCAATAAGCTTTAGAGTTTGGGTCTAAGTTGTAGACTTTTACATACAAATCCACCCTCTGCTGGTTTGTGAAAGTGAGCCGGCCTGCTGGCCTCATATGGAAAGCAGAGACTGGCCCAGGGAAGTTGGCCATGCAATAGTAATTAACATGAATCTTGCATTTGTCCTTAAATCTTTTCTTAATCACATTATACTCTGAGCCCAATTAAGGGAAGAGGCTGGCATGAATTAGTGAAACAGAGCTTGATGCAAGTTAATTCCCCTCAAACCGTACTTCAGCAGGAAGTGGGCTGTAGTGTGTCTCTCTGCTCCTGGACCCAACGCCTCGCTCCGAGCTGAAAAACTGACAGAATATTTCCGTCCAAATCCTTGAGGCGTGTGAGCCTAACCATAACCCTAACCCTCACGCGCTCTCCTGTGGAGTTCCTTCTGGGACCGCTGCCTCCCCTCTTTCTCCAGCCCGGCTGCTCTGGGACAGGAAGCAGAGGTGTAACAGATTCTCAAACCCCCACATCTCCCTTAGACACACGTACCACCCAAAAACTCCCTCAGACATACACAAACCCCCACATCTGCAGAGACGTAGCTCCGATTTTGTAACACTGTTAGTTCTGCAACCCTACTGTTGAAGAAAGAGTACTCTTGCCTCATGTGAAAAGTCTTGACTAAATGTGTGTGTTCTTTACCTTTATACCGCACCCTAAACTGCAGTTTTCAAGCAGAACCTGCAGTTCAGAACCACAGGAGCTGCATGAGGGTTAGTTTCAGGGTTGAGGGTTAGGGTTAGGGTTAGTGAGGTTTAGGGTTAAGGTTAGTGAGGTTTAAGGTTATAGTTAGTGAGGTTAAAGGGTTAGGGTTAGGGTTAGTGAGGTTTAGGGTTAAGGTTAGTGAGGATTGGGGTTAGGGTCAGGGTTAGTGAGGTTTAGGGTTAAGGTAAGTGAGGTTTAGGGTTAGAGTTAGTGAGGTTTAAGGTTAGGATAAGTGAGGTTTAGGGTTAGGGTTAGTGAGGTTTAAGGTTAGGATAAGTGAGGTTTAGGATAAGGGTGAGTGAGGTTTAGGTTAGAAAAAAATCTTCCTTACCCAGGTTGTCCTCTATGAGGCCTGCCTGGGAAAGAAAAAACACGCACTCCCCTTCAGTGTACTGGAGGCACTGAATAGGCAGAATTAGATCCTTCCTGTGTGGAATTCCTGTGTGCATTTGTTTGATCTTCCCAGGAGTTGGTTGTAGGGGTTAGGGTTAGGGTAGAGATTGGGGTTAGGGATCCTGAGGGTGATGTGAGAGCACATGCCCCCATGTGAGGCTCAGAGCAGCAGTACAGACCCCAGCCCTGCCATTCAGGACAGCTGCTACAATGCAGTCAGAACATACATGCTCAAGTCTGTAGTGTGGGGACCACAGACCCTCAGTTCACTGTGTGGGGACAGGACCTGCTGCTCATCATTGGAGGGACACCACGGGGTAGATACTGCTCAGATTCTCAGGCGGACATTTGTGGAAATGTGACTCACTTTACGCACCTCATCTCACTGTTCTGGCAATTAATATGCTGTGTGTCACCACTGCCTTGCAAATCTCACCTTCATCCTACAGGGCCATCGTCCAGCTACACTGTTGTCTCCAGACCAAAAGCAGTGAGGTGTTAGCCTTGCCTCCACACAAGCCTAACTTCTCATCAGGCTGGCTTTCACATGACTCTTCATTATTGCACAGTGACTCTGTTTGCTCAGTTTCATGCAAATGGTGCCTCAGATTTAAAAAAAATAGCTGTACTTAGGGAACCATCATACTCCTCTGCTCCAGAATGAATTATTAATTTCGTGCTCCATAAGCAGCTGTTATATCTCAGTGTATCTGATAGAGAAATATGGCAGGGTCGAGGTGCAGGCGTGTGCGCTCTGTCTGTTCCAGCTTCAGGAAAGAGACGGGTCTAGGTGCAGGCGTGTGCGCTCTGTCTGTTTCAGCTTCAGGAAAGAGACGGGTCTAGATGCAGGCGTGTGCGCTCTGTCTGTTTCAGCTTCAGGAAAGAGACAGGTCTAGATGCAGGCGTGTGTGCTCTGGACCCTCTCACAATAACACCCTACGCTTTGTTACAGGAATTGAAGTGGTGCTGTACTAAAGACTGAAATATTCAATTTGATTATACCAGACATTGCTTTGTTTCAGAGGACATGTGAGTAGGGAGCTTGTGCACCCCGCCTCATTCCGGTGTGGTCCAGTGTGCTCTGATTGGTTGTTAGTTGTCAGTGGAGCAGGAAAGGTGAGTGGATTAGCCGCGTGTGGAGCTGGGACAGGCTGGATTAACCACTCGCTGGGCAGCAGGATCTCCCATGACTGAACACATCCAGTTTCCAGCCTGGATTCCTGCCTGGATTCCTGGGTGATTTATGGCAGAGTAGCTCTCAGAAACCTGACAACGAAGCTGTATGGAAATACTGCACATTCTTCTCTCTGGCCTATGGTCTTCTCTATGTTCTACTAAAAAACATGCAGGAGGTATGTACTGTGACATCAGGACATATGAGCTGTGATTGGCAGTCTAAATTACAACATGATTATGACAATAGGTCATATAAGAAAGGCAATTATGTCATTGTGAATGAGTTTCAGAGAGAATGAGTTCTCTACAGGTAAATCCATTGGAAGGCCAGGTAACAGTGAGAGCACTGTGTGTAAAATGTAATGGAGTTAAGGAGGGTGCGGGGGGAAGGGCTGATCAAGCTGTTTAAGTGCAGCAGAACATGGAAAGCAATGACAGTGGAGTAGCACGTTAGCTTTTGGTTTAGTATGTTGGAAAGCAATAACAGTGGAGTAGCACGTTAGCTTTGGCTTAGTATGTTGGAAAGCAATTACAGTGGAGCAGCACATTAGCATGTGGTTCAGCATGTTGGAATGTTGAGGCTTTGCTGCTGGCATTGGAGTGGCTGTGTCGTCCTCCCGCTTAGGACCTCTGAGCTACAAGCCCAGCTCCCTAACCATTACACTACACAGTAACCTCTGAGCAACAAGCCCAACTCCCTAACCATTATACTACACTGTAACCTCTGAGCTACAAGCCCAGCTCCTAACCATTATATTACACTGTAACCTCTGAGCTACAAGCCCAGCTCCCTAACCATTATACTACACTGTAACCTCTGAGCTACAAGCCCAGCTCCCTAACCATTATACTACACTGTAACCTCTGAGCTACAAGTCCAGCTCCCTAACCATTACACTACACTGTAACCGCTGAGCTACAAGCCCAGCTCCCTAACCATTACACTACACTGTAACCTCTGAGCTACAAGCCCAGCTCCCTAACCATTACACTACACTGTAACCTCTGAGCTACAAGCCCAGCTCCCTAACCATTATACTACACTGTAACCTCTGAGCTACAAGCCCAGCTCCCTAACCATTACACTACACTGTAACCTCTGAGCTACAAGCCCAGCTCCCTAACCATTACACTACACTGTAACCTCTGAGCTACAAGCCCAGCTCCCTAACCATTACACTACACTGTAACCTCTGAGCTACAAGCCCAGCTCCTAACCATTACACTACAATGTAACCTCTGAGCTACAAGCCCAGCTCCCTAACCATTACACTACAATGTAACCTCTGAGCTACAAGCCCAGCTCCTAACCATTACACTACAATGTAACCTCTGAGCTACAAGCCCAGCTCCTAACCATTATACTACACTGTAACCTCTGAGCTACAAGCCCAGCTCCTAACCATTACACTACACTGTAACCTCTGAGCTACAAGCCCAGCTCCCTAACCATTACACTACAATGTAACCTCTGAGCTACAAGCCCAGCTCCCTAACCATTACACTACACTGTAACCTCTGAGCTACAAGCCCAGCTCCCTAACCATTACACTACAATGTAACCTCTGAGCTACAAGCCCAGCTCCCTAACCATTACACTACAATGTAACCTCTGAGCTACAAGCCCAGCTCCCTAACCATTACACTACACTGTAACCTCTGAGCTACAAGCCCAGCTCCTAACCATTACAGTACACTGTAACCTCTGAGCTACAAGCCCAGCTCCCTAACCATTACACTACACTGTAACCTCTGAGCTACAAGCCCAGCTCCCTAACCATTACACTACACTGTAACCTCTGAGCTACAAGCCCAGCTCCTAACCATTACACTACACTGTAACCTCTGAGCTACAAGCCCAGCTCCTAACCATTATACTACACTGTAACCTCTGAGCTACAAGCCCAGCTCCCTAACCATTACACTACACTGTAACCTCTGAGCTACAAGCCCAGCTCCCTAACCATTTACAACACTGTAACCTCTGAGCTACAAGCCCAGCTCCTAACCATTACACTACACTGTAACCTCTGAGCTACAAGCCCAGCTCCTAACCATTATACTACACTGTAACCTCTGAGCTACAAGCCCAGCTCCCTAACCATTACACTACACTGTAACCTCTGAGCTACAAGCCCAGCTCCTAACCATTATACTACACTGTAACCTCTGAGCTACAAGCCCAGCTCCTAACCATTATACTACACTGTAACCTCTGAGCTAAAAGCCCAGCTCCCTAACCATTATACTACACTGTAACCTCTGAGCTACAAGCCCAGCTCCCTAACCATTATACTACACTGTAACCTCTGAGCTACAAGCCCAGCTCCCTAACCATTATACTACACTGTAACCTCTGAGCTACAAGCCCAGCTCCCTAACCATTACACTACACTGTAACCTCTGAGCTACAAGCCCAGCTCCTAACCATTATACTACACTGTAACCTCTGAGCTACAAGCCCAGCTCCCTAACCATTACACTACACTGTAACCTCTGAGCTACAAGCCCAGCTCCCTAACCATTACACTACACTGTAACCTCTGAGCTACAAGCCCAGCTCCCTAACCATTACACTACACTGTAACCTCTGAGCTACAAGCCCAGCTCCCTAACCATTTACAACACTGTAACCTCTGAGCTACAAGCCCAGCTCCCTAACCATTATACTCCACTGTAACCTCTGAGCTACAAGCCCAGCTCCCTAACCATTACACTACAATGTAACCTCTGAGCTACAAGCCCAGCTCCCTAACCATTACACTACAATGTAACCTCTGAGCTACAAGCCCAGCTCCCTAACCATTACACTACAATGTAACCTCTGAGCTACAAGCCCAGCTCCTAACCATTATACTACACTGTAACCTCTGAGCTACAAGCCCAGCTCCCTAACCATTACACTACACTGTAACCTCTGAGCTACAAGCCCAGCGCCCTAACCATTACACTACACTGTAACCTCTGAGCTACAAGCCCAGCTCCTAACCATTACACTACACTGTAACCTCTGAGCTACAAGCCCAGCTCCCTAACCATTATACTACACTGTAACCTCTGAGCTACAAGCCCAGCTCCCTAACCATTATACTACACTGTAACCTCTGAGCTACAAGCCCAGCTCCCTAACCATTACACTACACTGTAACCTCTGAGCTACAAGCCCAGCTCCTAACCATTATACTACACTGTAACCTCTGAGCTACAAGCCCAGCTCCCTAACCATTATACTACACTGTAACCTCTGAGCTACAAGCCCAGCTCCTAACCATTATACTACACTGTAACCTCTGAGCTACAAGCCCAGCTCCCTAACCATTATACTCCACTGTAACCTCTGAGCTACAAGCCCAGCTCCCTAACCATTACAGTACACTGTAACCTCTGAGCTACAAGCCCAGCTCCCTAACCATTACACTACACTGTGACCTCTGAGCTACAAGCCCAGCTCCCTAACCATTATACTACACTGTAACCTCTGAGCTACAAGCCCAGCTCCCTAACCATTACACTACACTGTAACCTCTGAGCTACAAGCCCAGCTCCCAAACACTTTTGAGGTGCCATGACAGAATTATCTAATACAGAGCTATGGCACTGTCTGCTCAAGGTTTAACTGCAGGTTTAACTCCAGTCTTGGAGGGGGCAGTGTGTGCAGGTTTAACTCCAGTCCTGGAGGGGGCAGTGTGTGCAGGTTTAACTCCAGTCCTGGAGGGGGCAGTGTGTGCAGGTTTAACTCCAGTCCTGGAGGGGGTTTAAATCCAGTGTCTGCAAGGTCAGCTGTAGGCCTGTGTGTGTGATACTGATATATCATGTTTTATTGACAAATTACTCTAATTCCGAGGTCTACAAGGTTCTAAAATCCTTTGTTACCAAGGTAACAACAGGAGTAAAGTTCATTAAACACATCTGACAGGTTAGCAGTGTGCTAATACTGATGAACATGCTGCTGCAGGTCAGCTGTGTGGAGGTCAGCCTGCTAACACTGAATAGAACATCATGCTCATCTAGCAGCTTGGAGCACTTTTCCTCAGGGAAGCATCTGCTGGTTTATGTTGCTGAAAATATTACTGTAGCTTCATCTGTGTTCACTTGCAGCAGAAAAGACTGATGAGGTTTACAAATGAGGTTCATATAGTTTTTATTTTTATTATTTGCAAACCATATGCGTGACCTCCTCTAAGGACTTGAATAATGAATATTAGGGTGATAATCTTAATGAAAGTTCATAAATGGTAGATAAACAGCTATTATACTGTCCCTGTTTGATTTGTGCAAGACAGATCACTTGCATATCCTCCTCGGTCTGCTGTGTTTGAAACACTGTTTCATTCTTTAACTGATGAAAGATGCTGCTGTTTATCTTTCCCAGCATATCTTCTGGTGCAAAGACATAAAATATGAGTGCAGATAATATGTATGAAATAAAGTGATTGTTGAACAGCTATCTTAAGCATTTTATGTTTACTGTTATATATATATATGTATATATATATATATGTATATATGTTTGGTGTGTTTTACACTATGCTGTGTATGAAAGAAGAGCCGTTAGATCAGGTCACTGTCTGGTCTCTGCTTTGTGCTGTCACTGTAAAAAGCCTTTGTGAACGTGATTGGATGATGCATCATGACTTAATACCCACATGTGTGATATCTGTGCCAGGGAAAACTCACTTTGGAGCAATTTGGAGTGGAACTGCTGCACCTATGTTACTGTGATGTTGTACTTATGTGGAATTTACACTACGTAGTTTTGAAATAAATATGGCAGCTGTTACTGATGGAACTGTTGAGTTTTGGGCATTTAAAACAGACCCATTAACTGAATTATGCAAGAATGATGAAAATACTCCATCTATGATATTTATTTTAGTTTGGAGATAGCAAGCTTACAGCTATAAAACTGTGGTCTTCATATTTCATATCCAGCTCTTCAATAAAAGTTTAAATGTTCTTGGATCTCTGGATAGCTGTCATGCTAGCATGTGACCTGCAGGGGGCAATGTTCTGGCTGTTCTCTGTCTTGTTGCCAGGGGTTACAGCCTGACCCAGATCTCCTGTCCCTCTGTGCGGCCACGCTCCACTCACCTGCTAACCCTAGCCTTAACACCCCCTATAGCACAGCCTATTAGTACGCTCCAGCAGCTTTCTGGGATAGAGAGGCCATGCCCTCTGGCTCAGTTGTATAGCCCAGCACAGTCTGTGACCATACCCTGTGTGTGTGTCCTCATTATCCAGGTCTTAATTAACTTATTCTCTTAATTATTTCATTACCCCAGTGATATTGTTGATTTGATGTTTCACCTCAGATATAGGTCCTGGAGTCAGTTCTGGGCAGGACAAGCAAAGGGCTTTTTAATACTGTTGATTGAGACACAATAAACATAAAATAAAAATGAATAATTTATGGATGTTTGTCCATCACAAGTGTGTTCCTGTGTGTGAGGTCTCAGTGGCGATGTAGTACTGTAAGCTCTCAGTCATAAATACTTCAGTCATAAATGCTCTTCCTGATGCTGGGAGGGGGAAGCTCCAGTGCAAAAGGCCCTAATGTTCTCTCTGTGTGGAGCTTCCTGGAATGGGCTCAGTGAAAGTGCCTGAATGTCCCTAGTAAACTGCTCAGCTAAACCCAGTGTGTGCCTGTGAGCACCAGAGTGTGCTCCTGCCCAGAATCTGCGCTAAGCCCAGTGTGTGCCTGTGAGCACCAGAGTGTGCTCCTGCCCAGAATCTGCGCTTAGTCCAGTGTGTGCCTGTGAGCACCAGAGTGTGCTCCTGCCCAGAATCTGCGCTAAGCCCAGTGTGTGCCTGTGAGCACCAGAGTGTGCTCCTGCCCAGAATCTGCGCTAAGCCCAGTGTGTGCCTGTGAGCACCAGAGTGTGCTCCTGCCCAGAATCTGCGCTAAGCCCAGTGTGTGCCTGTGAGCACCAGAGTGTGCTCCTGCCCAGAATCTGCGCTAAGCCCAGTGTGTGCCTGTGAGCACCAGAGTGTGCTCCTGCCCAGAATCTGCGCTAAGCCCAGTGTGTGCCTGTGAGCACCAGAGTGTGCTCCTGCCCAGAATCTGCGCTTAGCCCAGTGTGTGCCTGTGAGCAGAGTGTGCTCCTGCCCAGAATCTGCGCTTAGCCCAGTGTGTGCCTGTGAGCACCAGAGTGATATACATATCCACTCCCTGTACACAAATAAATTACAGAATGATAAAAAAAAGATGAAAAAATCTGATACAACACGAGGGTCCTGACCCACAATTCCCACTCCATTGCCTTGGAGTGGGAATTGTGGGTAATTATGACCTGCCTGTTGGAAGCAGCATGAAGTCTTGTGTGCAGTGACAGGCTGGTGTGTGTCTGAGATGTTGAGAGGCTGGTGTGTGTTTGACACGTTGAGAGGCTGGTGTGCGTTTGAGACGTTGAGAGGCTGGTGTGTGTTTGAGACGTTGAGAGGCTGGTGTGTGTCTGAGACGTTGAGAGGCTGGTGTGTGTTTGAGACGTTGAGAAGCTGGTGTGTGTTTGAGACGTTGAGAGGCTGGTGTGTGTCTGAGACGTTGAGAAGCTGGTGTGTGTTTGAGACGTTGAGAGGCTGGTGTGTGTTTGACACGTTGACAGGCTGGTGTGTGTTTGAGACGTTGAGAAGCTGGTGTGTGTTTGAGACGTTGAGAGGCTGGTGTGTGTCTGAGACGTTGAGAGGCTGGTGTGTGTTTGAGACGTTGAGAGGCTGGTGTGTGTTTGACACGTTGACAGGCTGGTGTGTGTTTGAGACGTTGAGAAGCTGGTGTGTGTTTGAGACGTTGAGAAGCTGGTGTGTGTTTGAGACGTTGAGAGGCTGGTGTGTGTTTGAGACGTTGAGAAGCTGGTGTGTGTTTGAGACGTTGAGAAGCTGGTGTGTGTTTGAGATTTTGCTGACATCCCATACATGACCTGTGTATTTACACAAAATTCTGAAACCTTTTGAACTTTTGAAGTTATATCAGATCAATAAAATTTATATTGCATGTATGAATCACTTTATCAAATGACATAATATCTTTGTCATTTTAATTTTAGGAGTAACTAATCACACCTATATATATGATATACATTTTCTGTGGTTTGGAAGGGTTTTCCTCATACATACTTTGCTCCACTAATTGCTCTCTTGTTTAAAAATTTTACAATGTTGCTTTGCTGTTCTTTCATGCTTAAACTTATGTATGATGTTGCATATTGCACAAGTGGATGCCCTCAATTGTTTTCACGGTTTATGGTGTTAGTGTTTAACAGTGAAATCACAGTCACAAGCTAGCCTATTTCTGAATGACATTTCTGGAGCGGTAAATTTGTGCATGTGAGCGATGGTCCATAACAGCGCTAATGGTGCTAGCGCAGGCTCATTCACGCAGCCCTGTGCGCTTTAGCACAGAATGAGCTCCAGTGGTCCATAACAGCGCTAATGGTGCTAGCGCAGCCTCATTCATGCAGCCCTGTGCGCACGTTAGCACAGAATGAGCTCCAGTGGTCCATAACAGCGCTAATGGTGCTAGCGCAGCCACATTCATGCAGCCCTGTGCGCACGTTAGCATAGAATGAGCTCCAGGCCCATTGTGTGCAGTAGGCCAGTGGTTCAGCACAGATTTGGCTGAACAGATAACTGCTTTGCTTCCACTCTGTTTAAGCACACTTCGGCTTTACAGCCTGAGTAAGCTCAGAGGGGCTGGGTTTGAAAACCAGTTCACATGTTCCCAGACACACTTACAGTGCACAAATACACACACATGCATTTTTCATCCCAACACATATCTTGCCCTGCTGTCTTTTTTGTGGCTTTGCACAGGAATATCTAGCCTCACATTTGTTCAATCACTTTTCAAACTCATGTTGCTCCATATTTTAATGGTGTGTTTTAGAGGAATTTGCTCGTGAAGACGAGTCCATCAATATGTAACACATACACAAAGATGTTTTGTGACTGCTGTAACGTGATCAGCATATTCTATTATCATATTCATTATAAACTAAAATGACCACAAACAAAGGCTGAAAGAACCTTGCTGGATATATGGCTGCTCTTTGCAGATGGTGGTGTTGGATATATGGTATTTATATTAACAGCTATTGTTTCTTTAGGATTTGTTAAGTAGACCTATACAGTCTACCATACACCTGCTCCAAGCAAGAGTGTAAAATGTGTTTAGGGGATTTGCCCTTTACCCCAGATGACCTGGGCATCAAACTGATTGACTGTGTTCAGTGGATATTAAACTAATGAATATAAAACCTGCTCTTTAAAAACATACCACTTACAGTGCTGGATAAATTAAACAAGTTTATCAGAACAAGATTGAAATCCTAACAACCTTTTAGTTCTGAACTGAGCCACATGTCTCTAACTCACACAAGCCAAGCACTCCAGCACCTCCTCCCCACCTGCTTCACTCCAGCACCTCCTCCCCACCAGCTTCACTCCAGCACCTCCTCCCCACCAGCTTCACTCCTGCACCTCCTCTCCAACAGCTTCACTCCAGCACCTCCTCCCCACCAGCTTCACTCCAGCACCTCCTCCCCACCTGCTTCACTCCTGCACCTCCTCCCCACCAGCTTCACTCCTGCACCTCCTCCTCCCCCACCTGCTTCAATCCAGCATGTCCTCCCCAACAGCTTCACTCCAGCACCTCCTCCCCACCTGCTTCACTCCAGCACCTCCTCCCCACCTGCTTCACTCCAGCACCTCCTCCCCACCAGCTTCACTCCAGCACCTCCTCCTCCAGCACCTGTTTGTGTGAGAGAGAGTGTGAGTGTGTGTGTCTCCATGTGTACCCTCCAGGTGAGCTGTGTGTTTCTGAGGTAATCACACCTGTGCTGCATAGAGCCTTGCTAGTTGAGGGTGGAGAGCTGCAGTTGTGTTCTCTGATCTTAGATGATGTAACTCAGATGAAATGTGCCGGAGAGCAGTCCGTATACCCATGTCTGTGCTTGTCTGTCTGCGCTCCGATTGTAAGAGGCACACTCACACTGTCTGCTACCCTCAGCTGGGGCTGTGTGTTTGCCTGATCCAGCTGTAGCAATGTGGAGTTCCTCTGTTCCAGGGACAGGTTACTGACAGCCAGGAGCTCACAGCTATCCACTGGTATCTGCTATCCAGCTTCAGGCCTCACAGCTCAAACTGCAGGTGTGACAGTGTGAGGCTGTAAACAGCTCCACTCTCCGGCCCCACACATGCTGATCTTTACTGACACACCTACACCTTACACGTGAGCACCTCTACAAGCACCTCGACAGTGTCAGTGTTAGGGTTCAGTGTCAGTGTTGAGCACTGCGTAGTCTGGTCTTGCGCACTGAAGTGGAGGAAACAGCAGAAGGGCAAAAAGAGGAGCAGCCAGCAGAGGAAGAAACTACTGCTCTGCTGGGGCATCTGTGTTTTTACTTCAGAGCTGTTTGACTGCCTGTTTTTTGACTAAGAGGATTTTGAGTGCTCTGCTTCCCAGCTGTTTAGCTGCAGTCAGAACTCTGAATATTAACCTTGCTGTGGAGTGAACAGCACAGTTAAGATGTATTTCACACTGTGTTTCACAAACATTCTGTGGATGGCATTGGCATTAAGGAAGACTAATGAGATTGATCTTGTGAATTAAAATACAATATGTAAGGTATGGAGTAATGATAAAGTAGTTCTTTATTTTTCATTTGGAAAACAGTTTGTTACTGCCAATGTACTGAATATTTCAAGAAATGAGGGTGCAGGTAAAGTGAAGGCTTCTTTGAATGGGGGCGATGCTAGTACAGCTGATTTAATGAGATGAGAGTAAAACTCTCCGACTGGGCTCCAGGTGGCCCACACCCCCTGCATGAGGCTCGGGATGGCCCGCACCCCCTGCATCAGGCTCGGGATGGCCCGCACCCCCTGCATCAGGCTCGGGGAGATCCGTGTCCCCGTGGGGCGGTAGAGCCCTGTCTAAGCTAATCCATGCCTCCATAGAGCCAGTGATATTGATTGGCTTATTGAATTTGTTTGATAATCATCACAGAAAATACAAGAGGAAATTCCATCCAGAAACGTCAAGTGCAGCATAACACAAAAAAGCTCAAGAGCTGGTAGGTGTAGGTGTTGAAGTTGGATGGAGGTAATGGGGTTTCACTTGGCCCATAAAGAGATTCTGAAAGTTCAGCCATTTACAGTGAACTGTGAGTGAGTGGGACTTATATGCCTTACACATGGGGCCCTGTGGGATTGGCCTGCATGTGTTTGCCCTGCTGGACCCTCCCTCTGCCAGTGAGTGTGTCTTCTGTGGAGTGTGGAGTGTCTCTGACGCCCCCTGCTGGGTTGCCCTCACATGTGTAAATCATTCTGGGTATAGTCACTGGACTGGGTATGAGAAAGGTGCAGCAGGTCACACATGGGACTCAAAACACTAATCTCACACACCACACAAACACACAAATACAACACAAACCAACACCAACACACAAAACATGACACAAACCCCACACACCACACAAACACACAAATACAACACAAACCAACACCAACACACAAAACATGACACAAACCCCACACACCACACAAACACACAAATACAACACAAACCAACACCAACACACAAAACATGACACAAACCCCACACACCACACAAACACATCAAATACAACACAAACCCATACAAAACATGACACAAATCTCACGTGCCACACAAACACATAAAATACAACACACTCCACACAAAGTCATGAAGCAGAACATAAACCCTCAACTCCACAGAAAACTACATGTAAAATAAAAGGCTGTTCTTTCACCTTTTCCTTGGCTTTCCTAGCCCTCATCTCACACCTCAGGCATGAGAAATATATCCAAGACTGCCTCAACATGACACTGCCCTCATACTTTCTGTGAAAAAATTATGAGAAACAAAATATGAAATTTGGATCTTTGGGTGAAGTTTCAGAGATCATATCACCACTCAAAAGTCTGAGATGTGACAGTTTGCAGGTGTTTTAAAATGAGTTCTGAGTACAAGCACTGTATCACAAACACATATGTGTTCTTACAGCGTTGTGCTGTGTGTATTTGACACTCAGTAGGTCATACAGCACAAATGCAGTGCTGTTCTGTGTGTATTTGAAGCTTGGTGTGTCGTACAGGACAAATGCAGCGCTGTGCTGTGTGTATAATTTGGTGGAATAGCCCCAGGAGCATCTCTGTAAAACTGCAAACTCCTGCAGCTGCTATAGAATCCCCCTGCTATGTGCAGATCCAATCCCCTTACCCACACACCACTGTGTGTCCTGCAGCCAGTTACAGTTCAACTCCAGCACACAGTCAAAGTCCAGGCTGTTCAAATATTTGGTGAAGCCCTGTGACTTGAAAAGAATGAATAAAATTACAATGTTTGTGGCAACAGACTCCTAGACATGTCAACAGGCTCTCAGATTTAAGGCGTTGTAATATAATATTAATATTGAGCTGAAACTCATTTTTGTAGTGGTGGAATGCAGAATGGTTTCACAGTTCAGACTGTTATTTTCACAGAAGTAAAACATCTGCTTATTTATTATAAAGGCATCCACCTTAATTATTATTTTAATTTATAAGCCAATAAATATTCCCAATGAAACCTGGCGGGGATTCTGAAAATGCATTTTATGCCAAGGTACGATATGCTATGTTTATCTGTAAAATAAAAAATGTATTAAAGAATTAATACAATGAAATGTCATCAAGATACACATTACTAAGGTTCACTTCGTATGTGTTCATGTTTTATCAGCCTTGTTTCAGACCATTAAAAATCCCAATAGTTTGTTCAGTGGTTTCCCCATTCAGAACAATACATTCATGCACTATTGTTCCTCTAATGTGCACTCCTCTTTTTCTCTCCTGCATTTCTGTCCTGGCTGTATCAGTCTAACTAATCTGTTCTCATCTCCATGTCCCTCCCCCCCCCAGCGCTGTGATGTGAAAGTCTGAAGAGCGTGCTGACAAGCCCTCTCTACACAGAGCATGCCTCTGAGTCCCGCAGCCCGCAAACATGAGCCATCCCAGCACTGCGCTACCAACGGCAACCAGGGCATTACCAACGGCAACCAGGACAACTCCGACAGCAGCAGAGACGACGCGCCGTACGACACCATCCGGCCCACCGGCCCCATGGAGCTCTCCCACTCTCACACTGTCGTCATCCGCATCGGAATCCCGGACCTCCAGCAGACAGTGAGTGATCCCCCTCTCTCACCCCTCTCTCTCTCCCCCTCTCCCCCTCACTCAGTCTCTCTTCCCTCCTCTCTCTCCTCCTTCTCTCTTCTCTCTCTCTCCCTCTGTCTTCCACTCTATGCCCCCTCTGTTTCTCACTCTTTCTCTCTCTCCTTCTCTCTCCTTATCACTCTTTCTCTCTCCTTCTCTCCTAATTTCTTCCTCACCCTCAGCTGGCTGCTGAACCCCACCTCTTCGTTAGCGTAGCTGCTGCAGAGTTTGACATCTGAATAGTGTCTGGTCAGGAGGAGCATGAGAGAGAAAGGAGGGGAGAAGAGAGAGGAGGAGAAGTAGAGAGAGAGAAGGGGAGAGAGAGGAGGGGAGAAGAGAGAGGAGGAGTAGAGAGAGAGAAGTGGAGATAGAGGAGGGGAGAGGAGAGAGGAGGATCAGTGCCCCGCTGGGTAATTTAGGCATAGCACCCTTTCACTGCTTTGGTGGTCTTAACTTGGCTGGTATTGTGGGGGGCAGGGGAATTTGAAGGAGCAGGTACCTGTCCTGTGGGACTCTAAGGGAGCAGGTACCTGTCCTGTGGGACTCTAAGGGAGCAGGTACCTGTCCTGTGGGACCCTGTCTTGTGGCTGATTAGGAGGAGGATTTAGAGAATTTAATGCAGTATTAGGGCAGAGGTGTGAGGTAGCTCTGTTCTACAGGTTTTCATTGACTCTACTCTCCGGAGGTGTACCATCCTGGCTCTGTAGGGGTTAATGAGCAGAGCAGAGGGTAAAAGAGCTCTTCACATGTGCTCACTGCTGCTCTCTGCTGGTGCTGTCTTCTGCTCACTGCTGCTCTCTGTGGCTGCTCACTGCTGCTACTCACTGCTGCTGCTGCTCTCTGCTGCTCTCTGTGGCTTCTCACTGCTGCTACTCACCGCTGCTGCTGCTCTCTGCTGCTTTCCGTGGACGCAGCTCTGCTACCATAATGCTCCACTAACGCTCCACTAACACTCCTATAACTTTCCTATTTCTCATAAATTGATGTGAAAAAATATTCTTCCAGGCTTTGATTGAAACAAGCATTGATAAATACCGATGTACTGAAGTGTGTTCATACAATTTGTGGAATTGATGCCCCTAATATACCATATAAGGGATTTAGAATTCCATCGCAGCCAATGTAAAGAGATGACCAAGAAAAGAGGAAAGAAAAAACTTCTCAGAAGCAGAGATTGAAGTTCAATTCCTGGCATAGCAGTAATAAAATACATATTTTTAGTAGTGTAAATAGTTGAGTATCTGGACTGGGAAAGACCAAAGTCTGCCAAGGTATAGCTGTTGAAGTGAATACAGTGTTGCAAGTTCTGCACAGGATGTATCTGGCAAAAAGGAAAACAGGCCCACAGCTGCAGTGCTTTCAAGCACTCACTGCCCAGAGTTTGGCCCGGTGGTCTGCGCTGAGTGGAAGTGTTGGCCAAACTATAGGAGAAGTTTAAAACAGACAACATCACAGAATCCTGTGCATGTCCCCACAGGCTAACGAGCGACAACGTTCAGCAGCTGATAGCATCAATCAGGCCTGGAGAAATGTAGCTACATGGAGTGACAATGTATCAAATGATATCAAAACATACAAAAGAACTGAGTTCTAAACCCCAAGATCGCCAGGTTTTGAGAAGGTGTCTGAGTGGAGGACACTGAAGAGCGAGATTCAGCAGTGTTTGCGCTGCTGGAGGGACAGGAGAACGAGACGATGTGTTTCTCCAGCTACTCTTATTGCGCTTCTTCCTCAAACCGATCCATTTGCCTCCAGGGTTCCCTGTGATAGCAGAAGGCACCTCAGAAATGGTCTTTTTGAGACTTTGTTTCCTACCTTTCAGTGCTCTGTTTGGAAATGAGCCATAATGGTGCCCGCGCCCTGTCCTGCAGTGGAGCAGCCCCGCTGGCTGTGGAGGCACTGTCTTTGTTCAGGGCAGGTGCTCAGGACACCCTTCCAGCACAGCTCCACACACTGCCAGTCACATCCCATTACTCACGCACACACACGCACACACACACATCCCATTACTCACGCTCCAGACGCACACACACACATCCCATTACTCACGCTCCAGACACCAGCCCTGAATGCTCACGCACACACGCGCACACACACACACACACACATCCCCCCATTACTCACGTACCAGATGCACACACACATCCCATTACTCACGCACACACACGCCAGCCCTGCATGCTCACACACACACATACACATATACACACACACACAGACACACACGTGTGCACACGCACACATACAGACACACACACATGCGCACACACACACACACACACAGACACACACACACACACATGCAGACACACAGCACACACACACACATGCAGACACACACACACTGCCAGTCACATCCCTTTACTCACGCTCAGACACCTGCAATGCAGGTAATCAGCCCTGCATGCTCACACACACACACGCGCGCACACACACACTCACACACACACTCACGGGTGCACACACAGACACACACATCACTCACTCGTCACACACACACATCAAGACAATGTAGTCCCAGCAACATTATGCCGCTCATCACATTGTGGGGGATCAAAAAGTGGAAACCCCCTGCTCTTTCTGGGGAGGTATATGGGGGGGCCACAGAGCCCTGAGGGGGGCAAAGTAGTGATCAGGGAAGATCTCTACCTGTATGAGGTACTGGGGGAAGATCTCTACCTGTCTGAGGTACTGGGGGAAGATCTCTACCTGTATGAGGTACTGGGGAAGATCTCTACCTGTCTGAGGTACTGGGGGAAGATCTCTACCTGTCTGAGGTACTGGGGAGGATCTCTACCTGGAGGTACTGGGGAAGATCTCTACCTGTCTGAGGGGAAGATCTCTACTGGGGAAGATCTCTACCTGTCTGAGGTACTGGGGGAAGATCTCTACCTGTCTGAGGTACTGGGGAAGATCTCTACCTGTCTGAGGTACTGAGGTACTGGGGGAAGATCTCTACCTGTCTGAGGTACTGGGGGAGGATCTCTACCTGTATGAGGTACTGGGGGAAGATCTCTACCTGTATGAGGTACTGGGGGAAGATCTCTACCTGTCTGAGGTACTGGGGAAGATCTCTACCTGTCTGAGGTCTGGGGAGGATCTCTACCTGTCTGAGGTACTGGGGAGGATCTCTACCTGTATGAGGTACTGGGGAGGATCTCTACCTGTCTGAGGTACTGGGGGGGGAAGATCTCTACCTGTCTGAGGTACTGGGGAAGATCTCTACCTGTCTGAGGTACTGGGGAAGATCTCTACCTGTCTGAGGTACTGGGGAAGGATCTCTACCTGTCTGAGGTACTGGGGGAAGATCTCTACCTGTCTGAGGTACTGGGGGAAGATCTCTACCTGTCTGAGGTACTGGGGGAAGATCTCTACTTGTCTGAGGTACTGGGGGAGGATCTCTACCTGTATGAGGTACTGGGGGAGGATCTCTACCTGTCTGAGGTACTGGGGGAAGATCTTTACCTGTCTGAGGTACTGGGGGAAGATCTCTACCTGTCTGAGGTACTGGGGGAAGATCTCTACCTGTCTGAGGTACTGGGGGAAGATCTCTACCTGTCTGAGGTACTGGGGAAGATCTCTACCTGTCTGAGGTACTGGGGGAAGATCGGTACCTGTATGATTGTTTGTGTTTACACAGTCAAGCTCGAGCTCGGAAACTTACCCTGTTCAGTTGCAACAGTTTCTGTGCAACGGCTCACCATCCCTCAGAGGAAACGGCAAACATTCTGATCGTCTGCCAAGACAGTTTGAGAGCTCACCCCATTCTCTAGATCATCACAGATTACTCTCACACAGTAATTTAAACGTTTTAAAAGTATGGTCTTCAGGTGTTGTGTAGAATGGAGGAGAGGCTGAGGGGGAAACACAAAGTGCTTTGGTTGCTGGGGCATACATTTCTGAACAGCTCACATACAAAGGAGAAGACAGGGGCAGTTACAAGCAGAGAGGGGTAGTAAGAGGCGGTGAGGGGCAGTTATGAGCAGAGGGGGGCAGTAAGAGACGGTGAGGGGCAGTTATGGGCAGAGGGGGCAGTAAGAGGCGGTGAGGGGCAGTTATGAGCAAAGGGGGGCAGTAAGAGGCGGTGAGGGGCAGTTATGGGCAGAGGGGAGCAGTAAGAGGTGGTGAGGGGCAGTTATGAGCAGAGGGGGCAGTAAGAGGTGGTGAGGGGCAGTTATGGGCAGAGGGGAGCAGTAAGAGGCGGTGAGGGGCAGTTATGAGCAGAGGGGGCAGTAAGAGGTGGTGAGGGGCAGTTATGGGCAGAGGGGAGCAGTAAGAGGCGGTGAGGGGCAGTTATGGCAGAGGGGGCAGTAAGAGGCGGTGAGGGGCAGTTATGGGCAGAGGGGGCAGTAAGAGGTGGTGAGGGGCAGTTATGGGCAGAGGGGAGCAGTAAGAGGCGGTGAGGGGCAGTTATGAGCAGAGGGGGCAGTAACAGGTGGTGAGGGGGCAGTTATGGGCAGAGGGGAGCAGTAAGAGGCGGTGAGGGGCAGTTATGAGCAGAGGGGGCAGTAAGAGGCGGTGAGGGGCAGTTATGGGCAGAGGGGAGCAGTAAGAGGCGGTGAGGGGCAGTTATGGGCAGAGGGGGGGCAGTTATGGGCAGGGTTGTGGCTCGCTCACTCACATAGGCATCTCACGTATCATGGTGCTATTTTTAGCTGTGGCTGAAACCCGTGCGTGACACACATCTGTTTCAGCGCTGCTGTGTAAACTGCATTAAACGCTGTGTGGCTGAGCATCAGCTGACCTGCTCCAGCGCAGCTGAGCATGAGTACTGCTGAAAGGGCTGCGCATACGCTCTCTCCCTCTCTCTCAGCTGAGCATGAGTACTGCTGAAAGGGCTGCGCATACACTCTTTCCCTCTCTCTCAGCTGAGCATGAGTACTGCTGAAAGGGCTGCGCAAACGCTCTCTCCTTCTCTCTCAGCTGAGCATGAGTACTGCTGAAAGGGCTGCGCATTCGCTCTCTCCCTCTCTCTCAGCTGAGCATGAGTACTGCTGAAAGAGCTGCGCATACGCTCTCTCCCTCTCTCTCAGCTGAGCATGAGTACTGCTGAAAGGGCTGCGCATACGCTCTTTCCCTCTCTCTCAGCTGAGCATGAGTACTGCTGAAAGTGCTGCGCATACGCTCTCTCCCTCTCTCTCAGCTGAGCATGAGTACTGCTGAAAGGGCTGCGCATACACTCTCTCCCTCTCTCTCATCTCTCTTTCTGTCTGTGTGCTGTACAGCTCTGTGTTTTGGCAATATCTGTAACTGTATTGTGTGTGTGAGTATGAAGTGAGAGTGAGTGTGTGTGTATATGTGTTTGTGTGTGAGTGAAGTTTGTGTGTGTGGGAGTATGTTTGTAAGTGTGTGTGTTTGTTTGAAGTGTGTGTGGGTGTGAGTATATGTCAGTGAGTGTGTGTTTGTGAAGTGTGTGTGTGTATGTGTTTGTCAGTATGTTTGTATGTGTGTTTGTGTGAAGTGTGTGTTTGTGTATATGTAAGTGAGTGTATGTTGCATGTTTTTTTTTTTTTAAAGGAGCCACCCTCCTTATGTATTTCTCTTTATTCAGATAGTTGGAAGGCTGAAGGGAGTACAGGGAAGAGCAGGCATAGGTAGAAGGGTCGGAGCAGGGAAGAGCAGGCATAGGTAGAAGGGTCAGAGCAGGGAAGAGCAGGCATAGGTAGAAGGGTCGGAGCAGGGAAGAGCAGGCATAGGTAGAAGGGTCGGAGCAGGGAAGAGGAGGCATAGGTAGAAGGGTCGGAGCAGGGAAGAGCAGGCATAGGTAGAAGGGTCAGAGCAGGGAAGAGCAGGCATAGGTAGAAGGGTTGGAGCAGGGAAGAGCAGGCATAGGTAGAAGGGTCGGAGCAGGGAAGAGGAGGCATAGGTAGAAGGGTCGGAGCAGGGAAGAGCAGGCATAGGTAGAAGGGTCGGAGCAGGGAAGAGCAGGCATAGGTAGAAGGGTCGGAGCAGGGAAGAGCAGGCATAGGTAGAAGGGTCGGAGCAGGGAAGAGCAGGCATAGGTAGAAGGGTCGGAGCAGGGAAGAGGAGGCATAGGTAGAAGGGTCGGAGCAGGGAAGAGGAGGCATAGGTAGAAGGGTCGGAGCAGGGAAGAGCAGGCACCCCAGTCTCCCTGGGATAGATATGTGGTTGAGACAGCTACTCCACTGACTGAGATATCTGGCCTCCTGCATGTGTGTTCTTAATCTGATTTGTCATTCTGTGTGACTGCAGGTAGGAGCCTCCTACTGGTCTGCTCTGAGTATTTGCACACCAGTCTGTGTGCTCACCTGAGGGACTGTGTGCTCACCTGAGGGACTGACCTGAGGGACTGGGTTCTGGTGCTTTCCTATGTTTACCGTCAGTGTTTAGGTGTGACAGCGAGATTGCCACCCTCACTCATCAGTAGGTGTGACAACAGCGGCTTCCTGAGGCCCCCAAACTGCGCAGCACGGTGCAAATGAGGAGCGCTCTGCGCAACAGGTCCCTACAGCCCTGTCCGAGCATTCTCACTTGTGAATGAAATGGCACCTGCATGTTCTCCACACCTCCCGATATATTCTGTAAGTGTCTGCAACCGCAAACAAAATGGGTGAGAAATGTAATGAGCACCTGACAGGGTGCAGCAGGGCCACTTAGCTGCGCGTGTTGGACTGCACCATTAGTAAATGGTTTAACCCCAACCTGAACTAGTCAACCTCACCGCAGCACCCGCTCTGACGGCTTTGGGCGGAGAAGTCGAGCACGTGACTCCTCAGATTCACGTGATGATGCTCTCGCTTCTATTCACATTGCAACTACTAATTGCTCACTGCCTGTGATTTTGGAGGATGACGCAGTCAGCCTGCAGTCAGTTCGTGCCGCCACAGGTGCTCAGCATGGCAGAGAGGGCGATCTGGCCATGAGAGAGCCGGCTTACCCCGTATCCAATCCCAGGCGAGGCTGGTCAGTTTTTGCCTCTGACTGGGGATCGAACCCCTGACCTCAGGGCTCCCAGGCATGTTGTTTGCATGTTGGCGGAGTAAGGATTTTACAGGTGTGACCAGGTGAGTAGCTGTCTGTGAAGTGTGGAGAGAGGACATGAAGGGCTGCAGAGCGCCATGGCAGCGCAGAGTGGCCTCAGGTGAGCAGGTCATGGGTGTGAGCTCATCACTGCTGTCTGATCCAAAATAAGTAAATGGCCGCCATGTGGCTCCTGCCGAGGAACTCTGCGCTGTGCAGCAGATCCACCCCACGCCCCTCACAGGTGCAGCAGATCCACCCCACGCCCCTCACAGGTGCGGCAGATCCACCCCACGCCCCTCACAGGTGCAGCAGATCCACCCCACGCCCCTCACAGGTGCGGCAGACCACCCCACGCCCCTCACAGGTGCGGCAGATCCACCCCCTCACGCCCCTCACAGGTGCAGCAGATCCACCCCACGCCCACAGGTCACAGGTGCAGCAGATCCACCCCACGCCCAGCAGATCACAGGTGCGGCAGACCACCCCACGCCCCTCACAGGTGCGGCAGACCACCCCACGCCCAGGTGCAGCAGATCCACCCCACGCCCCTCACAGGTGCAGCAGACCACCCCACGCCTCACAGGGTGCAGCAGATCCACCCCACGCCCCTCACAGGTGCAGCAAACCACCCCACGCCCCGCACAGGTGCAGCAGATCCACCCCACGCCCCTCACAGGTGCAGCAGATCCACCCCACGCCCCTCACAGGTGCAGCAGATCCACCCCACGCCCCTCACAGGTGCAGCAGACCACCCCACGCCCCTCACAGGTGCAGCAGAACCACCCCACGCCCCTCACAGGTGCAGCAGATCCACCCCACGCCCCCACAGGTGCAGCAGATCCACCCCCCCACGCCCCTCACAGGTGCAGCAGACCACCCCACGCCCCTCACAGGTGCAGCAGATCCACCCCACGCCCCTCACAGGTGCAGCACACCACCCCACGCCCCTCACAGGTTCTCATTACGCCATTTACAGTGTAACAAGATATAACACTCATATCGCTCAACAGCACAATTCAGTCTTTCAAGACTTTTTTTTTTTCAAACTTTATTATGTATGAGTCATTGAAAAGAGAGGTCACGACTCTTAATTTCACTTCCTTATGGGAGAAGAGGAGTGGGCTGTGGCATGCTTGTGTTCCTTGCACGTTTGGCTTTTTGTGCCGTCAGAGGAAACGATGTGACAATGATTGACAGTAAGGAAGGAAGAGTCATCAGGCACCCAACGCTGAATGTTTGAATGGAAGAAAGATTTCCCTGCTCACCTGCTCTGGCAGCTATCAGCTGTGCGCCCCCTTCATGTTTCAGCGTGTGCTTGCTTTAAGAGGGAGCGCGGAGAGCTCAGAGGCCGCGTCTCAATCGCGCTGTTTCAGTCTGAGATCTGTGTGTCAATCTCGCTGTTTCAGTGTGCGATTGCGTCTCAAACATACGGTTTCAGTGAGAGAGTAATGGAGCTATATGACATAGCCATCCCAGATGCATCACAGATTTACTCCATTATTCCATCATACAGCCGGGCTGCCCTTTCTCACAACTCCTTCATTATGTAAACCACTCTAGCTATGTGCTCTGTGTCCATGTTCAAACAGGTCCCCTATTGGTTTGTGGAAATTAAATGTAATTTTTCAATGTGAAAGGCAAAAGGGTTGCGCTGCTAAAGGGTTGTGATGTGGGTTGAGTTGTCATGTTCTTTGGTTACCTGCTCACATCCCTCTGAGCTCATGCATATGTGACTGTAAGTGGATGGTTTGAGAGTGATGTGTGCTTTCCATTTTCCAGTGTTGAATGAGGCCAGACTGGGGGGGTTAGTCGCTCTGGCTGAAATGAGTGACATTGGTGTTGACCTTGGATCAGCCTATGGAGGGCTTTTCTCTGCCTGCAGAGAGCGCACTGCAGCCAGGCTCCCTGGCTCCAGCCTCTCAGCCTAGCACAGCCTATCACAGCCTCTCAGCCTAGCACAGCCTATCACAGCCTCTCAGCCTAGCACAGCCTATCACAGCCTCTCAGCCTAGCGCAGCCTCTCAGCCTATCACAGCCTAGCACAGCCTCTCAGCCTATCACAGCCTATCACAGCCTCTCAGCCTAGCAGCCTAGCACAGCCTAGCACAGCCTCTCAGCCTATCACAGCCTATCACAGCCTCTCAGCCTATCACAGCCTACCACAGCATCTCTGAAGCTGTAGCTAATGTGTTAGCAGGCTTGCCTCATTATCAGCCTGCACATGCTCTATTGTTCATTAATTAGAAACAGTTGACCTCAGCATTTTCCACTGTGTGCATTCCAATACTTTTTGTCTAGACTTGAGCCTTAATGGAATAAGTAGCAGTTCTGTGACCCATCTTATTTAAGATTTTACAGCTAAAAAAGTTATCAGTCATGTCGCCTTCATTAGGCACAGCTTCCTCTTCTGGGTGAAAATTTCAGGGCATTTTCGACATGTTTTTGGTACACCAAGAATGCACAGTGAGGTTAGTACACAGCGTGGTTAGTGAAAACAAAGCTCGGTTAGTGCACTGTGTGGTTAGTGAAAACACAGTGTGGTTAGTACTCAACATGGTTAGTGCACTGTGTAGTCAGTGAAAACACAGTGTGGTTAGTGCACAGTGTGGTTAGTAGTACATAGTATGGTTAGTAAAGTTGAAAGGCTGACTTTTAACAAATACCCTTTGTTGCCATGGCAACTCAGTATATCAAAGAAATTCTAAGCTCTTTCTTCTTAAGCTTTTCTGCTTGCTTTTCTGACACACACACACACACACACACACACACACACACACACACACACACACACACACACACACACACAGTCTTGTGTAGAGATGTCAGGTATACAAACAGAGCACGTAAAATCCAAAATGCTAATGTCAATCTGCCCTTGTTCTGTCTCTCTCTTATATTCTTTGAAACCAGAATGAAGAAACAAGCCATGACACTTTCAGGAACTACAACAAAAAACACATTAATAAATTATTGGAGGGGTATGTTGCTGTCACTCTTTCTGGGTACAGTCTAGTTTCCTTCCAGAAAACTCTGAACTGAATCCTGTAGATTCTTTAACTGTACATTAACACTGTGTAGAGTTAAAGCAAACACATGCATAGACCTATTCTACACTGTTATATACTACACATTGCTGTGTGTTACTGCACATTACTGCTTCCTCCTTTTTCAAGCAGTGAAGGGATGCTGAAGAGCTTAGGATATTACAGACAGAGTTTGGGGTGTTTTGTGTGACACAGACCGTAAGAGTGTGGGGTGTGTGTGTTAGGTCAGACTGAGGGTCACTCACACATGCACGCACGCACGCACACACACACACATACACACGCGCACACACACACCGCACACACTCACGTGCGCACACACACACACGCACATTAGAAAAGCTCTGTACTGTTAAACTGTAGCAGTAAGAACAGGGCTTTGAGTTCTGCTGGTGCAGTACAGCTGGGGGCTTTCTCTGTGTGTCATCCTGTCCTCACTGAAGGGGCTTGCTCACAATTCAGCTCACACTTTGCTGTCTTCACCCGGCACAATGTGTCCTGTTCCACTTATATTTACTTCACACTCGTGTCAGAACCCAGACACTTAGATCTCCAGGCGCCTCACTTATAAAACTTGCGTACGCAACACATATGCATGTCTTCTCTTCGCACACCACAACCACACCCCGAAACGCCCAAATTTAAGCATGGTGCTCCAGAAGTCAAAATCAATTCAGCAAGATCTATATATAATGCGCAGGACAGAGCAATACATTTTAAATGCAATAATGGCGAGTAGGGGAAAAAGAAACTTCACGGAATGCGAAATCGAAGCTTTAGTCTCCTAAATAGAGATTAGAAAAAATATAATTTCAGGCGGCCATGGCCCCGGGGTTACATATACAAAAAGAAAATCCTTGCATGACAGGAGCAGCTGTCAGTTTCTCAGGTATAGAGAGCCTTACATGAAGATTGAAATCTTTGGACCATAAATGACCAAAAAGAAAACTATCTCAATGCAGTGCAGGGTTGTTTTATTCGGTTTGTGTCTTGGACCTGAAGTGATTTCTGTAATTTTAGCATCTCAAAGATTTTATGCCATAATAAAAATCTTAATATGCCAGAGATGCAGCTCTGGGAGTGCTCCAGGGTAATGGTGAGAAACTGGGCTGTTGCTAAATGATTTGTTACGTCTGTGTTTGGTACAGCAGGACTGTTTGCTGTGTGATATAGCAGGACTGTGTGCTGTGTGGTATAGCATTACTCTGTGCCATTTGGTATAGTAGGACTGTGTGCTGTTTGGTTTAGCAGAACTGTGTGCCGTTTGGTATAGCAGGGCTCTGTGCTGGTTGGTAGAGCAGGACTGTGTGATGTTTGGTATAGCAGGACTGTGTGCTGGTTCATAGAGCAGGACTGTGTGATGACTGTGTGCTGGTTCATAGAGCAGGACTTTGATGTTTGGTATAGCAGGACTGTGTGCTGGTTCATAGAGCAGGACTGTGTGATGTTTGGTATAGCAGGACTGTGTGCTGGTTCATAGAGCAGGACTGTGTGATGTTTGGTATAGCAGGACTGTGTGCTGGTTCATAGAGCAGGACTGTGTGATGTTTGGTATAGCAGGACTGTGTGCTGGTTCATAGCGCAGGACTGTGTGATGTTTGATATAGCAGGACTGTGTGCTGGTTCATAGCGCAGGACTGTGTGATGTTTGATATAGCAGGACTGTGTGCTGGTTCATAGCGCAGGACTGTGTGCTGGTTTAGCGCAGCAGGACTGTGTGATGTTTGGTATAGCAGGACTGTGTGCTGGTTCATAGCGCAGGACTGTGTGATGTTTGGTATAGCAGGACTGTGTGCTGGTTCATAGAGCAGGACTGTGTGATGTTTGATATAGCAGGACTGTGTGCTGGTTCATAGAGCAGGACTGTGTGCTGGTTCATAGAGCAGGACTGTGTGATGTTTGGTATAGCAGGACTGTGTGCTGGTTCATAGAGCAGGACTGTGTGATGTTTGGTATAGCAGGACTGTGTGCTGGTTCATAGCGCAGGACTCTCTTAGTGAGTCTAGTCCCTGGTGCTTTTTCGCTCCCCAGAGCAGCATTGGACATATCTCTTCCAGACAGCTTTTTTGTGGAATTATGCCCAACATATTTTCATATTCATTATTTAGTGCTTTTCAGATGTGCAGTGAAATATCTGTCAGCAGTGGAGAGACGGTGCTCTCAGAAGGGCCTCTCCCAGATCCTCTAATGAAGACAGGAGCATAAGCACCTGTTTCTCCATCAAAAATTCTTTTCTGCTCTGAGGTTTGGCCATTGGACTGTCTCCAATACCAAAGCGCAAGGAAAGAAAGTCAATGACAGCTTCATCCTGCTTTTCTAACACTTTCTCTTCCTGTTTAGCTTGTCTTTTCTCTGCATATCTGGACTGCCAAATGTCACAGCACACTATGGTTTCCTCCCAGAACAACTCGCAGCAGGTCACTGTGCTGCACGTTTCAATCTTGGTGGGGTGTTGCTCTTATGTTAAGCTAGCTTGGCATATGGATCTGAACTATCCAGTACAGTGCAAATCCTTTTCCTTTTGATATTGTGCTCTGTAAAAAAAAAAAAAAAAGCCTAGCATTTATGTACCTGTGCCCTGCTACTCCTCTCCTGCAGAACTTAATGCACGGCTGGGAGGAGGCAGTGCAGTCGTGTCCAGGGCCTGCTCTGAAAACTCTAGTAAATGGCACACTTAGCACTGTCAGAGAATCTCTGTGAAAATCACAACAGGAGTAATGTGGCAGAAAGTGCATCTCCTGCATGGAAGCCCTTCAGCCCAACCTCAATCTTAATCGCACATACAAGACCTTTCAGTGCTGAATTCTGGTTTATGACTGAAACCCAAGTGTGCATGCTCTCTCTCTCTCTCTCTCTCTCTCTCTCTCTCTCTCTCTCTCTCACACACACACACACACACACACACACACACACACACACACACACACACACACACACACACACACTTTCTCTCTCACTCACTCACTTGTACTGACATGGAAACTTCCTCATGTTTTAAAACTACACACAGATCCCCAGTCAGTCTGTTGGAATGGGAGGTCCCCATTGATGAGCGTATGTTTGGCTCAACAGTTGCAGATGGAGGAGTGGAGACCTAGAGCTGTAGAGCTCTCTGATTGGTGCAGAGCAACTTAGCTAAGTTTCTGTGTAAAGTTATATTTCTGTGTGTGTGAGGTTTTTATTTAATAAGCAGGGAGAGAGGTCACAGTGTTCTGTTCCTCTGATGGTAACAGGGTAACTGGGGAATTCACAACACATTGCCCTGTGTTGCCTTCAAATACAAAGGTCACTTTTCACAGAGAAAACAAATTACAGTTGGTTGATTCAAAAGCCAATGTCACCCAGGGTTTCCACCTGAGAACACAAACCTATTCTGGTGCAGCTCCTGTGGCCAAAGTAATTTGGTCAGAACTCACTCAATAAAACGGGTGATTTCCCCACAGAAACTAGCACCACACACACTCACACATGCACACACCTGGACACATATGCAAACATTTGTACACACAAACATGCACAAATGCTCACACGCGCACACACACAGTGATTTTCACATCCCAGCTTTGGTAGTGACATCCATCAGCAATTGTGGTGTCATTCATGTTTGAAGCAGAAGCACATTTGCTGTATGATCCATGGATGAGCCGAACATACAGCAGCACTGCCAGGAGCCTCCCAGCCCCTCTGTCTTCTGAGCTGGTCCCACAGGGAGAGATGAATCCTTCTGCATCGCTGTTCAGATACTGTTCGATACTGTTCACTTAGTGATGGGCACAGCCCCTGGGCCTCTGGTGTGGTTGGGGGGTACGGTACCCCCTAATAATAATAATTATAATAATCATAATGTTGTTGTTGTTAATAATAATAATAATAATAATATTATTATTGCAGTAAACTGAACTTATAGTGCATGATAAGAATCGTGACCACAATCCTGAAGCTGACATACTAACAACTGATTGGTATAAATAAATGTTACACTGGAAATGTAAACTGCATTCTGAGGTCAGCAGGAGTGCACACTTTTGATTGGAGCTTTAATTACGGCAGATTCAGATGTAACCTGGTTTGGTCATTCCCTGGTTAATTACGGCAGATTCAGATGTAACCTGGTTTGGTCATTCCCTGGTTAATTACGGCAGATTCAGATGTAACCTGGTTTTCCCTGGTTAATTACGGTTCAGATTCCTGGTTTGGTCATTCCCCTGTTAATTACGGCAGATTCAGATGTAACCTGGTTTGGTCAGATTCAGATGTAACCTGGTTGTCATTCCCTGTTAATTACGGCAGATTAAATGATTCCTGGTCTGTCTTAAATGATGGGCTGAGCTAATGTATGCAAAGCATATTTCCATTTTGTATGTGCAGTGCCAGGAACCCCCTGCGGTTTTCCTGCTTTCTTCTGTTCATGTTTGGAATCAATTTTAACTAAAATGCAGAAATAAGCTGTCAGTGGATAACAATCTTGTGTTTAAAAGGGACTGCATTAATTGTAGAATTGTTCATTATGCTAATGAGATGCAAATGTCTTACTGAAGCAGCTTTCAATCAGGAGAGTGCATACCTCCTGGGGTCGAGCGGAACAGGAGCAGTAGAGATGTGGAGGAAAGATGGAATGTGTAACCTACATTTTTCATGATCTGGAAACATTAAACATTGTGAGATTTTTCTGTAATTTCTTACTGCTTGTGAAAGGCAGCAGCTCAGTGTTTTAAGGCTGTCACTAGAAGGACAGTGCTGCTGTGCGGCTGTGAAGCTGTGCCCTGTGCCGCTGTGCTGCTGTGTCTTGTGCCGCAGTGCTGCTGGGCTGCTGTGCCGCTGAGCTACTGTTCCACTGAGCTACTGTGCGGCTATGCGCTATGGTGCTGTACCACTGTGCCTCTGTGCGGCTATGCGCTGTGGTGCTGTGCTGCTGTGCCGCTGTGCGGCTATGCGATGTGCCGCATGTCGCTGTGTGGCTATGCGATGTGCCGCATGCCGCTGTGCGGCTATGTGATGTGGTGCTGTGCCGCATGCCGCTGTACGGCTATGCGATGTGGTGCTGTGCCGCTGTGCGGCTATGCGCTGTGGTGCTGTGCTGCTGTGCCGCTGTGCTGTGCGGCTATGCGATGTGGTGCTGTGCCGCTGTGCAGCTATGCGATGTGGTGCTGTGCTGCTGTGCGGCTATGCGCTGTGGTGCTGTGGTGCTGTGGTGCTGTGCGGCTGTGCGATGTGGTGCTGTGCCGCTGTGCGGCTATGCGCTGTGGTGCTGTGCTGCTCTGCTGCCATTCGGCAATGCGATGTGGTGCTGTGCCGCTGTGCGATGTGGTGCTGTGCCGCTGTGCGGCTATGCGCTGTGGTGCTGTGGTGCTGTGCTGCTGTGCCGCTGTGCGGCTATGCGATGTGGTGCTGTGCCTCTGTGCGGCTATGCGATGTGGTGCTGTGCCGCTGTGCGCTGCGATGGGTGCTGTGCCGCTGTGCTGTGTGGTGCTGTGGTGCTGTGCTGCTGTGCCGCTGTGCGGCTATGCGATGTGGTGCTGTGCCGCTGTGCGGCTATGCGATGTGGTGCTGTGCTGCTGTGCGGCTATGCGATGTGGTGCTGTGCCGCTGTGCGGCTATGCGATGTGGTGCTGTGCTGCTGTGCAGCTATGCGATGTGGTGCTGTGCCGCATGCTGCTGTGCGGCTATGCGATGTGGTGCTGTGCTGCTGTGGTGCTGTGCCCTGTGCCGCTGTGCCTTCACAGGCACTGGTGTATGCCGTGGTGCCATTTAATGCACAGACAGAAGTACTGTCTGTAAAGTACATTATAATTGCAGAGCAGCTCCTGAGTTACTGCAGGGACAGTAACTCAGGAGAGGCACTTATCTCTGTCTTCTCCCTACAGAAAAAATGGGTGTAAGAAGGCAAGAGGATGATTCGTCAGTATCTAAGCAATGATTGACATCGACCTCTCCTTTCCTATGTAGCTCCAGAGCCACAGACTAATTATCTCCCAGAAACAAGGAGACAAACTATTGAGAGAGATGAGCCCTGTTCTGTGGGTATGAGTGCACCCAAATCATGCCCTAGATACCCTCTTAACACTGTGATGCGCACCACCTGTAGCCTGAGTGTTGCTCATCAGTTTCAGTTGCTGATTCATGCCGTATAGGGGGTGCTGTGGTGCAAATTTAATACATTACTGTAAAAAGTTTAATATAATTGAATATAGTAAAGTCATATTTTGTCACTGATCTGTACATATGAGAGAGAGACAGGAGTGTGAATGTGTGAGAGAGCGTTTATGTACAGTGAATAATGAGCAGGGGAAAGGTGTGTGAGAGGCCACTCAGTAAGCTCCTCCCCCTGGCTGTATCACAGAAAGGCAGGGTTGGCTAAGCTCCTCCCCCTGGCTGTGTCACAGAAAGGCAGGGTTGGCTAAGCTCCTCCCCCTGGCTGTGTCACAGAAAGGCAGGGTTGGCTAAGCTCCTCCCCCTGGCTGTGTCACAGAAAGGCAGGGTTGGCTAAGCTCCTCCCCCTGGCTGTGTCAAAGAAAGGCAGGGTTGGCAAGGATAAGAATTCATAAGATTTTTGCAATTTTAAAAACATGGTAGTGGAGCGCGTGCGTGTGTGTATGCGCACGCGTGTCTGTGTGTGCACACACGTGTGTGTGTGTGTGTGTGCACGCACATGCGTGTGTGTGTGTGTGCACGCGAGCATGTGTGTGCACGTGCGTGTCTGGTGTGTACGTGTGTGTGTGCACACGTGCATATGTGTGCACGTGCGTGTGTGGTGTGTACGTGTGTGTTCCCGTGCGTGTGTGTCCGACAGGGCCTGCTCCAGAAATGGCCACTCACAGGCCTCAGTAATGAAGACTTGATAGCGTACACTGGAGGTTTATTTATGTATTTTTTAATTAACTGATCCTCTGATGAAATCCATATTATCAGCTCTTGAGAAATTAGCTTTTATTTTCATCATCAGCAGTTTGAAAAAGTTTTTATTTAATGTGGGTGGCAGCGAGACTGCATAATGAATATTACTGCGATATTAGTTTATCACTTTGTTTGTTGGACTGTAAATTCCATTTAGAGCTCTTTAAAAAGTTGTTAGCTCTGTGACAATCTTCGTGATACACAATTCTTTTATTGATCAGATCTTTTCCACACATTATTCTGGGAATAAACAAATCCAAAAAGCATTTTGTCATTATTTAAGGTTCATTTGAAAAGAAATTATTTTATTAATTCCATATTAAAGATTTAAGGTTAAATTATATATAAATGATTTTAAATTAAATTACTTATAATGTTTGAATGGCTGTTATATGATTAAAAGAAGAAAAAAAAAGCTTCTCAGAAGTTCCAGACCAGGGAATTGCAGACAGAAGTCTTTTTGATGTTTTGGCAGCATGAAGCAGCCAGAGTTGTCTCAATGGCACGTCATCTTAGTGTTACCATTGCCCTCTCTCCCTGTGTTCATGATTTTGAGAATATTCATTTGATGTGTTTTTTAGTTTGGTTTGACTGTTGCTGTTGCAGTCAGCGTGTGTGGTAGCTCTGAGCACAGCAGAGGTGTCTTTGGAGAGTTGAGGGGGGCCAGAATGATGGCTGTGCTTTGCTAATGCTCCAACTTAGCACCACACTGAGGGCCATGCTAACCCTTAGCTCAGCACTGAGGGTCATGCTAACCCTTAGCTCCACACTGAGGGCCATGCTAACCCTTAGCTCAGCACTGAGGGCCATGCTAACCCTTAGCTCCGCACTGAGGGCCATGCTAACCCTTAGCTCCACACTGAGGGCCATGCTAACCCTTAGCTCCGCACTGAGGGCCATGCTCACCCTTAGCTCAGCACTGAGGGCCATGCTAACCCTTAGCTCCGCACTGAGGGCCATGCTAACCCTTAGCTCCACACTGAGGGCCATGCTAACCCTTAGCTCCACACTGAGGGCCATGCTAACCCTTAGCTCCGCACTGAGGGCCATGCTCACCCTTAGCTCCGCACTGAGGGCCATGCTAACCCTTAGCTCCGCACTGAGGGCCATGCTAACCCTTAGCTCCACACTGAGGGCCATGCTCACCCTTAGCTCCGCACTGAGGGCCATGCTAACCCTTAGCTCCGCACTGAGGGCCATGCTAACCCTTAGCTCCGCACTGAGGGCCATGCTAACCCTTAGCTCCGCACACACTCCTCCACAAACACTGTAGCTCTCACACTCAGAAAATTTCTAATCAGACTTTTGTAACTAATAAAACCTTTGATACGAAAGAAGAATCCTGCTGTTTGTTTTAAAATTTTTAGAGGTGCGTGTGTGCTTGTGAGAAGGGGTGTGCAAGGTTAGTGTTGGAAGTGTTTAGCCTGGGTTAGTGCTGTGACACAGGCTGTCTCTACCCTCTCTCTCCTGCAGAAATGTATGAAGTTTGGCAAGGACGCCCCCGTGTGGGAGTGTAAGCAACGCGTGCTCTGCAGCCTCAACCAGAGCCTGAAGGATGTGCTGAACTACGGCCTGTTCCAGCCCGCCCACCACGGCCGGGCTGGTAAGTTCCTGGATGAGGAGAGGCTGCTGCAGGAGTACCCCCTGCCTGAGGTCACCCTCGTGCCGTACCTGGAGGTAAGGGTATGCCCCGTCCCTCTGTCCTGTACCTGGAGGTAAGGGTATGCCCCGTTCCTCTGTCCTCTACCTGGAGGTAAGGGTATGCCTCGTCCCTCTGTCCTGTACCTGGAGGTAAGGGTATGCCCCGTCCCTCTGTCCTGTACCTGGAGGTAAGGGTATGCCTCGTCCCTCTGTCCTCTACCTGGAGGTAAGGGTATGCCCCGTCCCTCTGTCCTGTACCTGGAGGTAAGGGTATGCCCCGTCCCTCTGTCCTGTACCTGGAGGTAAGGGTATGCCTCGTTCCTCTGTTCTCTACCTGGAGGTAAGGGTATGCCCTCTTCTGCTGTCCCATTCTAAACTGCACATGATCTGCCTTTCCCAAATTTCAGGCTTAGTGAACCACAAAGTAATATACTTCCATGACCTCCTTCCACGATATCATACGTTGAAGTAGGGACACTCTTGAAAGTTTGTGTTGTTTTTCAATTTTGACATTGCATCTCCTTTCTGCACCATGTAAGTCAATAAACTTGGGCGTATTTTTGCATGTGGTAACAATTTCTCATGGTTTAATACATATTAACCTGTAGGAAAGGCAAAATGATAAACTACTGATGAACACACAGTGTCGTGCAGTCACAGTCAGTACTAATGATAAACACACTCAATGTTGTTGGTAGTTCCAACCAGGCAGTGAAGAGGACATTAGTCTCATGACCTGTGTAAGCTTTGAGTTGTAGTGTTCGAAGGGTGTGACTAACCTTTAGGCTCACACTGTGTCTGGCATGTGGGATCTGACCAATCATAGCGCAGTCTCTACCCATCACCGTTTCTCACCCCAGGATTTATGCAGCTTCATAAATTCAATTTCTTTGAAATTGAAACATGAATGTCCCACTTGGCCTTTTTCTCCTGGTGCCCTGACCAGGTATTTAAGATGAAGCACTCATCATTGTGCTCAATCTACTTCAGTTGGCATCTTTGTGAATCTGAGCTGAAAGTAATGAACTCACCTCCAAGATTAAAACCTGCTGTTACATGCAGGAAATACAGAACTTAGTCCGCCTTCACAGTGTGGTAATGCTGCTAATGCTAACACCCGTGGGCAGATTACCCATAATCCCCAGGGGAGCTGTTGTGGCGCTGCCCCATGGTGTTGTCTTTGTTTTACTGATCAATACTACCTGTTTTAGCTCACAGGAGGCTGACGATCACATCACTGCCTCCATGGACTACACTTCAGCTAAAGCATAACACATAGGAAAATACTGATACATGTACATGTTTACACTCATTTAAGTTCATATGCTAGGTAAATCTGATGAGTCAATAGCAACGGTCCTGCAGAATTGTGCAGCTGTGGTAGAGTGAACGCACTTCTTTGCACTGATTTGGGATCATTTTTAAGTTTGCATGTGTAGTTGTATTGTTAAGCTGTCAGCAATGATTCTGAGCACAAGGAGCTGAGGCAGTTTACACAGTCTGACAGCACAGTGTCAGGATGCTTTATTAAAGCTGAAATGTGACATACCGGCTCCACTCGCTCTTATTCACAGGCACTATTGCAAATGTCTAGCATAAGCATCCTACACAGGTGATCAGGTGAATAGACTATGAATAGGATCGTTCTATCCTGCTTGATGAGAAAGCAGCTGTGTTTTATTAGACAGTCAAATGCACTAAGACATTGGAATGCCCCTGGCTGTGGTGGGTGATAGCTTATGGAGGCCAGTGGACTGTAGCCAATCAGAGCCACTGTCTGACTGTAGCCAATCAGATCCACTTACTGGCTATAGCCAATCAGACCTCCTGTGTGACTGTAGCCAATCAGATCTCCTTTGTGATTGTGGGTTTGCTGTGCTTTGCAGGGTGCTGGTCGCTAAGAACCAGTGTGGATCTGTGTGCTGTCATCCTTCTGCATACCCTGTGATAAATGAGGCCAGCGAAGCACCCTGCCCTGCACTCACCACATACTCAAGACCTGTCCGACATTAATGTGGCTTCTCCTTTGCCTTTTAAAATGAGACTGTTTTCTCTGTGTCACCACCAAAGTCATCCCCACTCACCCACGCCCCCAAGGTCATGTCTGTCGTAGATTTATTTATCATATGGACACAATGACAAGTGTCACACAAGGTGACCATGAACTGGGGCAAGGGCAGCAGGTGCCAGCTGTAAGTTTATTCTGCTGAAGTGCGAGCACTGTCCTGCTGCTCTGCTTATGAAGTGGGCCTGGTTAAAGCACAATGAATGCAGTTTATAAAACTTAATTATGTGCAGTCAAGTGAGTTAAATGGTTTGTTTGAGCTCGTTGTGCTTTTCTACTGGATGATGAGATAGCAGAAGCTGGGCAGACAGGCTCACAGCGGGTGTCTGTTCAAACACACACTGATCTCACACACTGTCTCAAACACACACACTGTCTCAAACACACACACTGATCTCACACACTGTCTCAAACACACACTGATCTCACACACTGTCTCAAACACACACACTGATCTCACACACTGTCTCAAACACACACTGATCTCACACACTGTCTCAAACACACACTGATCTCACATACTGTCTCAAACAAACACTGATCTCACACACTGTCTCAAACACACACACTGATCAAACACACACTGTCTCAAACACACACACTGATCTCACACACTGTCTCAAACAAACACTGATCTCACACACTGTCTCAAACACACACACTGATCAAACACACACTGTCTCAAACACACACACTGATCTCACACACTGTCTCAAACACACACTGATCTCACACACTGTCTCAAACACACACTGATCTCACATACTGTCTCAAACAAACACTGATCTCACACACTGTCTCAAACACACACACTGATCTCACACACTGTCTCAAACACACACTGATCTCACACACTGTCTCAAACACACACTGATCTCACATACTGTCTCAAACAAACACTGATCTCACACACTGTCTCAAACACACACACTGATCAAACACACACTGTCTCAAACACACACACTGATCTCACACACTGTCTCAAACAAACACTGATCTCACACACTGTCTCAAACACACACACTGATCAAACACACACTGTCTCAAACACACACACTGATCTCACACACTGTCTCAAACACACACACTGATCTCACACACTGTCTCAAACACACACTGATCTCACACACTGTCTCAAACACACACTGATCTCACATACTGTCTCAAACAAACACTGATCTCACACACCGTCTCAAACACACACACTGATCTCACACACTGTCTCAAACACACACTGATCTCACACACTGTCTCAAACACACACTGATCTCACATACTGTCTCAAACAAACACTGATCTCACACACTGTCTCAAACACACACACTGATCAAACACACACTGTCTCAAACACACACACTGATCTCACACACTGTCTCAAACAAACACTGATCTCACACACTGTCTCAAACACACACACTGATCAAACACACACTGTCTCAAACACACACACTGATCTCACACACTGTCTCAAACACACACACACTGATCTCACACACTGTCTGATCTCAAAAACACACACTGATCTCACATACTGTCTCAAACAAACACTGATCTCATCTCACAAACACCGATCTCAAACACACACACTGATCTCACACACTGTCTCAAACACACACTGATCTCACACACTGTCTCAAACACACACTGATCTCACACACTGTCTCAAACAAACACTGATCTCACACACTGTCTCAAACACACACACTGATCAAACACACACTGATCTCCTCCTATCTGTGGCTGGGGCCTCTGGGTTTGAGAGCTTAGCAGAGATGTGGAGGCCTCTCCTTTAGCTGCGCCACCTAGCAGAGATGTGGAGGCCTCTCCTTTAGCTGCGCCACCTGGGACTGAGAAGAGTCCCTCACCTGCTCTCTACACCACCTGTTCTCACTGTTTTCATTTTACCTGTTCACCTTTGTTGGTGATCTAAATGAAACAGATTTTTGAAGAAGTTGGCCATCAGCAGCAATCAACAGTTAGCAGTACAGCATTAGCAGTAGCAGTGAATTGCTAGCAGTAGCAGTACAGCATTAGTCGTAGCAGTGTATTGCTATCAGTACAGCATTAGCAGTAGTAGTGTATTGCTTGCAGTAGCAGTACAGCATTAGCAGTAGTAGTGCATCACTCTCAGTAGGAGTACAGCATTAGGAGTAGCAGTGCATTGCTATCAGTACAGCATTAGCAGTAGTAGTGTATTGCTAGCAGTAGCAGTACAGCATTAGCAGTAGTAGTGTATTGCTAGCAGTAGCAGTACAGCATTAGCAGTAGTAGTGCATCACTCTCAGTAGGAGTGGTAGCAGTACAGCATTAGCAGTAGTAGTGCATCACTCTCAGTAGGAGTACAGCATTAGCAGTAGCAATGCATTGCTCGCAGTATCAGTACAGCATTAGCAGTAGCAATGCAATGCTAGCAGTAGCAGTAGTCTGTAGAGAGTTGTTCAGACAAAATCTCTGTAGTGGGGATTTCAAGCTTGAAAGATGGTAGTGAACATTAAGAATTTCCCCTGTTGAAAGTTTGTTGGTAAGAAGGCGCTGACTGAAGATGGCTGGTTTGACTGGGGGATTACTGACCTGGGAATCCCAAATTCCTCAGGGCACTGATGGGTTTCATTTCCGTCCTTTCTCTGTAGTTTCGATACAAGAGGCGTGTCTACACCCAGACCCACTTAGAGGAGAAGCAGCTGGCCAAGCTTCACACCAAGGTAAGAATGCAGGAGTTCTGGATTCTTCCAGCTCTGATCTATAAGGGGCAGAGTTTCTACCCACTGTGCCTTTGGATTTGGGCTGTTTGTTTCAGGACGGGTTAAGTTGCTTGGTTATCTGGTTTTGTTGGAGGTGTGTGTTACCTTGTTGTGTGTGAGAGGAGTGTTATCAGGGTGTGTTGGAGATGTGTGTTATCTGTGTTTATTGGAGGTGTGTGTTGACTGTGGGTGTTGGAGGTGTGTGTCATCTGTGTGTGTTATTGGTGTGTGTTGGAGGTGTTTGTTATCTTTATGTGTTGGAGGTATGTGTTATCTGTGTGTGGAGATGTGTGTTATCTGTGTATGATGGAGGTATGTGTTATCTGTGTGTGGAGGTGTATGTTATCTGTGTATGATGGAGGTATATGTTATCTGTGTATGTTGGAGGTGTGTATTATCAGTGTGTGTTGGAAGTATGTGTTATCGGTGTGTGTGGGAGGTATGTGTTATGTGTGTGTTGGAGGTATGTGTTATGTGTGTTGGAGGTGTGTGTTACCTGTTGGAGGTATGTGTTATCTGTGTATGTTGGAGGTGTGTGTTACCTGTGTATATTACCTGTGTGAGTTGGAGGTATGTGTTATCTGTGTGTGGAGATGTATGTTATCTGTGAATGATGGAGGTATGTGTTATCTGTGTGTGGAGGTGTATGTTATCTGTGTGTGTTGGAGGTGTGTATTATCAGTGTGTGTTGGAGGTGTGTGTTACCTGTGTGTGTTGGAAGTATGTGTTATCAGTGTGTGGAGGTGTGTGTTATCTGTTTGTGTTATCGGTGTGTGTGGGAGGTATGTGTTATCTGTGTGTTGGAGGTGTGTGTTACCTGTGTGTGTTATCTGATTGTGTTGGAGGTGTGTGTTACCTGTGTGTGTTATTGGAGTGTATTATCTGTGTGTGTGGGAGGTGTGTGTTATCTGTGTGTGTTATCTGATTGTGTTGGAGGTGTGTGTTTACCTGTGTGTGTTATTGGAGTGTATTATCTGTGTGTGTGGGAGGTGTGTGTTATCTGTGTGTGTTATCTGATTGTGTTGGAGGTGTGTGTTACCTGTGTGTGTTATTGGAGTGTATTATCTGTGTGTGTGGGAGGTGTGTGTTATCTGTGTGTGTTATCTGATTGTGTTGGAGGTGTGTGTTATGCAGCAGAACCAGCAGCTCTTCGTGCTCTCAGAAATGCAACTGCTCACCTTCGTTTGACCCCCTGTGCTGAAACAGCTCTCTCTATGGAGAGGTAGTGTTTCCTGTTTAAAGACAGTGCTTTTCACAGTCTCATTAGCATGTGCTGGCCTTGGGGTGTCTGTGAGCCGTGTCGCTGTCACAGTCATAGGTACTCGCTGAGATTTAGGAGTTCAATGGCTGGCAGAACTGCAGGGGGATCGGCCTCACTTGCAGACCAATTAGGACCGCACTGGTCCTGCTGCTTTGGGATTGATTTGAGATTAATCATAGTGCCTTTCAGATGGAGAGGGATATGCACAAAGCCATGTTGTTTTGAGGACATTGGCACAAATAGAAAAATAAGTACATGATTACATGCCCCATTTAACCAGCTCATGGCTGGTTAAAACACACAAAGCATGTTTCTTAATTGACCAGTCTCCAGTGTGAAAATTATATTCAGTAACACAAATAAAAAAAACAAATTATACAAATGATGAACTATCCAGGTTAGGATGATTGCACAGCTGGGGGAAATGATGGCAGAGAGATAAGATGTGCTGTCAGAGGACCTGCTCGGTCAGGTTGTGGGCCAGGCTGTTTGTAGATTGTAAAGGTGCAGGAATGTTGGACAGATGCTGGACAGGAGATCTGACACATTCAGCCAGGCCTACAGTGACCAGCAATCACTATTCCGGTCACTATTCTGGTCACTATGTTAGTCCTCAATGCATTTTACACAATGATACACTGAACTTCTGAAATCAGTCAGCATTTTCCTCAGGTTTGACTTGCACTTAAATGCCTGTGTTAGCTTTTCCATGTTATACAAATAGACTTTGGCAGCTTTGGTGCCGGTAATGCTGAACTTGCAGACACTTGCATTTGGATATGAGCCTGAGTGAAGAATCTGTATTAATTACATTCAGCTCAAAGTGTTAATACTGAGGGTTGTTAATTATATCTATTAATTATATATCTGAAAAATATAGTATTGGCTTGTAAAACTTCACTTTGGGACCAAAGGATATTTGTGGCTTCAGGCTAATCTACCTTCATTTGCATCACAACTTAAGGTGCTCAGTCAGTATGTCCCACAGGACACTGGAGTTTATTTGGCACAGAGGAAACAGCAGCCCCTATTGGCCCACCAGCACTTTGTAACTTAGTTTTCCCAACACTGCTTAGCCTCAGTACTAATCAAGCCCAGCCCTGCTTAGCTTCAGTACTAATCAAGCCCAGCCCTGCTTAGCTTCAGTGCTAATCAAGCCCAGCCCTACTTAGCTTCAGTACTAATCAAGCCCAGCCCTGCTTAGCTTCAGTACTAATCAAGCCCAGCCCTGCTTAGCTTCAGTGCTAATCAAGCCCAGCCCTACTTAGCTTCAGTACTAATCAAGCCCAGCCCTGCTTAGCTTCAGCCCTACTAATCAAGCCCAGCCCTGCTTAGCTTCAGTACTAATCAAGCCCAGCCCTGCTTAGCTTAGCTTCAGTGCTAATCAATCAGCCCAGCCCTGCTTAGCTTCAGTACTAATCAAGCCCAGCCCTGCTTAGCTTCAGTGCTAATCAAGCCCAGCCCTACTTAGCTTCAGTGCTAATCAAGCCCAGCCCTACTTAGCTTCAATGCTAACCAATAGCTACTAGCTGTGAATACTATGACATGTAAAAATATACCTAATAAAATGTGTGAATGGTAGGGCAGGTGGATGAGTCATTGGTGAGAGTGATGGGTGTGTGAGGGCTGCAGGTTCATACTGGCCAGCAGGGCTCTGAGGGGAGGGATGAAGGAGGGTCTACTGGCACAAGGCTCTTTGTGCAGGATCTTTAAGGGCATGGCGTTTTCCAAAAACGCAAGCCTAGACGAAGTCCCTGTCACATGAGCCGGGGATGTGGAAGGAGAGACGGCTCAGAACTCCTTCCCGGTTTCTTACGGTCAATCTTATAGAAATCAAATACAAGTTAAATAAAAATAGACTGTAAATATATTCAGTTTTGTTTATATTTAGTAGATCATACACTCACAGCTACCCGTCTCATCCAGCACAAGCACACTGTTGTGAACTGTGAAAAAATGTATTAGAAATGAACTGCTACTGTCCTGCTCAGAACTGCTTTCCTCTTCCTGTATTTATTGCAGAACAAAACTGCTGAAGCTAAGCTGCAGGGCCAGTTGGGGGCACTCTGTCCTCTGGACAGAAATGAAATCCAATGCTTTAGCACAGTGTTTAAACAGTCAACAGTCACATTATACATGCCTGTAGCACAGCACATTTGGCTCAGTGTCAGCCACCCCAATCACTCACACTGGTTACCTTGTAAGGTATGCTATAAAATAATCTTCAATCTTGCCAGAACAAGTAGCTGGTTGGCATGCAGACACACCAAAGAAATTGATTTGGATGGCTAATGTTGATCTGCCATTGAAAAATACTGTTACTCGCATGCATTGTACTGAATGCATCATTGTCCAGCTGAAAATGTGCCCTAATGCCCCTCTGTAATGCCCACCCTGTTAGTAATGCCCCTCTGTAATGCCCACCCTGTCAGTAATACCCCTCTGTAATGCCCACCCTGTCAGTAATGCCCCTCTGTAATGCCCACCCTGTTAGTAATGCCCCTCTGTAATGCCCACCCTGTCAGTAATACCCCTCTGTAATGCCCACCCTGTCAGTAATGCCCCTCTGTAATGCCCACCCTGTTAGTAATGCCCCTCTGTAATGCCCACCCTGTCAGTAATGCCCCTCTGTAATGCCCACCCTGTCAGTAATACCCCTCTGTAATGCCCACCCTGTCAGTAATGCCCCTCTGTAATGCCCACCCTGTCAGTAATGCCCCTCTGTAATGCCCACCCTGTTAGTAATACCCCTCTGTAATGCCCACCCTGTTAGTAATGCCCCTCTGTAATGCCCACCCTGTCAGTAATGCCCCTCTGTAATGCCCACCCTGTTAGTAATACCCCTCTGTAATGCCCACCCTGTCAGTAATGCCCCTCTGTAATGCCCACCCTGTCAGTAATGCCCCCCCTGTAATGCCCACCCTGTCAGTAATGCCCCTCTGTAATGCCCAATCTGTCATTAATGCCCCTCTGTAATGCCCACCCTGTCATTAATGCCCCTCTGTAATGCCCACCCTGTCAGTAATGCCCCTCTGTAATGCCCACCCTGTCAGTAATGCCCTCTGTAATGCCCACCCTGTCAGTAATGCCCTTCTGCAATGCCCATCTTTCTTTGGCCTGGGAACCTCTCTGTGCCATGAGCAGCTGGTCACTGTAGCAGGTAGATCTTCAGATTCTATCCACACTGTGTGAAGCACTGAGCTCTAGACTGTGTGTGACGTTTCGACTTGCCTGCCACAGTCATGCCTCAGATGTATTATTATGGGATGGATGTTTTATTGAAAGGGGGTGCTGCGTTGTCATGCCTGATCTCTGCTGTGTGACTTGTGTTCTCCTGGCTGAGGGCTGGCGCATTCCACTTTGTGCCCTGACACGTCTCTGCTGCTCCACGGTCAGCACAAGTGCTCGCTATGTACAAACAGGGATTAGAGTGGAAACAAAAGAAAACAAACAAGCAAACTTCAAACTTAATATGCTGACAAATAATAACTGATATTGAGTTAGGCACTCAACATTAGTATCGAGTTAGTGACTCAACAGTGTTGAGAGCTGGAGAACTGGAGCTCTCTCCGGATGGTCCTCACCAGAGCTCAGATGATTAAAACAGTGTGAGGAGTGAATGAAATAAAAACACTAACAGGTTCAGTTTGTTCCAGTGCTCATTCTGTCCTGCTAAACCTGGGCAGCATTCCTGTGCCAGACTCCTCTGGCTGCCCCTGACTGCAGGTTGCCCAATTCAAAAGCACTTTAACTGAAGCTGAGCTGAATTCACTGCTGGCAGGGACATCAGTGGGCCAGTAGGGGGCACTCTACTATGGCCTGTAATAAAAACAGAAGTCCAATGCCCCGGCACTGCAATGGGGCACTGTGCTGTAGAAGGCACCTGCCTGACTCGCTGTGGTCATTAAAGATCTTCTGGCACTTTAAGAAACTGGAAGAGAGCTGTTCCATAAAACAGCCTCTCTACTTCCGCACTCCAGGTTTTTAGAGTCACCAGCTGCCCTACCCAAAGGTGAAACAGAGTACAGGTGAAAGAGAATGTGAGAGGTGACAGAGTAATGGCTGTGAGAAGCAGCCCTGAACTGGACAGATATCTGCTTATATCGCACTGTCAAATGTGAGCACAGGTGGAAATGAACCTCAGCCAAGTGAAGCGTTTGCACTCAGCAGCATTCACACTGCATGTCAAACAGGGAAGGTGTTGGCTCTTGCGTGTTGCGTAAGGTGTTTTCTGTCACATTTTAATCATCTGCTGTTGCTCCAGGCGAGAAATGGGTTTGCTTTCTGGAAACTCACAGAATATCTTCAGAACATTCTTTTCTCACCATTGTTTCAGGATTGATGGTGAGACTCAGCCTGGCAGAGAGGCTGCAGTGTGCCCACAATGCAGGGTGCCCCAACGCTGTCCTATCAGTGCCCTAATGCTGCCCAAACGCTGCCCTAATGCTGCCCTAACACCGCTCGTATGGCTCCTTGACTCTGGCCGGATAGTAGTGGCAGCAGACTGACCCTGCTGTAACCACGTCCCTATGTGCAGACAGGCTTGGTAAGCAATAATCTGCTTATCTTATTGACGTACAGTTTTTAATTTATTGTGTTGCGCAGCTCTCCTGGGCAGAGGCCAGCAGTCCTCTCTCCTGAGCCCCATTTCCACAGGCAGCCCAGGGTTGCCCTCAGCAGTGTTCGGTTCAAACATTAGCCTACTTTAGCCACTCTGTGCCCTCTTTCTCTCCACAGCCCCACAGCTCTTTCACTTCATTTTTTATTTATTTCCTTTTATCTGAGTGGACTGGAGTGGAAAGCATAAGGGCAAGTATCCCTCCCCCCAGCAGTCAGATGGGGGGGGACCATGTGACCCACTAGGGCTGCAGAAAGGATCCCTTTCTTTGGGTCAGACAAAGGCTACTCAGTCCCCTGAGCATCTGATCCCAGCACTGAGACCATGTTCAGCAGATCACTAATGCTACAGCACCAGCGCAGAGCCGCGCCGCACCTGACCGCAATTAAGGGATTTACTGAGCTAATCAGCAGCACAGAGTGGGTCCCTGTGTCCTGCTCATTTCATTTATTTAGCATTTGGCATGGGCTCAGGGTGCATGGAGGAGCATGGCCACAGCAATAGCAGCACGGGAGCAGAGCTCATGGAGCAGGACCATTTCCCAATGGTGGCTAATGTGATAACGTTGGTGGATAGCTTCAGAGATACAGGCGCATAGAAGCATGATAACGAACGTGCTACATTTAGCACTTAGTCACAGAGATACGGGCGACCGAGTACATCCACATGATGAACATGTTAAAGATAGCATTAGTTTTACTAGTTTTTATGATACATTAGCCTTATGACAGACAGACAACTGCAGCCTGATGACAGAATACTAAATCACTTTGGAAACAGAGCTGAATGATGGCTAACAGAGACCTAAGGTTCATCAGGTGAAGCTGTCACGTTAGGATGAGAGTGACTCTGACCTTGGATCACACTGTTACACACCCAGTCTTGTTAAATGAGTTCAGTTTCACAGCCCTCCACCTGAAGTGCTTATGGTTGATGTGCTTTGCAGAGTGTGATTCTGGGTGTTTGTGCTGTGATCCTGCACAAGATGGTTTTGATCACAGATCACTGGCTCATAGTTTTGAATCTACTCACAGAGTATCTGAGGAGTTGGCATTCACTTTAGCACAGGTGCCACTGTTTTGTCAGACCCTCATTTATATTGTATTTGAAGGAGATGTTATGTTATGGCATGGCTTGTCTCATTGGTTTGCTGTATATGCAGTCAGTGTGCTATAGTGCAGAATGCAGTCAGTGTGCTACAATGCAGAATGCAGTCAGTGTGCTACAATGCAGAATGCAGTCTCAGTGTGCTACAATGCAGAATGCAGTCTGTGTGCTACAATGCAGAATGCAGTCTCAGTGTGCTAGCAGAATGCAGTCTGTTATGCAGAATGCAGTCTGTGTGCTACAATGCAGAATGCAGTCTGTGTGCTACAATGCAGAATGTAGTCTGTGTGCTACAATGCAGAATGCAGTCTGTGTGCTACAATGCAGAATGTAGTCTGTGTGCTACAATGCAGAATGCAGTCTGTGTGCTACAATGCAGAATGCAGTCAGTGTGCTACAATGCAGAATGCAGTCTCAGTGTGCTACAATGCAGAATGCAGTCTGTGTGCTACAATGCAGAATGTAGTCTGTGTGCTACAATGCAGAATGCAGTCTGTGTGCTACAATGCAGAATGCAGTCAGTGTGCTACAATGCAGAATGCAGTCAGTGTGCTACAATGCAGAATGCAGTCTGTGTGCTACAATGCAGAATGCAGTCAGTGTGCAGCAATACAGAATGCAGTCAGTGTGCTACAGTGCAGAATGCAGTCAGTGTGCTACAGTGCAGAATGCAGTCTGTGTGCTACAATGCAGAATGCAGTCAGTGTGCAGCAATACAGAATGCAGTCAGTGTGCTACAATGCAGAATGCAGTCAGTGTGCTACAATGCAGAATGCAGTCTGTGTGCTACAATGCAGAATGCAGTCAGTGTGCTACAATGCAGAATGCAGTCAGTGTGCTACAATGCAGAATGCAGTCAGTGTGCTACAATGCAGAATGCAGTCAGTGTGCTACAATGCGGAATGCAGTCAGTGTGCTACAATACAGAATGCAGTCAGTGTGCTACAATGCGGAATGCAGTCAGTGTGCTACAATACAGAATGCAGTCAGTGTGCTACAATGCAGAATGCAGTCTGTGTGCTACAGTGCAGAATGCAGCCAGTGTGCTACAATGCAGAATGTAGTCTGTTTGCTACAGTGCAGAATGCAGGCTCAGCTCTGGCTTGGTTAATCTTTGGACTGGGAGGTTGTAGTAACATTCACCAAATAGTTAAAAACAAACTCACAGGGGGAGGGTGGAGAGGGAGAGGGAGAGAGAGAGAGCACAAAACATAGTGTGACAGAAAAAGGGAGAGAGGGGGAAAGTCAGAGAGAGGCCAAACACTTGAATATTAGAGGAGGCTACCTGGCTGCTCTCTCTCCCAAGACATAAACTCACCCTCCTCAGCACAGCTGCAGCTGTCCCAGCCAATCAGCTCCCAGGACCCAGACTGGCTATGTGCCTGACAGTCAATGGAACACTTCTATCAGCTGGGTCTTCCCAAAGCTGCCTCAAACCAGGGAGAGAGTGCCAATGGAACTGTGTGTGTGCATGTGCATGCATGCTAATATGTGTTACTGTGTGTATGTGCGTGCTTATGTGTATGTGTGTGCATGTGTGCACAATTGTGTATGTGTGCTGTATGCGTGCACATGTGTGTGAATGCATGCATGCGTGCATGTGTGTGTCTGCATGCGTGCATACGTGTTTATGCATGATTGAGCTACATCTTTGGCTGCTGTTTTCTCCTCGTCTCCTCCCAGACACACCTCCCTTCCTTCACTGCTGCCACCATTTCCCCTCCTCCTTTCCTCCCTCCCTCCCTCCCTCCCTCCCTCCCTTGTGCTCTCTCGCTCTGTGTCTGGACCCTGTGAAATCTGCACTCTGTCTCTCTCAGGCACGCATGCTACTCTGGAGAGAGCAAGAGAGGAGACAGATAGGGAGAGAGAGGGTGCAGGAGAGAAAGAGAGAAGGGGTGGAGAGAGAGAGAGATAGAGAGAGAGGAGGACAGAGAAAGAGTGAGAGAGAAATTGAAGTGGGCTGGGGACATGCCATGAGGAGGCTGTTTTGGCCCTGGGACCGCAGCAGAAGCCCAGACTGATGATCGGAGATGGGTGCAGCTCTGGGGAGGAGAGAGGCGCAGGAGAAACGAGACAGGAAAGCATGGAGGGACCGCAGGAGCAAAATCAACAGTAAGGTACCCCACTCTCCTCCATACGCTGCCATGGGGGGTACCCCACTCTCCTCCATACGCTGCCATGGGGGGTACCCCACTCTCCTCTGTACGCTGCCGAGGGGTCGCCAGCTGTCCTGGAATGCTAATGCGCCTCAACCCTGCGCAAACCCGCATAAACGGGCTGAGCGTCCCGCAGCCCTGCAGCACAAAGCAACCCTCTCCCTGCCGCTGTGCTCTGGATGGCTGCAGAAGCGTGCTGTTAAAGAGGCGGGCAGGAGCATAATGCCTCGCTGCTCTGTGTGCGTGTGTAGTGTAAGGGTTAGCCTCGTCTGACTCGTTCATTCAGAGATGCAGATGCAGCTGGTGTGGATGAGACTCCATGCTGTGCTGAAGTCTGATTCTGGAGAGGGCTTTATTTAATCGGCATGTGAGCATGTCCCACAGACTGTGCTGTTTTATTCTACATCCCAAAAGTGTCTCTTAGCTCTTACTACAAGTGGTCTGCTTACATTTTTTTTACATACTCATTCAGAAACATGAAACAGTTTTCTGCAGTGTTTTCATATTTCCTCACTGTATTTTGAATCATTTCTTTAAGTCATATTCATTTTGATTTGATTTTTATGTGAAATGTTTATCAATGTTAATCTGTGTGTTTGTTTGTGTGCTGCTTGTGTGTGTGCAAGCGTGCGTGCATGTGTGTGAGTGTGTGCACGCATGTGGGTAAGTGTGTGTGTGTGTGTGTGTGTGCTTGTGTGTGTTTGAGAGTATGTGTGTATATGTGCATGTGTGAGACAGAGTGTGTGTATATGTGTGTGCTCCATGCTCATCTGTAGGGGTTAGTGTGAGCTCTGGGGGTGCCGCGTTTATCTGTAGGGGTAAGTGTGAGCTCTGGGGACAGCGCGCTTGTCTGTAGGGGTTAGTGTGAGCTCTGGGGGCGCCGCGCTTGTCTGTAGGGGTAAGTGTGAGCTCTGGAGAAGGCACACTTGTCTGTAGGGGTAAGTGTGAGCTCTGGGGGCGCTGCGCTTGTCTGTAGGGGTTAGTGTGAGCTCTGGGGGCGCTGCACTTGTCTGTAGGGGTTAGTGTGAGCTCTGGGGGCGCTGCGCTTGTCTGTAGGGGTTAGTGTGAGCTCTGGGGGCGCCGCGCTTGTCTGTAGGGGTTAGTGTGAGCTCTGGGGGTGCCGTGCTTGTCTGTAGGGGTAAGTGTGAGCTCTGGGTCTGCAGGGGTTAGTGTGAGCTCTGGGGGCATCGCGCTTGCCTGTAGGGGTTAGTGTGAGCTCTGGGGGCGTCGTGCTTGTCTGTAGGGGTTAGTGTGAGCTCTGGGGAAGGCATGCTTGTCTGTAGGGGTTAGTGAGAGGTCTGGGGGTGCCGCGCTTGTCTGTAGGGGTTAGTGTGAGCCTGGGGGCACCGCGCTTGTCTGTAGGGGTTTGTGTGAGCTCTGGGGGCATAGCGCTTGTCTGTAGGGGTTAGTGTGAACTCTGGGGGCGCCACGCTTGTCTGTAGTGGTTAGTGTGAGCTCTGGGGGCGCTGCGCTTGTCTGTAGGGGTTAGTGTGAGTTCTGGGGGCGCCGCGCTTGTCTGTAGGGGTTAGTGAGAGGTCTGGGGGCGCTGCGCTTGTATGTAGGGGTTAGTGTGAGCTCTGAGGGCGCTGCGCTTGTCTGTAGGGGTTAGTGTGAGCTCTGGGGGCGCCGCACTTGTCTGTAGGGGTTAGTGTGAGCTCTGGGGGCGCTGCGCTTGTCTGTAGGGGTTAGCGTGAGCTCTGGGGGTGCTAACATGAGTAACATGAGGCTGGAGATGTCTGGAGGTCCTGTGGTGGGCCCCTTGGAGCACAGAGGCATCAGTGGTGTGGTATAGAGCTGGAGCTGGAGCTGGAGCTGTAGCCTGGAGCTGCTCCCAAACCGCCTGTTAGTGCAGCCAAGAAAACTCCAGCCACACTCTGCCTCAGACACCACCACAGCAGCGCTGAAATGTGTCCGCTGGCCCTGACTTTCCACGAGTCCTGAGTTTCCCTCTTTAACAGCAGCATGACACTCAGAGCACCGCTGCTGAAGAGGGGCTTCAGAAACCCCATCAACTACTCAATAGCTGCACATATTTTTGGCGTCATTACTGCCAAAGTGTGTGTGTGTGTGTGTGTGCGAGAGAGAGAGTGTACTGTAGTGGGTGTGTGTGTGTGTGTGTGTGTGTGTGAGTGTACTGTGTGGGTGTGTGTGTGTGTGTGTGTGTGTGTGTGTGTGTGTGTGTGTGTGTGTGTGTGTGTGTGTGTGTGTGTGTGTGAGTGTACTGTAGTGGGTGTGTGTGTGTGTGTGTGTGTGTGTGTGTGTGTGTGTGTGTGTGTGTGTGTGTGTGTGTGTGTGTGTGAGTGTACTGTGTGTGTGTGTGTGTGTGTGTGTGTGTGTGAGTGTGTAGTGTGTGTGTGTGTGTGTGTGTGTGTGTGTGTGTGTGTGTGTGTGTGTGTGTGTGTGTGTGTGTGTGTGTGTGTGTGTGTGTGTGTGAGTGTGTGAGTGTACTGTAGTGGTTGTGTGTGTGTGTGTGTGTGTGTGTGTGTGTGAGAGTGTACTGTTGTGGGTGTGTGTGTGTGTGTGTGTGAGTGTGTGAGTGTACTGTAGTGGGTGTGTGTGTGTGTGTGTGTATGTGCTGTAGTGCGTGTTTTAAAGTGAATAGAGGGATGTGTAAGCTGGAATATGAGAATGGTGCAGCATGCTTGAGCTGTAGTGACTGTTGAAATAATCACAAATGCAGAGATGAATGACTGCTAATTCACACATCCTACTCTGCATTACAGTGTCAGACAAATCAGTCTCCTATTGGTTACCCCACATGCCAAACAAACCTTCTACCAATCATCCTGCATGTGCACATGTAGCAGTGGTAGAGGATTGGTCCCCCTCTTAAGCCGTATTCACAAAGTAGAGTAGAATTTACTAAAGACCAAGTCTGTCTGTCCTTCCACGGTTCTGTTACAGATATGGCTTCTTCTCTGTAACTTGTTTTGTGTGGGGGGTCTATAGTTTCATAAGGGAGAATCTGGTTTCTTGCTAGGTGGGCCGGTCTGTAGTGTTTCGTGTTGGGGGCTGTCCATTCGTTTCATGCACAGGGATCTGTCGTTCATTGTAGGGAGTTTTGTTTGGATCAACAAGTGGACACCTCTGTTTTCACTGAAAGTGCTTGGGAATCTTTAATGTCCACAGTCAGCTGGAGCTGATATCAACATCAGTTTCAGGTCCTAGATTTACATTTGGTTCAGTGTTAGATGTCCCCCTACTGGCCCACAAACACAGCAGCTATCAGCAGCATGGTACAGTTCACTTAGCTTCAGCAGTCTGGGATGAGACGGGTTCATGGCTGCATTACTATTACTGTAAAGGGGAGGGTACAGGGTGCTCAGCTTCAGCAGTAAAGGGGAGGGTACAGGGTGCTCATCTTCAGCAGTAAAGGGGAGGGCACAGGGTGCTCATCTTCAGCAGTAAAGGGGAGGGTACAGGGTGCTCAGCTTCAGCTTCAGCATTAAAGGGGAGGGGGGGTACAGGGTGCTCAGCTTCAGCTTCAGCAGTAAAGGGGAGGGTACAGGGTGCTCAGCTTCAGCTTCAGCAGTAAAGGGGAGGGTACAGGGTGCTCAGCTTCAGCTTCAGCATTAAAGGAGAGGGTACAGGGTGCTCAGCTTCAGCAGTAAAGGAGAAGGTACAGGGTGCTCAGCTTCAGCTTCAGCAGTAAAGGGGAGGGTACAGGGTGCTCAGCTTCAGCTTCAGCAGTAAAGGAGAGGGTACAGGGTGCTCAGCTTCAGCTTCAGCAGTAAAGGAGAGGGTACAGGGTGCTCAGCTTCAGCTTCAGCAGTAAAGGAGAGGGTACAGGGTGCTCAGCTTCAGCTTCAGCAGTAAAGGAGAGGGTACAGGGTGCTAAGCTTCAGCAGTAAAGGAGAAGGTACAGGGTGCTCAGCTTCAGCTTCAGCAGTAAAGGGGAGGGTGCAGGGTGCTCAGCTTCAGCAGTAAAGGGGAGGGTACAGGGTGCTCAGCTTCAGCAGTAAAGGGGAGGGTACAGGGTGCTCAACTATAGCAGTAAAGGGGAGGGTACAGGGTGCTCATCTTCAGCAGTAAAGGGCAGGAGACTCTTTGTAAAGCTGCTGCAATGCCATTGTTAGACTGTGGCAGAGAGAGGGCCGGACTGAAAGCAGTGAGTGGTGAAAGCAGGCCTTGCCATCGCTCTCAGGCATGCACGTCCTGCTGCCAACCCCCCCCACCCCCCTCCTTTCCCAACCCCTCCCCCCTGCTCTCCCACCCCATCCTCCCCACTCAGTCTTTATATTAGAACTGACACAGTAATGCCCTACTCTATGTGCTCTATGCCCTGCTGTGTGAGGGTCTGTGTGTGCTCTCACCCAGGGATGGGTTGAAGCATTGCTTGTGCTCACTCTTTGATCTCTCAAACTGCTCCCATACACAGGACAGACATGGTGGTAGTTCCCCTCCCTGTTTGGGCGCACCCTATGGTGCTGCATTACTGTTGAATCGTGCACACACTGCTGTGTTACTGTTACACACACACACACACACACACTGCTGTGTTACTGTTACACACACACACACACACACACTGCTGTGTTACCGTTACATCACACACACTGCCACCTTGCTCACACTGGTTTGATGAGTACAGGCTGTATGGTGTGTGGCAGACCTGGCCCGTGCTGAGCTCTGTCACACACTGGGGAAGCCTGAATGTTGTGTGGGGTTACAGTGAGGAGGTGCAGTGTGGTTTAATATTGAGGTTCTGGGAGTCGTTGACCCTGGTTACCGCCCCCCTGCCCCACCCCCCTCTTTTGGGCCCCTGTTTGTGCACATGACCGGGTCTGATTCAGCTCTTCCTTTCAGCAGGCTGAAGTGATGACGCTCTGCATTCCTGACATTCCCATCATCCTCTGCTCCACAGCATCGCCCCACGCACACCAGCCTCTGCCCCAGTCACCCAGCGGCTCAGAGCCACATTAAAACACACAACAATTTGACTGTGTGTATAATCTGATACTCCAGAAACTGGTTCTAATCATTGTGTGCGTTTCAGAGCCCTGAGCTCATGCCTTCAGAGGTCTGCAGCTTTGAACCCCATCAAAGGCAGTGCAGTTTAAAACTTTCACACTCACACACTATGTATGTAAACACAGACTGTATAAGGTAACATGACGCCCTAAGTGTCAGCAAGATGAACATGATTAAAGCTGGGCAGATTCAGCTCTGGGATTGGATGCTGCCTGCAGGTATCTGCTCTGGGATTGGTTATCCCAGTCCCCTAAGGACCATGGCATGCTGCTGGATGGAGATCAGTTTGGCTGCTGTGTGTTTAATTGTTTGTCAGACTGCATCAGGGAACAGCTATTTTACCTCAGCCCCACCTGTGCTTGGTATTTTCTCAGTTTGGATCTTGTGTGCTGGGGCATCAGTCTAAATGAGCTGCATTTTTAAACAGATCTGTGGAAAAGTTTTGATTTCAGAAACACCACTCGACTGTGATATTAAAACATCCTGTAACCAAGGAAACGTGGAATGCCCCAGAGCTTGCCCACACCTATGATGGCTCAGATCTTTCTGTTTTTGACTGGGGGGGCAGGGTTTCTGTGCAAACAGACACACAGACTCCATTAACCTGTCTGGGCCGCACTGCAGAGCAGGGGAATAAGCCGGAGGCACACAGAGTCTCAGGCAGAGGGTTAGGGTGAGCCTCACAGAGGAGGAGCACGGGAGGATGAGTGACAGGTGAGGGAAGGGGGGGTGGGGTCTGGGGATGCAAGCACATGGTGTGGGTTCAGCAGTGCAGAGATGGGAAGATAAACTCCAGTGCTGATCTGAGAACAGTCTGAGAATATTCCAGTCTGTCACAGCGCATGGGCATGCTGGCAGACTCAGGATAAAGCCTGGGAGGTGACCAGTCAGCAGTTATTGCCTGGCAGCTAGCGGTCAGCGGTCAGTCAGAGGCGGTCACTGCTCAAGAGTGTTTTCTGCAGCATGAGACAGAACCACGGGGCACCCTGCGTCCGAGCTACTGAGGTCAGACTCACTTTTTCAGCTTTATAACTGAGACACAGAGCACGGTGGAGCTAAGCCGACCTGACAAATTTTACACAGCACCTCTGCATTTACAGTTTACTCACACTTACCTGTGTTTATCCTGTATTCATACTTACCTGTGTTTATGCTGTACTCATACTTACCTGTGTTTATGCTGTACTCATACTTACCTGTGTTTATCCTGTACTCATACTTACTTGTGTTTATCCTGTACTCACACTTATCTGTGTTTATCCTGTACTCATACTTACCTGTGTTTATCCTGTACTCATACTTACCTGTGTTTATCCTGTAGTCATACTTACCTGTGTTTATGCTGTATTCATACTTACCTGTGTTTATGCTGTACTCATACTTACCTGTGTTTATCCTGTACTCACACTTACCCATGTTTATCCTGTACTCACACTTACCCATGTTTATCCTGTACTTACACTTACCTGTGTATATCCTGTGCTCACACTTATGTGCCTGTGCATGTTCTTGGTTCAATTTATTCAGTTCCTAAATAAAGTCCTGAGTAAACCAAAGAAAGAAATGTTTCCTCCAAAAATCTTTGCCTGGCCTTGAGCCAGATTCAGATACAACTTAGCAACCTACATTCTAACAAATAACAGAGATAAACCAGAGTACAAGACCCACATGCTAACAGATAACAGAGATAAACCAGAGTACCACACCCACGTGCTAACAGATAAGAGATAAACCAGAGTACCACACCCACGTGCTAACAGATAAGAGATAAACCAGAGTACCACACCCACGTGCTAACAGATAAGAGATAAACCAGAGTACCACACCCACGTGCTAACAGATAAGAGATAAACCAGAGTACCACACCCACGTGCTAACAGATAACAGAGATAGAACTAAGAACTGGGCTCATGTGCTGAGAGTTAAAAGAAAAGCTGATAGCCAGGGCTGAGACCCATGCATGTATCTCACCATGTGTGGTTTGTGTGAGAGAGAAGGAGCGTATGTGCTTGCATGCATGCATGCATGTATTTGGTGGAAAGTGACTCCAGGATGAAGACTTTTTGTCATGGGTGATGAGAAGTGTCAGATGGGAATTAAAGGGCCTCATGACAGATGTGTTTTTGTTTGATGAGGAAGAATGAGAAGCACCTGTTTCATGAGAAGCACCTCCTTGTTGGACAGGCAAAAATGGGCGGTTCTGAGAATCACAGAAACAACTGTGTGATGGATGCCTGAGACAGAGGTGAGGGACTTTCAGTGGGTTGGCATGGTAACATGACTCATCTGAATGTGCAGAAGGTGAGCTGTGTGGTTGTGAATGAGTTTCTGTCTGCCACACTCATTACCTGTGTGTGTGTGTGTGTGTGTGTGCCCCCCCCCACCCCACACTAGTGGCTAGCAGACTGGCGGCAGGCTGATGAAAGTCTCATGGGGTCTACAGTGAAATTTGGCCTGTAATAATATTATCATGGGCCTGAAGTAACATTCCACTGAGCCTAGAGTAAAGTTCCACTCAGTCTCTTGTGACATTACACTGGGCGTATAGTAAAGTTGCACTCCGTCTGTAGTTGTGTTTTGCAGTACCTAGCTACTCAGATGCTTGCTCATTGTACCGTTTTGTATTTTAGTAATGGTGAAAGTTACAAACTGCGATTTGGAGGAAATGGTTTCCTCCGTCCTGCCGTGCTAGCTAAAACTCCAGTGAAGGTTCTTATACTGTGATTAGGATTTTGGCTTGCAAGAGTGACTTCATGCTTCTACCATCTGTTTGCAAGCCAAATTCTTGTGTGGAAAATCATGTGAGGTTGATTTTGCTCAGATAACATATAATTGTGTCATTAAAAAGCCTCTATCCCGCAGCCCTTTGCTGACATGATGGTTTTTTTTTCCGATCAGGCTGAATATATGCAATTGTAAAATCACAGGACTGTGATGCATTCGGCTCACCCACGCTATACACATAAGCTCAACCTCTTACCAGCACTTCTGATGCCAAAACATTCATATTGTATCAGTTCTACAGGCAGGAGTCTCCATGATCATTATTGCAGAATGCAGCTCAGATCCTCTGATTGGTCGATCACCCTGCTGTCAGACGCCCAGAGATCACTTTGACATTCTAATAACGGGGCAGGACTGTCTGGCCCAGCAGCTCTGCTTAGCTTAATGCTCTAAAGCTCTATGTTTGAAGTGAAATGTATGCTCGCTCAGTGTGAAAGGGTATTTGGTGAATCACATGCTAACTGTGTGTGTGACAGGAGACTCAGTGAATCATATGGCCACTCAGTGTTTAAATGGAGTCAGTGAATCATATGCTCACTCAGTGTTTAAGGATACTTAATGAATCACATGCTGAGTTTTAGTGAAAGTAGATCCAGTGAATCACATGCCTATTCAGTGTTTGATACTCAGTGAATCATAGCTGTCTTGTAAGTCTCATGCTGAGGGGCCAGTGTACAGAGTCCAGTACCCTCCACTGACGCAGACTGTATGAGCGTGGGCACAGAGTCCCTGCATGCACTGCCACTGGGCTATGGCATAGGGATAGAGTGTGGCAGCTGGTTTTGTGATTTAAGTGCTGACAGTTGGCTCGAATCTCTGCTGGGGAACACCGATGCCATAACTCTGCCACAGTGATGTTTTAAGAGAGTAAACCTGCTTTAACAGGCTGTTACAGGGCGGGAACCCACTGTGGGGATTCAGTCAAAGGCAGGCAGACTCTGAGGGCATAGGCTTCTGAATGCACTCTGACTCATAAAGCATTTACTCCAAGTCAGCGCTTCCCTTTTAGGATTTGTTTAAAGTAATCTTAGGATATATCTAATCAGCAATATTTGCAAGTGCATTATTAAAATTTATATTTTCCTTTGAGTGCTTTATTTATTGTATAAATATTGAATATATTATTGCAACCTATTTTCAGATACTCTGTAGACTGAAGACTGTTGGTAAAAGGATTTGATGCAGTGCTGGACACTCTGTAGACTGTAGGTAAATGGGCTTGATGCAGTGCTGGATACTCTGTAGACTGTAGATGAATGGGCTTGATGCAGTGCTGGATACTCTGTAGACTGTAGGTAAATGGGCTTGATGCAGTGCTGGATACTCTGTAGACTGTAGGGCTATGCAGTGCTGGATACTCTGTAGACTGTGAAATGGGCTGATGCAGTGCTGGATACTCTGTAGACTGTAGATGAATGGGCTTGATAAGTGCTGGATACTCTGAGACTGCTTGATGCAGTGCTGGATACTCTGTAGACTGTAGAAATGGGCTTGATGCAGTGCTGGATACTCTGAGACTGTAGGTAAATGGGCTTGATGCAGTGCTGGATACTCTGTAGACTGTAGGTAAATGGGCTTGATGCAGTGCTGGATACTCTGTAGACTGTAGGTAAATGGGCTTGATGCAGTGCTGGATACTCTGTAGGCTGTAGGTAAATGAGGAGCCAAGCTGGACTGAATGGCCTCTTCTCCTCATTATGCATTCTTGTGTTGTTATTCATACATTACTGGAGCAGCTCCGACATTCAGAAAAGGTCAAATCAGAATGTATCAGAGCAGGGATGCTGCAGGGAGCATTAGCTTCAGCCTGAGCAGGCTGCATGGGGAGTGAGTCTTTCCTTGTGGCCTCCTGCAAGGAAGCAGTTTGCCCAGCTGTAGAGGTTACAGTGTAGTATAATGGTTAGGGAGCTGGGCTTGTAGCTCAGAGGTTACAGTGTAGTATAATGGTTAGGGAGCTGGGCTTGTAGCTCAGAGGTTACAGTGTAGTGTAATGGTTAGGGGGAGCTGGGCTTGTAGCTCAGAGGTTACAGTGTAGTGTAATGGTTGTAGGGAGCTGGGCTTGTGTAGCTCAGAGGTTACAGTGTAGTATAATGGTTAGGGGTTAGCTGGGCTTGTAGCTCAGAGGTTACAGTGTAGTATAATGGTTAGGGAGCTGGGCTTGTAGCTCAAATGTTGCAGGCTTAACTCAAGGATGAAAGCTGACAACCCCCATTTCTTTGTCCAGGCTTTGTTTTAGTGTACAATACACAGAATACAGTGCTTTTATTTTCAGTGTACAATACTGTCATGCTTACAGAAAACTATTATAAATAAACTAAACTGGAAATCAAACCGACGTGGAGCTCTGGGCTGGTAGAGTGGCGGCCTGGGCCGGCCCAGGAGAGTAGTGACCTGGTGGAGGTAAGCTCCAGTTCCCTGCCAGTATCACCATTCCAGGCCAGCTGCCTCCCTTTGTAGATGAAATGATGACAACATCATTATGACAACAACATACAATATTTCTTCAGTATGGTCACAGAAATTTAAATTTGCTGTACTGCAGTTTTCAGTATATGTGGAATATGATGCAGTTGATACGTGCTTGCTTTATTTTCAGAATATAATTTCACTGCTCAGCCACTTTGCAGAATTCACAGCAGTGGTTTTTGGCTGCGACTGGAGTGGGCAATCCTACAAACAGTGCTATCTCACTGTCTGCCTTGCCAGGCAAGGGCCTCCTGCAGTGACACTGTTTCACCACTGGAGGCACTAGAGGGGAAAGTTATGTATTGCAGAGTTTTAGTTTTTGTTGTGATAACTCTCACTGTAGTGATAAAATGTCTTTGTTTAGTTTCTGTCTAGTTGATCTACAGTGGTCAGGTGGCTTGTGTTTGACTGAAGAAAATACCTGCAGACACTGTGGACCTCAGTACCTTGGGTTCAACAGTCTGGCATACAACCACCTACTGAAACTGTATCCTCCGCATACCCTGACCTAAATTCCCTGGTTGTCAGCCCCAGGTGAGTCTGTGCTAACCTCCAGGTTGACTGGCTCAGGTGAATTGTGAACATTTGCCTGGGGTCATGTCAGGTCTGGATGGAGCCATGTTCACACTGAGGTTATTAGAGGTTTTTGTTTTAATATTAGTTTCTATTTCAGTATTACCTTCTCATTTTCCTTGAAAATCAGTTTAGGTTTACTTAGTTCCACTGTTCTGTTTTAAGTTTCTGTTTAGTTTTTATTTCTTTTTTGTTTTGATATATTTTTATTTAAGTTTTAGTTTCATTAATTACAGTTTAACAGACCAGTGAAACATTCTGGGGTTTACTTTTGAGTTTGGTAACCTGAGAGACTTTTTATGAGCATGTTTAATGTTTTAACAAATCTTTTTAAGTAGTCAAAAGGCAAAAGGCAAGAAAGAATTAAACACACAAGTCAGTGAACAATCAGCTAACTCTGTATTTACAGTAATTTGGACTGAACTTATTTTGCGTTTTTGCTTATTAAATGACGTGCTCATTGTCAGTGCGATCAGTGCATTTACTCCTGCAGCACCCAGTGTCTTGAGGTTGAGGGTTGCATTCAGATTTTGAAAGCTGGCACTTCACATAATCTCGCAGACATGCCTGTCTCGTTAAACGAATTATCAGCGCATCCTCACACTTTTTGTACTCACCAGTGCTCGTCACCCAGGCTAACTGGCGCATCAGCCCTCAGTTCTACTTCAAGGGGTCTTGCATATGTTTACACACTGAAACTATAAAATGCATTTGATTCTGTCGTAGTAAGGCAGATGTGAGTCAGAGTATACGGTCTCCATGGTGACGGCCCCTCCCTTGGCCCCAGCGCTGAGCTGATGTCGGAGCATCGGTTTCCCCTGACGTGCTCCTCGTGTTTTTACTCCATGCTTTATTTTTAATGGATAACAGCCTAGAACCTTTTTCAGGAAATGCATTTATGAATAATAGAAATGCACTTACAAAAGAAAATAAGCTTTCCCCCATATCACTGATAGATAGTGTGAGGTTTTAATCCTATTTGCTACTTAACTCTTTGCTAGAAATGTCAAGCAGCGAGCGCACACATATCACAGGCTGAGCGGCTCTCAGGCAGGCAGGCTTTAAACTGCGCTGGAATCACACAGGCTGAGCGGCTCTCAGGCAGGCAGGCATTAAACTGCGCTGGAATCACACAGGCTGAGCGGCTCTCAGGCAGGCAGGCTTTAAACTGCGCTGGAATCACACAGGCTGAGCGGCTCTCAGGCAGGCAGGCAGGCTTTAAACTGTGCTGGAATCATACAGGCTGAGCGGCTCTCAGGCAGGCAGGCTTTAAACTGCGCTGGAATCACACAGGCTGAGCGGCTCTCAGGCAGGCAGGCTTTAAACTGCGCTGGAATCACACAGGCAGAGCGGCTCTCAGGCAGGCAGGCATTAAACTGCGCTGGAATCACACAGGCTGAGCGGCTCTCAGGCAGGCAGGCTTTAAACTGCGCTGGAATCACACACACAGGCTGAGCGGCTCTCAGGCAGGCAGGCTTTAAACTGCGCTGGAATCACACAGGCTGAGCGGCTCTCAGGCAGGCAGGCATTAAACTGCGCTGGAATCACACAGGCTGAGCGGCTCTCAGGCAGGCAGGCTTTAAACTGCGCTGGAATCAGAGCCCCGGGCAGCAGGCTGATTTAGCCTACTTTTCATGCTTCACAGAATATGAGGGAGAGTCATTCTCTTAGTATGATTATGAATGATTGATGGTGCATTTTAATCTCATGTTAAAGGACACCAGGACTGTTCTCTAGAGAAACAATCCATTTACCGTTTAATAGTTAATGAACATGTATGATGTGTCTGATTGGAGGAGGAGATACGTGTGCTGCTTGTGGGGGGTGAATATCCCCTCATGCGGTGGTCCGTGTGTTAGGCCTTCATGGGAAGCTGGGTTTGTAGAACATGCAAACAGAACCGCAGTTACCGGGCTGCACTATGAATAGTTCCCTAGCAAGCAGAAGCTTTCTGTGTGCTTTTAAAGGCAGCTCCACAGCTGATGTAAACTGGTCTATGGAAGCTTCAGCTGTCCATCCATCAGATGTGTGTTTGATATTTCCCCCTTTATGAATGTGTTCTTGTACTCCACATAAAAAAAAGGATTTTATCGTTCTTCTGCTGCTCTGCAGGGCGCCATTGAGTAAACAAGTGAACTATATGCAGCTTTGCTCTCTCCAAAAACAACCAGGGAAATCAGGATGCCATTCGTGTGTTGTGGAAGCTGAGCTGGTGTTGGGTAGAGGAGTAGCTTACTTAAGCTCTGTGGACATCTCTGTTTTCTCCCTGCTTTTGGCAGCGAGATCATAGCATGCAGCTGCTCAGCGAACAGTCTATGTATTTTTCTCTCAAGGCACAACAGGCCAAACAGATTTGCGATGGATTTGATTTATGTCATTTGATGTTTTATGTAGAGTCTCATTAGGAATAAGAGAGTAAGCATGAGCTGCGTCCCATCCCTGTTTTGTACATAATATCAACATCTGTTCCACAGAGGGCTTTACCGGTGCTCCATCTGAAGTTAATGAAATCTGTTTTCTTTACTGCAGTGCTAGTTCTCAGTCGTATATATTTTTCAAATTAAACAAAAAATTAAAAATTAAAAAAAAAAAAAAAAAAATTAAAATAAAAAGAGCAACTTCCTGTCCAGTTCACTGAATGTGAAATTTCCCATTATACATTTGTCTGTCACTCACATGAAAAATGACAAATGAAAATGAAAGAGTGGGGAAATGGAGCCCTGATTTTCCTCTGTGAAATGTGCCATCTCATTCATCATGTTGTATGGTAAACCCTGCTATCTGCTGTGCACTCTGGCCCTGTGAACCTGGATGGAGAAAACACACTCAAACCCTGTGTGTCTTCCCTGGTGTGAGATGTAGGGGTGAAGCATGCTGGTGCGATGTGTGGCTGTCCTCTCAGAGCTCCCATTCCTGAGCTCCTCCATGAGCAGTGAGCCTCTCGCATTCTGGGCCTGTAGATGCTGCTCTATCGGCTGCCAGCACTGTCAGTCAGCCTCACACAGAGCTAACACACTCATATGTGCTACTGTGTGTGGGTGTGTGTGTGTGTTGTTTGTGGTATGTCTGAGTTACTGGCGTGTACTGTGTGGAGCTCAGTATAGCCCAGAACCCCTCCCCCCTTGCCGATGGGATGGTCAGGTGGTGAATCAAACTGAAGGTGTGTTAATGCACATGAGCAGAGCTGTGCAGACCCCAGGCAAGCACACACTGCCGTGCAAGCACCTGGGCTGTTATGCCCAGAGCAGCTCAAACCCACCCTGACAAAGCATACCTATAGGACCATGCATCACAATTAGGCACCCATTTCCTAACTCATTACTGGACTGATAATATTACATAAATATGTGGCTGCTGTATTATATAATAACTCCAATAGCAGAGGGGTGCAGGATACTTATATTGCCAGTCCTGGGAGGAACAGGCAAAGCTGAGCTGCACATGAATGCATATACACAGTGTTACACAGATACACACAGCGTTACACACTCTGCAGAGAAACACACACACACACACACACACACACACTGCAGAGAAACACACACACACACACTGCAGAGAAACATGCACAGAGACACAGACCGCTTCTTTATACGAGCACGTGCAAATTTCTCAGTACGCTGCACAATAAGCATATGCGTCCAGCAGAGGATACTTTTAGAGACCACCATACGGGATCATACGAGCACATGCACACACATACACACAGAGCCCCACGCACACACACATGCACACGCATGCACACACAGAGCCACACGCACACGCATGCACACACACTCCTCTGCCTGTGCATTCAAGCATACTGACAACATAACGCATGTGCATACTGTTCAAGCTCTTGCTGTTTTTCAGGCCAATGTGACTAAGGTGCTTTTGTGCTTCGTTGCTGTTCTTCACCGGTCTGCGGTGGTCTGTGGCGACCTCCACTGGGCGGTCATGCGCGGCTGATAGCAGAGACAGACTTCCCCACTTGGTGTTTGCAGGACACATCCCTCATGTGGACTGAGCAGTTAATAGTCCAGTCCTGCTGTCTCTCTGTGGATCAGTGGTGTCTGAAATGGAGCATGGCTGAAATGGAGTTTCAGATTCCTTCTCTATTTTTCTACAAGTACCTTACTGGAAATGGAGGTAATCCTTATGCCCTCCCTACCACAAATGTGTATTCCTGAGAGATTGAAACATGGTGGGGGTCATGTCCTGGCCCTGTCCCCGTGTGTCAGATCGCTCTGAATAATTAACCTGTGGTCCCACCCACTCCAAGCGTAGGTGCAGTTGTGCTTCACCATAATATGTTAATATGATATATGACATCCCTTTGAGTATGTGCATTCATTGCTGCAGTCATTCTTAATCTGCATTAAGGGCCTTGTTAATAATGTAAAGTAACTGCCTTCCTGTTAATAATCTCTAACTGTGATGTAGGATGAACGCTTATCAGATGTGAGGGCAGTTTGGGGTTTATCAGACACAAGGGCAGTTTGGTTGTGTGTGTGTGTGTGTGTGTGTGTGTGTGTGTGTGTGTGTGTGTGACAGTGAGACAGGAGTGTGTGTGTGTGTGTGCGCGCGCGTGTGTGTGTGTGAGATAGTGAGACAGGTGAGTGTGTGTGTGTGTGTGTGTGTGTGTGTGTGTGTGTGTGACAGTGAGACAGGAGTGTGTGTGTGTGTGTGTGTGTGTGTGTGTGTGTGAGATAGTGAGACAGGTGTGTGTGTGTGTGTGTGTGTGTGTGTGTGTGTGTGTGTGTGTGTGTGTGTGTGAGACAGTGAGACAGGTGTGTGTGTGTGTGTGTGTGTGTTAGATAGACTGGCCTGGTAGGATGGCGGGAGGAGCTCAGGGTGGAACTCAGTGGAGGAGGTGAGGAGGAGGTGAGGAGGAGATCTCTGCAGCTCTTCACTGTGCTGCTCCAGCTCTCCCACACACCCTCTCCGGCTGCCAGCCTTGCCTTTGTATCTCATCACCATAACAACGGCTGGGCAGATTTGTGAGGATCTGGTTTTAGTGAGCGGCGCGCTGTGAGGAGAGAGTGCTGAAACTGTGCCTGCAGAGAGCCTCCGCTGCAGTCCTGCATGCGGAGCGCGCGGGCCGCCTGTGCCAGGAGCCAGGGATGAGCCCAGCGGCCCGCAGCGCGCGCCTCAGGAGGGGGAGAAATGACGCCGCTCACGGTGAGTGCCAGGGCAGGGCAGGGGGCCGCTCTGACCACGCTCCCTGGGCCACTGTTCCTCTGCATGTGGGAGGAAAGGAACCGCTGTGTTGCGAAGCAAAGACAGCACAGGAGGTAGCGCTGGTCTGTGTGTTGTGTGTGTGCGTGTAAGTGTGTCAAGTCTATGCTCACTAAAATACAAAGGGGAAGAAAA
>CM040741.1:71892546-71907546 GCA_022829145.1 Albula goreensis
GTGAGGTAGCTGTGCTGTTAGCATATGTGCTGCTGTGGTGAAGTGGCTGTGCTGTTAGCATATGTGCTGCTGTGGTGAGGTAGCTGTGCTGTTAGCATATGTGCTGCTGTGGTGAAGTGGCTGTGCTGTTAGCATATGTGCTGCTGTGGTGAAGTGTGCTGTTAGCATATGTGCTGCTGTGGCGAGGTAGTGTGCTGTTAGCATATGTTAGCATATGTGCTGCTGTGGTGAAGTGGCTGTGCTGTTGCTGCTGTGGTGATATGTGCTGCTGTGCTGCTGTGGTGAAGTGGCTGTGCTGTTAGCATATGTGCTGCTGTGGTGAGGTAGCTGTGCTGTTAGCATATGTGCTGCTGTGGTGAAGCATGTGCTGTGCTGTTAGCTGTGCTGTTAGCATATGTGCTGCTGTGGTGAGCATATGTGCTGCTGTGCTGCTGTGGTGAGGCTGCTGTGGTGAGTGGCTGTGCTGTTAGCATATGTGCTGCTGTGGTGAGGTAGCTGTGCTGTTAGCATATGTTGCTGTGGTGAGCATATGTGCTGCTGTGGTGGTGAGCATATGTGCTGCTGTGGTGAGGTAGCTGTGCTGTTAGCATATGTGCTGCTGTGGTGAGGTAGCTGTGCTGTTAGCATATGTGCTGCTGTGGTGAAGTAGCTGTGCTGTTAGCATATGTGCTGCTGTGGTGAAGTGGCTGCTGCTGTTGTTAGCATATGCTGCTGTGGTGATATGTGCTGTTAGCATATGTGCTGCTGTGGTGAGGGCTGTGCTGTTAGCTGTGCTGCTTAGCATATGTACTGCTGTCTCTCTGAAGCAGCTCTGAGAGAGAGGGGCCCATGTGTGACAGCTGCGTCTAGCAGCCTCAGTTCAGTTATGGACACTGCTGTCCATAGCAATCAGTGTTCACACAACACCAACTGCAAATCATGGTTGGATTATCTGTCCATATCTCTCCACTGTCCCCATCTGACAGAATGTTTTGCATATAGTTATCAGTCATATGTGTTTGTGTGTGTCTCTGTGTGTCTTTGTGCTTATCTGTCTGTCTTTTCCCTGCAGATCAGTAATGGGATATATAATATCAGTACTGATAACACACAGCTGTGTAAATGCATTTGAGTCACTTTTGTTGTGGTAATTTGCTCAAACCTGGATAGTGGGAAGAGAAGTTATTATGTAAAATATGTGAATAATGTATGTGAAATGTGGATTACTGTTAGTAATGATAATGGCTGTACTGTTGAGAGGGTAAGGGATTAGGGTTAGGGCTGTACTGTTGAGAGGGTAAGGGTTAGGGTTTGGGCTGTACTGTTGAGAGGGTAAGGGTTAGGGTTAGGGCTGTACTGTTGAGAGGGTAAGGGTTAGGGTTAGGGCTGTACTGTTGAGAGGGTAAGGGTTAGGGTTAGGGCTGTACTGTTGAGAGGGTAAGGGTTAGGGTTAGGGCTGTACTGTTGAGAGGGTAAGGGATAGGGTTAGGGCTGTACTGTTGAGAGGGTAAGGGTTGGGGTTAGGGCTGTACTGTTGAGAGGGTAAGGGTTAGGGTTAGGGCTGTACTGTTGAGAGGGTAAGGGCTGGGGTTAGGGCTGTACTGTTGAGAGGGTAAGGGTTAGGGCTGTACTGTTGAGAGGGTAAGGGTTAGGGTTAGGGCTGTACTGTTGAGAGGGTGTACTGTTGAGAGGGTAAGGGTTAGGGTTAGGGCTGTACTGTTGAGAGGGTAAGGGTTAGGGTTAGGGCTGTACTGTTGAGAGGGTAAGGGATAGGGTTAGGGCTGTACTGTTGAGAGGGTAAGGGTTAGGGTTAGGGCTGTACTGTTGAGAGGGTAAGGGTTAGGGTTAGGGCTGTACTGTTGAGAGGGTAAGGGTTAGGGTTAGGGCTGTACTGTTGAGAGGGTAAGGGTTAGGGTTAGGGCTGTACTGTTGAGAGGGTAAGGGGTTAGGGTTAGGGCTGTACTGTTGAGAGGGTAAGGGTTAGGGTTAGGGCTGTACTGTTGAGAGGGTAAGGGTTAGGGTTAGGGCTGTACTGTTGAGAGGGTAAGGGTTGGGGTCAGGGCTGTACTGTTGAGAGGGTAGGGTTAGGGTTAGGGTTAGGGCTGTACTGTTGAGAGGGTAAGGGTTAGGGTTAGGGCTGTACTGTTGAGAGGGTAAGGGATAGGGTTAGGGCTGTACTGTTGAGAGGGTAAGGGTTAGGGGCTGTACTGTTGAGAGGGTAAGGGTTAGGGTTTGGGCTGTACTGTTGAGAGGGTAAGGGTTAGGGTTAGGGCTGTACTGTTGAGAGGGTAAGGGTTAGGGTTAGGGCTGTACTGTTGAGAGGGTAAGGGTTAGGGTTTGGGCTGTACTGTTGAGAGGGTTAGTACTGTTGAGAGGGTAGGGGCTGTACTTAGGGTTAGGGCTGTACTGTTGAGAGGGTAAGGGTTAGGGTTAGGGCTGTACTGTTGAGAGGGTAAGGGATAGGGTTAGGGCTGTACTGTTGAGAGGGTAAGGGATAGGGTTAGGGCTGTACTGTACAGAGGGTAAGGGTTGGGGTTAGGGCTGTACTGTTGAGAGGGTAAGGGTTAGGGCTGTACTGTTGAGAGGGTAAGGGATAGGGTTTGGGGTTTGTACTGTTGAGAGGGTAAGGGTTGGGGTTAGGGCTGTACTGTTGAGAGGGTAAGGGTTAGGGTTTGGGCTGTACTGTTGAGAGGAAGCAGGGGGCTGTGCTGCCATCTTTGTTGAACATCCTTTATCTCACACTAACCAGGAGCAGGGACCATACATACACGTTATGACAGTGCAGTGTCAGTGTCTCTCTCTCTCTCTCTCTCTCTCTCTCTCTCTGTGCAATGCTAATGTCTCTCTGCCTCTCTCAGGCATGCCGTCATGGCCATGTGCAGCACCTGGAGCACCTGCTGTTCTACGGAGCAGACATGAGTGCGCAGAACGCCTCGGGGAACACAGCGCTGCATGTCTGTGCTCTCTACAACCAGGTGAGAGACATGACATTGTTGCGCCTGGCATCGACAGTCTGACCGAACCTGTCTTAGGTCTGCTTCCTGGCTCTGCTGTTCAGAGACTTCCCCAGGTCCAGAGATGGGTAGTTCTGGATCCCAGCTGCTGCTGGAGCTAAGGCAGCCCTGTAGAGTTTAGGAGGGTCACAGGTCTGTACACAGCAGGGAGCAGGTCCATTGCCCTGCCACAAGAGCCCAGCCAGGTCTCAGAGGACATGTGAGAAACCAGGATGAGACTTTTTTTCTGGTGTTTCTATGTGAGTTTATTGGGAGTTAATTGTTTTTCCATCTGGAATCTGTCTGATTACCTGTTCCAGGTAAGGTCAGGTGATCCTCTCCACACAGTGGCACACGGCCACATCACTAGTACTGGTTGTAGAAGCTGTAGCAGTAATTTTATGCTAGTTGTAGAAGCTGTAGCAATAGCAGTGATTTTAATGGTGGTTGTAGTAGCTGTAGCAGTAGCAGTGGGTTTGATGGTGGTTGTAGTAGCTGTAGCAGTGGGTTTGATGGTGGTTGCAGTAGCTGTAGCTGTAGCAGTGGGTTTGATGGTGGTTGCAGTAGCTGTAGCAGTGGGTTTGATGGTGGTTGCTAGTAGCTGTAGCTGTAGCAGTGGGTTTGATGGTGGTTGTAGTAGCTGTAGCTGTAGCAGTGGGTTTGATGGTGGTTGCAGTAGCTGTAGCTGTGGGTTTGATGGTGGTTGCAGTAGCTGTAGCTGTAGCAGTGGGTTTGATGGTGGTTGCAGTAGCTGTAGCTGTAGCAGTGGGTTTGATGCTGGTTGTAGTAGCTGTAGCTGTAGTGGGTTTGATGGTGGTTGCAGTAGCTGTAGCTGTAGCAGTGGGTTTGATGGTGGTTGTAGTAGCTGTAGCTGTAGCAGTGGGTTTGATGGTGGTTGTAGTAGCTGTAGAGCTGTAGCAGTGGGTTTGATGGTGGTTGCAGTAGCAGTGGGTTTGATGCTGGTTGTAGTAGCTGTAGCTGTAGCAGTGGGTTTGATGGTGGTTGTAGTAGCTGTAGCTGTAGCAGTAGCAGATATTTTGATGCTGGTTGTAGTAGCTGTAGCAATGGTGGTTGCAGTAGCCACATCAATTGTGGGTTTGATGGTGGTTGTAGTAGCTGTAGCTGTAGCAGTGGGTTTGATGGTGGTTGTAGTAGCTGTAGCTGTGGGTTTGATGGTGGTTGCAGTAGCTGTAGCTGTAGCAGTGGGTTTGATGGTGGTTGTAGTAGCTGTAGCAGTGGGTTTGATGGTGGTTGTAGTAGCTGAGCTGTAGTAGTGGGTTTGATGGTGGTTGTAGTAGCTGTAGCTGTAGCAGTGGGTTTGATGCTGGTTGTAGTAGCTGTAGCTGTGGGTTTGATGGTGGTTGTAGTAGCTGTAGCTGTAGCAGTGGGTTTGATGGTGGTTGTAGTAGCTGTAGCTGTAGCAGTGGGTTTGATGGTGGTTGTAGTAGCTGTAGCAGTGGGTTTGATGGTGGTTGTAGTAGCTGTAGTTGTGGGTTTGATGGTGGTTGTAGTAGCTGTGCTGTAGCAGTGGGTTTGATGGTGGTTGTAGTAGCTGTAGCTGTAGCAGTGGGTTTGATGGTGGTTGCAGTAGCTGTAGCAGTGGGTTTGATGCTGGTTGTAGTAGCTGGAGCAGTGGGTTTGATGGTGGTTGTAGTAGCTGTAGTTGTGGGTTTGATGGTGGTTGCAGTGGGTTTGATGGTGGTTGCAGCTGTGTGGGTTTGATGCTGTAGCAGTGGTTTGATGCAGTGGGTTTGATGCTGTAGCTGTAGCTGTAGCAGTGGGTTTGATGGTGGTTGTAGTAGCTGTAGCTGTGGGTTTGATGGTGGTTGTAGTAGCTGTAGCTGTAGCAGTGGGTTTGATGGTGGTTGTAGTAGCTGTAGCTGTAGCAGTGGGTTTGATGGTGGTTGTAGTAGCTGTAGCAGTACTGTACAATACTGTATGTTGTCAGTGTGCAGGAGTTTTTTCCCTCTCTATGTATCTCTCATCTATATGAAACGTGATATTTGGTCTTTTATGTGATGTGTTTGTGGTGAGGAGGTTATGTAGGTTTGAGCAGTGGATGTTTTTGCTGGTGGGATGCTGGAATGCAGGCTCAGGCGTTGGACCTCATTTATATGCACTGGGTCTGGCCTTTCAGCCAGTGCATGGTTAGCTCCAGCAGCTAAGTCACATGATTCACACTCAGAGATGTGTGTGTGTGTGTGTGTGTGTGTGTGTGTGTGTGTGTGTGTGTGTGTGTGTGTGTGTGTGTGTGTGTGTGTTTCTATTGTTGTGTAATTTTAGCACAGGAAATATGAGGCCCATTGTAACCATATCACAGCACAAACCAAAAATAACAGTCATTAAATATTTTTGTAATTAATGTTTGTAAGATTGATTAGAGGCTGAATGCTTATTGAAATATTGTCTAGATTATGTGTCATGAGTTTGAGTGTGTGCACTGATGTGCTTCATTGGTAGAGAGCTGTAACATGGATCTGTTCCTCTGCATTGGGGCAGCCAGCCTCCGTATGTGGCCACAGAGCTCTGTTCCTCTGCTGTATGAGGCTGAAACTCTGCCACTCAGGCCCTGTCAGTCTGATGACCCTCTTCCAGTCTGCGTCTCCCCTGTGTCTCCCCTGTGCCTCCCCTGTGCCTCCCCTGTGCCTTCCCTGTGCCTTCCCTGTGCCTTCCCTGTGTCTCCCCTGTGCCTCCCCTGTGTCTCCCCTGTGTCTCCCCTGTGTCTCCCCTGTGCCTCCCCTGTGCCTCCCCTGTGTCCCTCCATGCTGTGGGAAGTGATTACTCCTACAAGTGTCCTCAGGATTGAGAGCTGTCCAAAGCCATGTGGCTCTTACCCCCATCCCTGCCACCCCAGCCCCATGGCCCTGTGGCCCTTAATGGAGATGCATTGGCCCTATACAATGTACCCCCTTAGGGTAATGCCGGCTGGACACTTGTTACAGAAATCCACTTATTTCACCCTGTACCTCATGGACTGTCGTTTCCTGCTTTGTGTGGAATCTGCTGTGGATGTCCCTGTGTGGGTTAGCACTCCACAGCAGCTCTTATGTGCACTCACACATCAAGGGAGAATTAGAGCGCTCACCCTGAGGGGTCAGGGCAGCTCTGCTGCCTCATGTGGGGTGTGGGTTTTGTGTAATACCCTTTGGCTGGGACAGAAAATACATTGTTATTAACTCGGGTAACAGCCTTAAAACTTCCCTCACAAGTTTTGTTTTAAGCATGTATCATTATTGTTGCCGTCCTTTGAAAACATGCTGGTTTGTAAGAGCATATGCTGTGACCCTCATCTCTCACCACTAGAGGGCACTCCAGGCATTGGTTTTGGTAAAAATAGAATGCAAAGATAGATTTCATAGGGTGCTTGATGTAGTATTTAGGGTTAGTATTGTGGAGTTATAGTAAGAGAAATGCTTGATAAGCTCATTTTAATAATCTGAATAAATTCTGTACAGCAGAACTAATGAAATTTTAAGGTCATTAATATTTAATGGTGTATTATTTAATGTCTCTTGAATTATGCATATTTCTCTGTTATGGCCAGCAGAATGAAGCTGTTTCTCTGTTCCACTGCCCTGCCTTTAGGAACCCCTCCCCTCACCATTCCCTGCTGCTACCACACACACCTGGATTCCATCTGTTACTTGCTCTTTTACTTGTTTATAACATCTCTCTCCACGTGTTCATCCAAGTAACAGTAGTGGACTACAGCACAGACTGTAATCACATGGGTTTCGGCACAGCGGTCTGGAAAAGGATGCATAGCTCAACAGCACCCCCTGCAGACCTGCTGTAGGATTGCAAAATATTATGTCCCTGTGTCTTCTCTTTTCCAGGATAGCTGTGCAAGGGTTCTTCTGTTTCGAGGGGCAAACAAAGAAATAAAGAACTATAACAGTCAGACTGCGTTCCAGGTGAGTTAGCACAAGCCCACCGCCAGCACCAGCACTCAGTGTGACTGTAGGGCCAGAAAATGGCATTTACTATTATTATTTACTATTACTGTTATTTTCCACAAGACAAATATGATGAGAATCACCTCTTATTCATGATGGAAGTCTCTTACGTCATCTTACTCATGCTTTAGCTGAGCACAGTGAGAGATGATTATTTTAGAGAACCCCTCCCCCCCCCGCCACTCTCCAAGCTGCATTTCTGCCAGCGTTGTGCATGTGCATGCGTCTACTTTTGTGTATGTGTGTGCGTGTGTGTGTGTGTGTGTGTGTGTGTGTGTATGTGCGTGCATGTATGTATGTGTGTGTGTGTGTATGTGCGTGCGTTTGTGTATGTGTGTGCATGTACGTATGTGTGTGTGTATGTGCGTGCTTTTGTGTATGTGTGTGCATGTACGTATGTGTGTGTGTGTATGTGTGTGCTTTTTGTGTATGTGTGTGCATGTACGTATGTGTGTGTGTGTATGTGCGTGCGTTTGTGTTGTGTATGTGTGTGCACGTATGTATGTGTGTGTATGAGCGTGTGTGTATGTGTGTGCATGTACATATGCGTGCGTTTGTGTATGTGTGTGCATGTACATATGTGTGTGTGTGTGTGTATGTGCGTGCGTTTGTGTATGTGTGTGCTTCCGTGTGCGTTTGTCTATGTATGGGTGTGTGTGGGAATGAGGTGCTACAGCGTGTGTTGGTAACGTGTTTCGTTTATGACGTGCTGAGAGCTGTGTGTGTGTGTGTGTGTGTGTGTGTGTGAATGAGGTGCTACAGCGTGTGTTGGTAACGTGTTTCGTTAATGACGTGCTGAGAGCTGTGTTGTGTGTGTGTGTGTGTGTGAATGAGGTGCGTGTGTTGGTAACGTGTTTCGTTAATGACGTGCTGAGAGCTGTGTGTGTGTGTGTGTGTGTGTGTGTGTGTGTGTGTGTGTGTGTGTGTGTGTGTGTGTGTGTGTGTGTGTGTGTGTGTGAATGAGGTGCTACAGCGTGTGTTGGTAACGTGTTTCGTTAATGACGTGCTGATAGCTGTATGAGTGTGCTGATTCAGGATTCTCATGCATGTCCTTTCACTGTGCAGGTGGCTATTATTGCGGGGAATTTTGATCTGGCTGAAATAATAAAAATTCATAAACCATCCGATGTTGGTAAGTAGAATAATTTCACATCTGCCTGTTCTGTTCTCTGTATTCAGGATTGTACAAAGCTGTTGTTTTACACATTCTCTACTAAGTCTCTCTTAACATGCCAAAATAATGTTACCTGTTTAGAAACAAATCTCACAGCATTTGAAGTGGTTTCCTGAAGCTGTAGACTACCTCACTGTTTAACATATCTAGCAGGGGCTTACAGTCATCAACTACCTCAAGTCAAACACAGATTAGGTGTTCATCTTGTTTGCTCTCCTCAGAGTCTATGAGATTTGTAATGAGAGAGACAGATTAAGTAAGAATCATCTGAATTATTTAGGGTTTTAGTTAACCCTAAATCAGGCAAGGGGACCCTAGCTGGGCTGCATGATCTAATGTCTTCATTATATATTTCTATGGTAGCCTAAGCTACAGCAAGCATGTGTTTGCCCATGCAAAGGACTGTCGGACATGCAACAGGCTTGGGGTGACTGAGACATGCAGTCATGGCGTGAGGCTATCTGACTGGCTGGGTTCTAAGACTTTAATAAGGATTAATAGAATGTGATGTGGGACAGGAACAGTCGGCTCCACTGCAGTAATAGGGTGACTGTAGGCTCACTGATTAGAGTCGCTGATTCTGGAACACTGTTTATTCATTTGGACAGGGATGCAGGCAACTCTTTCACCTCGTCACAGTAAGGCAGGAATATTGACACTCTGAGAAAAAGAAAAAATCATGGAATCCTGCCATCTAGTGGTAGAGACTGGTCATAGCAGTCTACCACAGCCCCAATGCTGAATGTTTCCTCTCCCCTTGTGCTGCAGTCTCTCAGAGAAAACCAGTGCAGTCAGCATCTGTTTTTCTGTGAGATCTCTTATGTTACACAGCAGGTGTTTTTGTGAGATTTCCTGTGTTTCTCAGTGGTTGTGTTTGTGAGATTTCCTGTGCTGCTCAGTGGGTGTTTTTGTGAGAGTAGTGCAGCGTGCTATCACAGTGACAGTATAGAATTTTCAACATTAGGTGTCGTATTAACAAAGGAGATGTTTGGGATGACTCTGGGAAGGACAGGTAGAGCACAGCTTTAGCAGTTAAACATATCCCTCCTGTCCATGCTGCTCCCACTGGCAGTGGTTCATGTTGCTTGGCAGGTGATGTCACAGGTTATCAAGTGATTTGAAGGTTATGGTTATAGTTATAGTTATCATTACATTTCCTCCTGCAGACAGGCATTTGGATATATGCACTCAGGGTCAGTCTGGTTACCCAGAATTCCATGCAGTGTCAGACAGTGTAACTGCATTAGAGGAGGGATGTAATTAATCTACTTCTCCTTCTTCTTCCTCCACTTCTTCTTATCCATCTTCTTCTCCCTTTCCTCCACCTTCCTCCCCCTGTCCGTCTCTGCAGTGCCTTTCCGGGAGACCCCCTCGTACACTAATCGTCGGCGTGTGGGGGGGGCTGTGACCACGCGCTCACTGCTGCGCTCTGCCAGTGATAACGAGCTGAATGGAGTAGATGGGCGCGCCCCCGCTCACTCCCCTGTGCCCTCGCTGCGCAGCCTGCCCCCTATGGGTGAGGTGGCTAACTGCAGCCTCCAGAGCACCGGAAGCTCCCGGAGCTCCCACACCCCCCACTCTGCCTCCCCCTCCCCCACCGTGACCACCAACGAGAGAGAGAGCCCGAGCACGAGGACCCCGACAGCCTCAGCCTGCGCAGGCACCCCCGTGGACGCCTCAGGTGAGCCCCTCCATCCCTGCAGGCAACACCTCACATGCCTGATACACCTCACACGCCTGCTGCTCACACACACACCTGCTGCTCACACACCTGACCACACACACCTGCTGCTCACACACCTGATACACCACACACTCACACGCCTGCTGCTCACACACCTGATACACCTCACACACACCTGGTGCCCACACACCTGATACACCACACACGCCTGCACACACTGATACACCACACACTCACACGCCTGCTGCTCACACACCTGATACACACACACCTGATACACCACACACACCTGCTGCTCGCACACCTGATACACCACACACACCTGCTGCTCACACACCTGATACACCACACACACCTGCTGCTCGCACACCTGATACACCACACACACCTGCTGCTCGCACACCTCATACACCACACACACCTGCTGCTCACACACCTGATACACCACACACACCTGCTGCTCGCACACCTGATACACCACACACACCTGCTGCTCACACACCTGATACACCACACACACCTGCTGCTCACACACCTGATACACCACACACACACCTGCTACTCACACACCTGATACACCACACACACCTGGTGCCCACACACCTGATACACCAAACACACCTGCTGCTCACACACCTGATACACCACACACACCTGCTGCTCACACACCTGATACACCACACACACCTGGTGCCCACACACCTGATACACCAAACACACCTGCTGCTCACACAACTCATACACCACACACACCTGCTGCTCACATACCTCATACACCACACACACCTGCTGCTCGCACACCTGATACACCACACACACCTGCTGCTCACACACCTGATACACCACACACACCTGCTGCTCGCACACCTGATACACCACACACACCTGCTGCTCACACACCTGATACACCACACACACCTGCTGCTCACATACACCACACACACCTGCTGCTCACACCCTCATACACCACACACACCTGCTGCTCACACACCTGATACACCACACACACCTGGTGCCCACACACCTGATACACCAAACACACCTGCTGCTCACACACCTCATACACCACACACACCTGGTGCCCACACATCTGATACACCAAACACACCTGGTGCACCACACACACCTGCTGCACCTCATGCACCTGCTGCTCGCACACCTGATACACCACACACACCTGCTGCTCACACACCTCATACACCACACACACCTGGTGCACCATCTGATACACCAAACACACCTGGTGCACCACACACACCTGCTGCACCTCATGCACCTGATACACCACACACACCTGCTGCACCTCACACAGCTGTAGCACCACAGACTAATGAATAAAGTCTTCACATCTACTCACAGTGACTTATCACAGGACTCTATAGTTTCCTGTAGGTCTGTATCTCTGGCCTGTGTATTCAGTGAAACATAATGAATGAAACATAATCGCTTATTGTGATATCTGTGGGGCACGGTAGTGAATGTGATATCTGTGAGGTAGAGATTGTGATATGTGAGGCACAGTAGTGATTGTGATATCTGTGAGGCGCAGTAGTGATTGTGATATCTGTGAGGCGCAGGAGCGATTGTGATATCTGTGAGGTATGTGATATCTGGCACAGGAGTGGTTGTGATATCTGTGAGGCGCAGTAGCGATTGTGATATCTGTGATTGTGATATCTGTGTGGCGCAGGAGTGATTGTGATATCTGTGAGGCGCTGTAGTGATTGTGATATCTGTGAGGCGCAGGAGTGGTTGTGAGTGATCTGTGAGGCGCTGTAGTGAATGTGATATCTGTGAGGTGAGATTGTGATATCTGTGAGGCGCAGGAGTGATTGTGATATCTGTGAGGCGCAGTAGTGATTGTGATATCTGTGAGGCGCAGGAGTGATTGTGATATCTGTGAGGCGCAGGAGTGATTGTGATATCTGTGATTGTGATATCTGTGAGGCGCGAGGAGTGATTGTGATATCTGTGATTGTGATATCTGTGAGGCGCGGGAGTGATTGTGATATCTGTGAGGCGCAGGAGTGATTGTGATATCTGTGAGGCGCAGGAGTGATTGTGATATCTGTGATTGTGATATCTGTGAGGCGCAGGAGTGATTGTGATATCTGTGATTGTGATATCTGTGAGGCGCAGGAGTGATTGTGATATCTGTGATTGTGATATCTGTGAGGCGCAGGAGTGATTGTGATATCTGTGAGGTAGAGATTGTGAGGAGAGGTAGTGACCCTTGAGGTTGGTGGTTCAAGCTGCAGCCCAGCCACAGCAAGATGACTATTGCTGTTGGGACCTTGAGCAGGGCCCTTTATCACACATTGCTCTCAGGGGGATTAGCCTTTGGTTAGCCTCATCAAAAGTATCTTTTGATAACAACTTTGCGAAATGATTGTAATGTAAGGTCGTATGGACTGTAATGGTCATGATGGTCTGTGCACCATTGCTAAAATGCCACCTGGCATACCCTGGTCACCGCTGCTCTGGCCTCTCACACTGTATTAGCAGCATGCAGGTGCAATAGTGCTGTAATAACGCCCTGATAATCAGCAATACTGCTGTATAACACCCTGATCGTCTGAAATATTGCTGTAATAATGCTCTGATCATCTGCAATATTGCTGTAATAATGCTGTAATAACGCTCTAATCTTCTGTAATATTGCTGTAATAATGCTGTAATAACGCTCTGATCGTCTCCACAACTCCATGATAAACCCCAGCAACCAATCCCATGCCTCAACCACAGCATGATAAATCGCAGCAACCAATCCTGCAGCATGATAAATGTCAGTAGCCAACCCCACACCTCCACAGAACAATAAAACCACCAGCCAGTCCCAACCCACCACCACATGTAAAACCTAGATCAGTAGGTTTGTATAATGCTCAGGGTTTGGGTTAGGGTTCCATTCCCAGGCAGGGTGCTGCTGTTTTAGTCTTGAGCAAGAAAAGGTCACGTAAATGTAAATCAGGGGTATGACATACTGCCCCTCCATTCCCATGAATGTGCCATGTTTCCATGGCAACTTGCCCCAGTTCCAGGCCCTGCCCCCCACTTTCTATGTGACTGGCTGTCCGGCTACAGGGCAACCATAGGAGTGTGAAATTAGCTCTGCTGGCCAGCCCCACCCCCTCTGCCTGCACTTCCTCACCCTGCCACCAGGAAGCCACAAGCCACAAGACCATGTATGGACAGTGGCAGGTCAGTGACATCATAATGGTGTCATGGAGCCAGTGTTGGAGCATTCCTTTTGGGACCTAGGGCTGGAGAGCCAAACTGCTGCGCAGGATACCAGCGGGTGCACTGCCTGCAGCCTACAATGCACCTGCTTAACAATGACTCTGTTTACAACAGTAAAATTTGGCGTTTTTCTCTCCTGCTGTTCTCCAATTGTTGGTAATCCCATTTGAAATTGATTGCTGTGAAGTACTTGTTCATTTTAATCGTTTCTGGGAAATGTGGCTCTGCTGGCTTGTTAAATGTGCAGCTATTCTTCTTTAACATGCTGTCAGCTGTGGGTTAGGCCCAGTCCCTCTCAGCAAATCAGGTGCGATAAACTGGCATGTCATTCCATTTCGGCTCCATCGCCTGATTGTGGCTGTTCATTCTTGTGACTCAGGTGGTGCTCTCATCTGTCCTCTCCTTCAGTCTTATTTCCTGTATCCTGTATTTGTAAGAGCCCTATGCCGTGATGGCGGGGGGAAGGTAGTACCATTGGTACAAATAGTACAATTGCAGTAGTACACATAGGCATGGTTTATGGTTTGAATGTACAGTAAAGGGAGTTTGGGGCGGCTGCCATGGCAGTGCTGGGTCAAAGATGGAGGCTGGGGGGGGTACCATGGCAGTGCTGGGTCAAAGATGGAGGCTGGGGGGGGTACCATGGCAGTGCTGGGTTAAAGAGACTGGGGAGGGCTACCATGGCAGTGCTGGGTTAAAGAGGCTGGGGGAGGCTACCACAGCAGTGCTGGGTTAAAGAGGCTGGGGGAGGGCTACCACGGCAGTGCTGGGTTAAAGAGGCTGGGGGAGGGCTACCACAGCAGTGCTGGGTTAAAGAGGCTGGGGGAGGGCTACCACGGCAGTGCTGGGTTAAAGAGGCTGGGGGAGGGCTACCACAGCAGTGCTGGATTAAAGAGGCTGGGGAGGGCTACCACGGCAGTGCTGGGTTAAAGATGGAGGCTGAAGCGGGGGCGGGGTGTGGGTTGCCATAGAAGGGTTGGGCTCAGGCAGATTCCCGGAGCAGATCCTGGGATGTGGAGAATTTGATTTGATTTCCAGTAGGGACAGGAAGGGACACACAAACTTGGTCCAGACCTCAGATGTGGCACAGGGTTGACGGTGACTGAAAGTCTTAGCTCTGGTGGTAAGACGCAGTGACTCACAGATCCTTGAGAACAGGCCAAACTCAGGCCATTATGTCTGTGCACCATTAGGTACTTTGCTGATTTTGCTTTCAAGCTTTTAAAACACCCTGCAACTTATTTGCAATTAGTTTCAATGCAGAAATTAATGTGGATTTGAATAAAATGGAGAGACATCTCTTTGATCTAAGTATTCATCTAAAATTTAAAACAATGTTATTGCTCATCTGAAAATGTGGTCTACTATCCAAGTACCATAGTTACACTCTCCTGAGTGCAGTGAGCATGCTCAGTGTGTCACACACTGGGTACAGTGATTATGCTCAGTGTGTCACACATTCCACTGGGTGCAGTGAGCTCTACCTGTCTGTGCTATAGCTGTCACAGTGCTGTACCTGACTGTGCTGTAGCTTTCAGTACTCTATATATGCTGTACCTGTCAGTACCCTGTCAGTGCTGTATCTCTGTGTCACCTGTCAGTGCCCTGTCAGTGCTGTAGCTGGGTCAGTGCTGTATCTCTGTACCTGTCAGTGCCCTGTCAGTGCTGTATCTCTGTACCTGTCAGTGCCCTGTCAGTGCTGTAGCTGTCAGTGCTGTATCTCTGTACCTGTCAGTGCCCTGTCAGTGCTGTATCTCTGTACCTGTCAGTGCCCTGTCAGTGCTGTACCTGTCAGTGCTGTATCTCTGTACCAGTCAGTGCCCTGTCAGTGCTGTATCTCTGTACCTGTCAGTGCCCTGTCAGTGCTGTATCTCTGTACCTGTCAGTGCCCTGTCAGTGCTGTATCTCTGTACCTGTCAGTGCCCTGTCAGTGCTGTACCTGTCAGTGCTGCAAAGCCAGAAACCCTTGGAGTG
>CM040741.1:71912546-72052546 GCA_022829145.1 Albula goreensis
TAGTGTGAGAGTGTGTGTGAGTGAGTGCGTGCGTGAGAGAGTGCATGAGTGTGTGAGATAGAGACTGAGTGAGTGAGAGAGTGAGTGTGTGAGATAGTGTGAGATAGAGAGTGAGCTGAGTGTGAGTGTGTCTGTGAGTGTGTGAGTGCGTCTGTGCGTGAGTGTGTGCATGCATGCATGCATGATGAGTGCGTGAGTGTGTGAGATAGAGACTGAGTGAGTGAGAGAGATAGTGTGAGAGTGTGTGTGTGAGTGCGTGCATGAGAGAGTGCGTGAGTGTGTGGGATAGAGACTGAGTGAGTGAGAGAGATAGTGTGAGAGTGTGTGTGTGAGTGCATGCATGAGTGTGTGCGTGTGACAGTGCGTGATTGAGAGCGCGTGAGATAGAGAGTGAATGAGTGAGATAGTGTGAGAGTGTGTGTGTGAGTGTGAGAGTGCAATTGTGTGTGCGTGAGTGCGTACGTGCATGTGAGAGTGTGTGAGTGTGTGAGATAGAGAGTGAGTGAGTGAGAGAGACAGTGTGAGAGTGTGTGAGTGTGTCAGTGTGTGAGATAGAGAGAGAGTTAGTGAGTGTCTACCCTGTGTCTGTTAGAGGTCCACACTGTGTGCACATCCTCCTTCTCTCTGCTGATGTCTTGGTGCTGTTTGTGAACAAATAGCAGTGCGGTTTTCCCTGTTTTGGAGAATTGTTTGAGCCTTCACAGTGCTTTACAGCACTCTGCTGGCTATGAAAACAGGCAGGTCTTTAAAAATGTATAAGAGTCCTGTGCTGAAAATAAACACATGCATGTCTTGGGTTTCTCCACTGCTTCATGTTTTTCTTTCTCTCTCTGTCTCTCTTGCTCTCTCTCTCTTTAATTCTGTCCTGTGTTGGAGTAAACATGTTTCTGGATAGACCATTGTCTGCTGAGAATACAGCATATCTCTCTCTGCTCCAAACACTTTTACGGTTTAAACAGTGAAACGTGAGCAGCGCACACATGTCTCAGTGCTGCTGTGTGATTGCTCAGTCTCAGCCAGCTATTTCCAGACTAGTTTACAATTCCTCTGTATTTAATTTAAACATTCTAAATAAAATATAAGAACAAACAGTTCCTAAAATAAGAATGATTTTATGTTGGTCGTATGGTCAATTCATTCTTTTTTTTACAAAGCTAAGCCACTTGTGGAAAAGATTAGACAGATTAATGAACAATTAATGAACACACACGCGCAGCTAGGCGATTCACTGACATTCCGCTGCACACAGCTCAGTGATTCACTCTCATTCAGCTGCACACAGCTCAGTGATTCACTCTCATTCAGCTGCAAACAGCTCAGTGATTCACTCTCATTCAGCTGCAAACAGCTCAGTGATTCACTCTCATTCAGCTGCAAACAGCTCAGTGATTCACTCTCATTCAGCTGCAAACAGCTCAGTGATTCACTCTCATTCAGCTGCAAATACCTCAGTGATTCACTCTCATTCAGCTGCAAACAGCTCAGTGATTCACTCTCATTCAGCTGCAAACAGCTCAGTGATTCACTCACTGGGCTCAGAGCTCAGAGTTAAAGGGCAGGCCTGGGAGTGGGTTTAGCTCATGAGCTGCTGAGTTGTGTTGTCTCATCTGTGTGTCTCTTTTCATCCATGGGTCCATGCTCCACAGAGGCTGGTCACAGCGCACCCCTGGCAGGTAACCTCAGCACCCCTCTGTCTCCTTGTGTCTGAGCATCGTCTCTGCCTGTCCCACACAGAATCATAGTTAAACTGCATGAGGTTCAGTCATTACCCATGGAGGGATATCCGTAGCTGTGCTCCTAGCCCTCCACCCAACACCTCCACAGCATTAATGAGTTTTTTTGTGCAGGAGTCCCCAAGCTTTCACAGGGCCTCTCTTTATCAGTATCCTGTGTTTTGCTGCATCCTATTGATCAGCTGATTTTGTGCTTTTATTTCTATTCGTGCCTATTCAAGATTCAATTTTACGATCTACAAGGTAAACAAGATGACCTTTCTTCTATTGCACCTCTGTTCCTGTTTTACAAGTTTTGCACACACACACACACACACACACACACACACACACACACACACACACACACACACACACACACACACACACACACACACACACACACACACACAAAGTGGCCACTCTCAGTAGTGTTTCTGAATCTGAGGATCCCCAGCCCTTTTGTACTCCTGTTTCACAGTAAAAGGCAGGTACAGGTGACCGATCACCTGCACTGGGTTTCCAAAGCTGGGCTGTCCAGCCAATGTGGAGCCTCTGCTTCATATGCTTCTCCCTTCGTCTGTTTCTCTGGTCTCTGTCTGTGAATCATTCCTGTGTGTGTGTGTGTGTGTGTGTGTGTGTGTGTGTGTGTGTGTGTGTGTGTGTGTGTGTGTGTGTGTGTGTGTGTGTGTGTGTGTGTGTGTGTGTGTGTGTGTGTGTGTGTGTTAGAATTGCTCTTGTGTGTATTAGCCTGGGTACAGCTTGTGTTTCTCCCTCCCTGGTTAGAATTAGGTGCCATTATTTTCTCATGAGTTCAGAGAGAAAGGTTAGATTGCATTCACAGTATTCATTGACCAAAGGGCTGGAGTTACCCCAGCGTGTCTGAGAGGCTGCGTTTAACACTGTTTTCCCATTTGCTCTCATCTCTGCCTGTGGCTGATAGAGGAAGATCACTCCTATGAAGAAGGTAAAGAGTACAAACTGTTGCTCCTGCATTTCCCCCCAGCTGAAGTGTGTAGAAATGTCCCTGAGTGGTGTGTAAAAGCTTTCTGCAGTAGACCGGCCATGTGCTGAACCCACCCTCATTCTGCACAGCATCATTTCACACCAAAATATCACTTTGTGATATCAAACCTCAGTAATTGGTTTGTCAATGTCAAATGCTGACTTACCTGCTTGATGATTTTTTTTTGCATCTGCAAGCCTTTTCAGAGAAGGAGAGTAGAGTGGAATAAGTCATGTCCTGTGTTCCCTTTCATTCTGAATGAGCAGCGCATGTTGAGAGCAGGACTCTTTTATGGCACATTTTCTATGGTCCTGCTCTCATTATGAAAGGTTCTGGAGTAGCAGAGATCAGTGTGAGCTGCTCTCATTATGAAAGGGTCTGGAGCAGCAGAGATCAGTGTGAGCTGCTCTCATTATGAAAGGTTCTGGAGCAGCAGGGATCAGTGTGAGCTGCTCTCATTATGAAAGGGTCTGGAGCAGCAGAGATCAGTGTGAGCTGCTCTCATTTTGAAAGATTCTGGAGCAGCAGAGCTTGGTTTGAGCAGCTCTCTCGTTGAATAATCTACCACTGTGCACTGCCAGCCTTCTGCTGCGGGGTGTTTGAATGGTGGCTGCAGGCCGGGGTGGTTAAACAGTAGATAAGCAAATGCTGGCAGCACAGATTAATGAGCTGTTTTTCTGGAGAGGCTGAAGGAGGGGGAGCAGATATGAATACTGCACTGGTCCTCTGCCTGGAGTGCAGCCCTTCATTAGATCACAGCCAGCAAATATAAGGATGCTCTTTCATCAGCCCAGCAGCACAGCTAAAATGCTAAAAGAGCAGTCAACACACCCTGGCCTCATTCACCAGCATGGGAGAGAGAGGAGGGTACCAAGCATGCTCAGAGAGCAGATCAGTAAGAGGGCAGTACAGAGCATGCTCAGAGAGCAGATCAGTAAGAGGGCGGTACAGAGCATGCTCAGAGAGCAGATCAGTGACACACACACACACATACACACACACACACACACATACTTATACAGATCAGCTCTCTCTCTCTCACTCTCCTGCTCTCTCTCTCTCTCTCTCTCTCTCACACACACTCACACTCACACACATACAGATCAACTCTCTCTCTTGCTCTCCTGCTCTCTCTCTCTCTCTCTCTCTCTCTCTCACACACACACTCACACAAAAACATACACACACACATACAGATCAGCTCTCTCTCTCGCTCTCCTGCTCTCTCTCTCTCTCTCTCACTCTCACACACACACACACATACAGATCAGCTCTCTCTCTCACTCTCCTGCTGTCTCTCTCACTCTCTCTCTCTCTCTCTCACACACACACACACACACACACACACACAGATCAGCTCTCTCTCTCGCTCTCCTGCTCTCTCTCTCTATCACTCTCTCACACACACACTCACATACATACAGATCAACTCTCTCTCTCACTCTCCTGCTCTCTCTCTCTATCACTCTCTCACACACACACACACATACAGATAAGCTCTCTCTCTCACTCTGCTGCTCTCTCTCTCACTGTCTCTCGCACTCACACACACATACAGATCAGCTCTCTCTCTCGCTCTTCTGCTCTCTCTCACTCTCTCTCACACACACACTCACACACACACATACAGATCAGCTCTCTCTCTCGCTTTCCTGCTCTCTCTCACTCTCTCTCACACACACACTTACACACACACATACAGATCAGCTCTCTCTCTCGCTCTCCTGCTCTCTCTCACTCTCTCTCACACACACACTCACACACACACATACAGATCAGCTCTCTCTCTCGCTCTCCAGCTCTCTCTCACTCTCTCTCACACACACTCACACTCACACACATACAGATCAGCTCTGACTTGGCCTCTGTGTTACTGCCTCTCACTGGTGGCCTTATGCAGTGTGTCGTGCCCTGCAGTAGGTGCCTCACTAAAGACTCCTGTTTTGATGAGCATGGTGAGCGTGTCTCAGGTGACCCAGTGTTACAGAGCTTTCAGGGGCAGGCCCAATGGTCTGTCTACCAGCACTGCTACTGTCCTCTGTGTCTGTTCTGCTTTATTATAAACTGCTTATTTTAAACTCCATTGTGAAATTGGAAATGTCAGGAATTCCACCTCAATGCGTTTGCAGTTTTTAAACTGCCACTTTGTGAGTACACCGTTTCCTGCACTTCATAGCTCACCATTTATTCATCTGAATTCCCACTCAAACACTGGCCTATATCATTTTACATCATCCTACAGATAAAAGGCACATATCCACTGAAGGCTGTGGGGTTTGATTCATGCAAAGGTGATCTGCTGTGTGTCATTTCTATAGGGAATGCTTTTAATCCCCTTCAGTTGCTTTGTCCACTGTTTCTCCATGATGGCCTGCTTGCATTAACTTAGAATATAATTTTACAGTTTGACTGCCTGTGTGGACTTGTGCTGAAGGGGGAGAGTTCCAAGATGTAACTTGCCTAAAAGTGTGTATCTGTTCTGAGAGAGTACCATAGATCCCTGGAATCCTCTCCAAGTGGCACACCATGCTCTACTCAAAGAACCTGCACTCCAGTGTCCAGAGTCCTCATTCCCATCTGTCTGCGCATCACTGCGGCCCCCTGCAGCATTTTCTGTCTGCAGACGAGATCACAGCATCAATCAAACATCTCTGATAATGCACAGCACTCATCATGCATTAGTCATGGAGTCAAAGCAGCACTGCTGCTGCCTCCACCAAACTACTGTCTTTCATTACTGTCTTTAATTCATGGATCCAGAAGAAATCCCAAAGAAATCATGGCTATGTGAATTCTCTCATTAGCATAGAAATGAGTGTTTTTCCTTCTGTGTAGTTTCCATTTTTTTCTTTTCTGTCCTCTCCATGTTGCATTGTTGACATTTTCAGTAACTCTGGTTACTGCAGGTAGTGTGTAAACGGGACCGCCTATGCCTCTTACCTAGTGTGTAAACGGGACCGCCTATGCCTCTTATCTCGTGTGTAAACGGGACCGCCTATGCCTCTTATCTAGTGTGTAAACGGGACCGCCTATGCCTCTTACCTAGTGTGTAAACGGGACCACCTATGCCTCTTATCTAGTGTGTAAACGGGACCGCCTTTGCCTCTTATCTAGTGTGTAAACGGGACCGCCTATGCCTCTTACCTAGTGTGTAAACGGGACCGCCTATGCCTCTTATCTCGTGTGTAAACGGGACCGCCTATGCCTCTTACCTAGTGTGTAAACGGGACCGCCTATGCCTCTTATCTAGTGTGTAAACGGGACCGCCTATGCCTCTTATCTAGTGTGTAAACGGGACCGCATATGTCTCTTATCTAGTGTGTAAACGGGACCGCCTATGCCTCTTATCTCATGTGTAAACGGGATCTATGTCGTGTGTAAACGGGACCGCCTATGCCTCTTATCTCATGTGTAAACGTGTGTAAACGGGACCGCCTATGCCTCTTACCTAGTGTGTAAACGGGACCGCCTATGCCTCTTATCTAGTGTGTAAACGGGACCGCCTATGCCTCTTACCTAGTGTGTAAACGGGACCGCCTATGCCTCTTATCTCGTGTGTAAACGGGACCGCCTATGCCTCTTACCTAGTGTGTAAACGGGACCGCCTATGTCTCTTATCTAGTGTGTAAACGGGACCGCCTATGCCTCTTACCTAGTGTGTAAACGGGACCGCCTATGCCTCTTACCTAGTGTGTAAACGGGACCGCCTATGCCTCTTACCTAGTGTGTAAACGGGACCGCCTATGCCTCTTATCTAGTGTGTAAACGGGACCGCCTATGCCTCTTACCGTCTCTCTCAATCTTGTTTGGCTCAAAATTGTGAAGGCAGTTGGATCTTCATTGTTTTGTGGATGTCTGACTGAGACCCTATTCACTCTTGTCTGTCTGAATGAATCATTAGCGATATTAATGAGTAGTTTCAATGCTCATTAGCCTTTCAGAGAGCTGTTTCTGTGTAGATGCTTTAGTCATTGCCAGTGGAGTGGAAAACACGGCCTTTCCTTTGATTAGTGTCAGTGTGCAAGCTGCAACCCAGAAGGTGAAACATCACTGTGACTTGCTTGTTCCAGACACACAAAACTAAGCCAGCTATGATCCAGTTAGCTTCAAACAGAAGTCAAACTGGCTGTACAAAGCAAACATGGAGTCCCAGAAGGTGGTGTGAATGTGCGAGTCTCAATCGCTCCCTTCAGCTTTGACTTACATTCAGTCCACTACATCATAATGGAACATTCAAAAGTGATGGATGCAAGAACATGATGCAATTATTTTGCATTCTTAAACATAAATAATAATATATTGCATAATTTCTCACTGGAGAACAGGCTAAGTAAACGTGTGTCAGTGTGGTAATGTACTCACAGTAGCAGAATGCTATCTTTAACATCTTTAACATTAAGCCACCATCACATGGTCATGTGTGTCATTATTTCACTTCATCTGCCTGACCTGGGCCCTGATGCTGAGCACTGAGATTGTAGAGACATAGCAGTTAGCGGTGAGATTGTAGAGACGTACCAGTTAGCGGTGAGATTGTAGAGATGCAGCAGTTAGCGGTGAGATTGTAGAGATGCAGCAGTTAGCGGTGGCAGTTAGCGGTGAGATTGTAGAGATGCAGCAGTTAGCGGTGAGATTGTAGAGACGTAGCAGTTAGCGGTGAGATTGTAGAGATGTAGCAGTTAGCGGTGAGATTGTAGAGATGCAGCAGTTAGCGGTGAGATTGTAGAGACGTAGCAGTTAGCGGTGAGATTGTAGAGATGCAGCAGTTAGCGGTGAGATTGTAGAGACGTAGCAGTTAGCGGTGAGATTGTAGAGATGTAGCAGTTAGCGGTGAGATTGTAGAGATGCAGCAGTTAGCGGTGAGATTGTAGAGACGTAGCAGTTAGCGGTGAGATTTTAGAGACGTAGCAGTTTGCAGTAATGTTGTGTGTTGCCAGTATCAGGGACCTGTTGGCACCTTTCCGCTGGCAGGAGCGTGGGCACAGTAACCAAACCATAGGCCTGGAGTGAAGGCATATGGCACTCAGAACAACAGCCCGTGAGAGATTACACCATGAGAACTGACGACAGGTCAACTAACTAAACTTTGGGGGAAAAAATTAAACCTTATTTCCATGTGTAGTTTTAACATAAGAGTGGGCCATTATTCATTTAAGTTCAGTTCCGCTTGAGCCAGAAACCTCATGTTCTCTAAAATAATTTTTTATTCATGGAGGATTTATGATTTTTTGTTTGTTTTTTTCTTCGCTGAAGTAGGAGAGACCTGCAGTTCTTTGAAAGTTTTTTTGGGGGCTTTAGAGACTTTGTGGATGAGGTGCCAGCACACCCTGGCTAAAATATCAGCAGGTGGACCACTCCTGGGAAGGTTCACCACTCTTCCAAGTCTTCTCCATTTGGAATTAATGACATGCACTGTGTTAGCAGGAATCCAGGATTCTTGGAGATGGATTTGTATCCCTTTCCAGACTGATATATCTACACAGTTTTTCCCCTCAGTTGTTCTGGGAGCTCCTTTGATCATGGCATTGTGTGTCAGTAAAAACTTTGAGGTGAACACTTATTTCTGATAGTAAGATTAAATATGTATGCTTTTTTAACCCAGCAATGCTGGCTGCAATCAAGTCTGGCTGTGTTCAGTCACCTGGTTGTAATTTTCAATGACAGAGTTTTTTATTTCAAAACTAGCGTGTGAGTGTGTGTGTGTGTGTGTGTGTGTGTGTGTGTGTGCAGGGTATGTGTTGTGTTAGTGATATGGCAGGGTGTATGTTGCATTAGCGGTATGGCAGGATGTATGTTGTGTTAACGATATGGCAGGATGTGTGTAGGGTAGCAGTAAGGCAGGGTGTGTGTTGTGTTAGCGGTAGGGCAGGGTGTGTTGTGTTAGTGGTACTGCAGGGTGTATGTAGGGTAGCGGGAAGGCAGGGTGTGTGTTGTGTTAGCGGTACTGCAGGGTGTGTGTTGTGTTAGCAGTAAGGCAGGGTGTGTGTTGTGTAGCGGTAAGGCAGGGTGTGTGTTGTGTTAGCGGTACTGCAGGGTGTGTGTTGTGTTAGCAGTAAGGCAGGGTGTGTGTTGTGTAGTGGTAGGGCAGGGTGTGTGTTGTGTTAGCAGTACTGCAGGGTGTGTGTTGAGTAGCGGTAGGGCAGGGTGTGTGTAGGGTAGCGGTAGGGCAGGGTGTATGTAGGGTAGCGGTAGGGCAGGGTGTATGTAGGGTAGCGGTAGGGCAGGGTGTGTGTTGAGTAGCGGTAGGGCAGGGTGTGTGTTGAGTAGCGGTACGGCAGGGTGTGTTGTGTTAGCAGTACTGCAGGGTGTGTGTTGAGTAGCGGTAGGGCAGGGTGTGTGTAGGGTAGCGGTAGGGCAGGGTGTATGTAGGGTAGCGGTACTGCAGGGTGTGTGTTGTGTTAGCGGTAGGGCAGGGTGTGTTGTGTTAGCGGTACTGCAGGGTGTGTGTAGGGTAGCGGTAGGGCAGGGTGTGTTGAGTAGCGGTAGGGCAGGGTGTGTTGTGTTAGCAGTACTGCAGGGTGTATGTAGGGTAGCGGTAGGGCAGGGTGTGTGTGTTGCGGTACTGCAGGGTGTATGTAGGGCAGGGGGTGTGTTGTGTTAGCAGTACTGCAGGGTGTGTGTTGGGTAGCGGTAGGGCAGGGTGTGTGTTGTGTAGCGGTAAGGCAGGGTGTGTGTTGTGTTAGCGGTACTGCAGGGTGTGTGTTGTGTTAGCGGTAGGGCAGGGTGTGTGTTGTGTTAGCGGTACTGCAGGGTGTATGTAGGGTAGCGGTAAGGCAGGGTGTGTGTTGTGTTAGCGGTACTGCAGGGTGTGTGTTGTGTTAGCAGTAAGGCAGGGTGTGTGTTGTGTAGCGGTAAGGCAGGGTGTGTGTTGTGTTAGCGGTACTGCAGGGTGTGTGTTGTGTTAGCGGTAGGGCAGGGTGTGTGTTGTGTTAGCGGTACTGCAGGGTGTATGTTGGGTAGTGGTAGGGCAGGGTGTGTTGTGTTAGCGGTACTGCAGGGTGTGTGTTGTGTTAGCGGTAGGGCAGGGTGTGTTGTGTTAGCAGTACTGCAGGGTGTATGTAGGGTAGCGGTAGGGCAGGGTATCCATGGTGTTGCCGAGGTTGAGCATAATTTTGTCATATGTGTCTCCTTTAGGGCAGCATTAGTTGGCCCCATCATTCCTATTTCGTTGTTTGTGTTTGATATGAATGCTCCACTTTCTCCAGAGCCCCCCCCACCCCTCAGTGTGAGTCCAGAGTTATTTTTGGCTTCTGCATTGTAATTATCACAGCCGTGGGAGAGGGCTTCGGGCTCTTCTCAGGAATGCAGCCTGCTGGAGAGAAACATGAAGGTTAACCTTGTGTGTGTGCCTTGTGAAATTTTAAAACCAAAGGCCATTAGCTGGACAAACAACAAGGAGGAGAAAAGGCCCATGAGCAGATGCCCCCTGCTGCTAGTGTATGGCATTGTTAACCCTGCAGGTTTTCACCATGAGGAGTGTGGGGGCGTGGCTCACGGGGGGCTTAGGGTCACGCAGTAACTTCACATTTCATGCTCACTTTCCTTTTAAACTGTTCATTTGTGTGTATTTTTCTGTGGTCCCTTTTATTTTTGTAGTTGGTTATCTACCTGAGGCCCTGTTACGGCACAATCTTATTTCAGTAAGTCAATGAATCTGTCAGTCTGTAAATCATTATGTCAGTATCCTTGACAAGGTGTGTGCAATTCCCCGAACCAGCAGAAACGCACAACAGATAAAATCCAGAACAGCAACAGTGGGGTGATTTGATACCGTTTCAACCCCAGATCAGCGACAGTGGGGTGATTCTATACCGCTATAACCCCAGTGTAGGGCACAATGTCGCATAGCATAGTGTAGCGTAGCATAGCTGGGCACATTGTATCATAGTATAGAGTATTGTAGCGTTGTGTATCGTAGCAGGGCATAGTGTAGTGTAGCATAGCGTAACATAGTAGGGCATAGTGTAGTGTAATGTAGTAGGACATAGTGTAGCATAGCGTAGTGTAGTGTAGCAGGACATAGTGTAGCATAGCGTAACATGGTGACCTGCTTTTTATTAGTTTATGGCTGCTTTGTGCACAGGCTTCCCATAGGTTGAAGATCCACTGTAATGGTTTTCTGCATTTATGCTGTCGATACAGAAACTATTTGGGTGTGGGTATAACCATCACCTGAATGATGGAAACCTGATTGGAGCAGAGAGCAGTGACACAGGAAGTGGAAATGAGCTGTGATACTTATTGGAGCAGAGAGCAGTGACACAGGAAGTGGACATGAGCTGTGATACTGATTGGAGCAGAGAGCAGTGACACAGGAAGTGGGCATGAGCTGTGATACTGATTGGAGCAGAGAGCAGTGACACAGGAAGTGGGCATGAGCTGTGATACTGTTTGGAGCAGAGAGCAGTGACACAGGAAGTGGGCATGAGCTGTGATACTGATTGGAGCAGAGAGCAGTGACACAGGAAGTGGGCATGAGCTGTGATACTGATTGGAGCAGAGAGCAGTGACACAGGAAGTGGGCATGAGCTGTGATACTGATTGGAGCAGAGAGCAGTGACACAGGAAGTGGGCATGAGCTGTGATACTGATTGGAGCAGAGAGCAGTGACACAGGAAGTGGGCATGAGCTGTGATACTGATTGGAGCAGAGAGCAGTGACACAGGAAGTGGATATGAGCTGTGATACTGATTGGAGCAGAGAGCAGTGACACAGGAAGTGGGCATGAGCTGTGATACTGATTGGAGCAGAGAGCAGTGACACAGGAAGTGGATATGAGCTGTGGCCTTTGGACTGAAGCACACGAAGCACGCAGGATTGCTTTGAAATAAATCAAATGATCTGAAGTATATAAAATACACCAAATACTTTAATTTGCAAATACTTTTTCTACCCAAATAAATAAATGTAGTTGAACAGCCATGAAATATTTGAAAGACATATTTGACCCAAGTCTGGCTGGTAACACAAGAAATATGTGTTATTTTGAATTACTGCTGTCCTTTTGTCAGCCAGGTAAGACATTTTACCCAACAGAATGGATTATTTTAGATACTGTTTATCAGCGATGGAGCAGCTGCTCCCTCTATAGGGAGAACACTGATCTGGATGTAATCAACTCTTGTCTTTTTATTACCTATGCTTTATATCACTGTAAATATTCATTTTCAGGACATAAAACAGCAGCTTTCTGCAACCGTCTTGTATGTAGATTAAATTCATTTAAATTTCTTATCAGAAAAATTGCCTGCAGAACTCTAGGGCTGCTGAGATAACTCTGATCCTCATGGGCAGAGTTGCATTGATAAGCAACCTGAACAACTGAGATGAGATTATGGATAGCTGCAGTATAACCGTGTGTGTGTGCGTGTGTGCATGTGTGCGTGCGTGCATGTTTGCGCGTGCGTGTGTGTGTGTGTGTGTGTGCGTGTGTGTATGTATGTATGTATGTATGTGTGCGTGTGTGCGTGTGCGTGTGCGTGCGTGCGCGTGCTGCGTGCGTGTATGTGTATATGTGTGCGTGTGTGCGTGCGTGTGTGTATGTATATATGTGTATGTGTGTGTGTGTGTGTGTGCGTGCGTGCCGTGTGTGTGTATGTGCATGTGTGTGTATGTATATATGTGTATGTGTGTGTGTGTGTGTGTGCGTGCGTGCGTGCGTGTGTGTATGTGCATGTGTGTGTGTGCGTGCGTGTGTGTGTGTGTGTGTATGCATGTTTGTGCGTGTGTGTGTGCGTGCGTGTGTGTATGTATGTAGACTTACATTTTTTATAGAAATAGATTTGCAGATATAGGTTTTCTGACAGTGAAAACAATCCCGTATCTATCCAGGGAAAGGCACATTGATCTCTATGAGCCCCTTCCCAGCAGCCCCTTACTGCTCTCGGGGCTTTGTCCTGCGTATGCCCTTTTTGTTTATATTGTATGTGTTGCTGTGTCATGCAGTGTAATGAAAATGCTGAAAAACATAACTTATAGTTATAAACATTTATCAGCATTCAATATTCTGGTGTCTTTATTAAATTCTTCTTGTATAAGCCATACTAATCCAGCATGGCCCGGTACAGTTTAATTAACATTGTGCAGCTGGTCTACTGATGAAAAAGCTTAAAGTGCATCTGGACTTTGTTAGAAAACACAGATTTGAGCTTAAATCACTGTTTAAAATGAAGACCTTTAAAATGGTGGAGTGAAAAGACCTGCACTATACTGGGGGGGCATGTCTCTGTGCTGGTGACATGTGTCTCTGTGCTGATGGAGCGTGTCTCTGTGCTGGTGGGGGGTGTGTCTTGGCTGGTGTCCGAGAGTGTGTGTGTGTGTGTGTGTGTGTGTGCGCGCCCATGTGTGAGATTATGTGTGTATTGTGGGTAATGTGTAATTATGTATTGTGTGCATGCTTCTGTGTGTGAATATGTGTGTATTGTGTGTAATGTTTAGTTATGCATTGTGTGTGTGTATTGTGTGTAATGTTTAGTCATGCATTGTGTGTGTGTGTGTGTGTGTGTGTGTGTGTGTGTGTGTGTGTGTGTGTGTGTGTGTGTGTGTGTGTGTGATCATTCAGTGCTGCAGTTGAAGTCCCATTAGTATGCAGAAGCAGCAGCAGTGCTGTGCTCTGGCTCTCTGAATGACAGCAGCAGGAGCAGTTATTAGCTTCTGTGCATCTCACACAGGATTCCCCCTATCCAGCAGTACATTTTAATCCCATTACTTCCTCTCTCCCTCAGCACCAGCCAATCACAGAGTTACTGCCTCCCTGTCTCCCTCAGCCCCAGCCAATCACAGAGTTACTGCCTCCCTGTCTCCCTCAGCCACAGCCAATCACAGAGTTACTGCCTCCCTCTCTCCCTCAGCCCCAGCCAATCACAGAGTTACTGCCTCCCTGGCTCCCTCAGCACCAGCCAATCACAGAGTTACCGCCTCCCTTTCTCCCTCAGCCCCAGCCAATTGCAGAGTTACAGCCCCGCTCAGTCCCTGAGCCCGATTCAAGGCTCGGTGTTGTGTGTGTTTCATCGTGGAGTAGCTGTGATTCAGTGCCACTTGTGCAATGCCTGCAAACATGAGTACCTGCAAGCTCACATCACATGATCTGTCATAGCCAGTTTATGTACTTGCTACCACGATATGCCCCAGAAAACACATTTGAAGAAATTAAATATGTTTGGCCCATGTCTACTGGTTGTTTGTGTAGAGTTTTCACTTTAAAATCATCAGCAGCTCAGTGCACATTTGCGCATGTGGCTAAACACCTCATCCTGTTGTCACAGCCAGCTACTGAAGGCAGATTCAGCGCTATGTGTCTGTGTGTGTATGCATGGCTGCATGTGTGTTTGTGTCAGTTTGATATAGTACAGGTCCTGCATAAAATAGAGTGTAGGTCTGTAAAGGTGCTGTTTGTTCCTGTACAGGGTCTAATGGGCAGATTACTGCTGTTAGAGCAGGTCATTAGACCTGTCCCTCAGGGGAGACAGGGCTGGAAGAGAGGGGGAGTGTGTTGCATTTCTCTGCAGTCTCTGTATGTGGTGTATTTGACAGCCAGAATGAGTGAAAGTTACTCACACGCCATGTTATTCTTTCCTGACTATAGAATAGTTTTTTCTCACCATTAGCTGTGTTAGATACCAGGGGAAATATGTGCATTGCAGGTCATTTCCCTTTTGAGGTTTCAGGGTCCACATGACCCTCAATTTTACTGCTTGTGGGACACATTTCTTTCCATTCTAGCTGAGGCAGACAAGCCAGGCTGGGCAAATCCAGTGAGGAGCTCTTCATGGTGCTGAAATGTCACCAATAATGAGTTTTCCATGGTTCTTAAACCCCTGAGGCTGTCCAGCAGACACTAGTTCAGACACCATCAATATTCAGCCCAAAACATCTTTTCTTGCTACCTGGAAAACCCAAATGGTAGATGCCTGTGGCAGACGCTGTAAGTTTCCCTTGTCTCATACCTGAGCCATAGGCATGGTGTGGGGCATCTCATTCCTGAGCCATAGGCATGGTGTGGGGCATCTCATTCCTGAGCCATAGGCATGGTGTGGGGCATCTCATTCCTGAGCCATAGGCATGGTGTGGGGCATCTCATACCTGAGCCATAGGCATGGTGTGGGGCATCTCATACCTGAGCCATAGGCATGGTGTGGGGCATCTCATCCTCCATAGGCATGGTGTGGGGCATCTCATTCCTGAGCCATAGGCATGGTGTGGGGCCATCATGGTGTGGGGCATCTCATACCTGAGCCATAGCATGGTGTGGGGCATCTCATACCTGGCCATGGTGGTGGGGCATCTCATACCTGAGCCATAGGCATGGTGTGGGGCCTCATAGGCATGGTGTGGGGCATCTCATACCTGAGCCATAGGCATGGTGTGGGGCATCTCATACCTGAGCCATAGGCATGGTGTGGGGCATCTCATACCTGAGCCATAGGCATGGTGTGGGGCATCTCATACCTGAGCCATAGGCATGGTGTGGGGCATCTCATACCTGAGCCATAGGCATGGTGTGGGGCATCTCCTGAGCCATAGGCATGGTGTGGGGCATCTCATACCTGAGCCTGGCATGGTGTGGGGCATCTCATACCTGTGGCATGGTGTGGGGCTTTGTGTTATGTGCATTCTGAAAGCTCACGGCTCCATGGCCTTTGGGCCAGCATGATAAACTACTAGTTTTAGATGAAGTCGATTATTTCACAGATTTCATACAGCACATGTGGTGCTCTCAGTGCTCAAGTTGTTGATGTGTTTGTTATCTCCACTTACACTGGAGGTCTTACACAACGGTCTGTACTCCCCTCTCATTCATCCACACTGTATTCTGTCCATAGTCAGCACTTGGCTGAAATCTTGAAAACAGTGAAACTCTTCAGCAGTATTATAAATGTTAGCATTAGCATTAGTGCTCCTAAATCCCAGCCTTTGAATTTGTTGATTTACCTTCATGCAGATAGTTTGTCAGTACGCACACGCTCAGTATGCACACAAACCAGCTGTGATGTACCAATGTTTCTGCCACACTCAGTACGCACACGCTCAGTATGCACACAAACCAGCTGTGATGTACCAATGTTTCTGCCACACTCAGTACGCACACGCTCAGTATACACACAAACCAGCTGTGATGTACCAATGTTTCTGCCACACTCAGTACGCACACGCTCAGTATGCACACCAACCAGCTGTCATGTACCAATGTTTCTGCAACTCTCCAGACTTTGCTGCTGCTGCATCCTCTCCAGTGTCATGTGACTCAAGTCCAGGGTTCTGTGTACTTACCAGCCCACACTGTATAATATGTTGTATAATAGTTTACTGCTGCTAACAATGTTTCTCTCTCTCTCTCTCTCTGGTGCAGTGCTGAGTATTGGTGAGGGAGGATTCTGGGAAGGCTCCGTGAAAGGCCGCACTGGATGGTTCCCGGCAGAATGTGTTGAGGAGGTGCAGATGAGGCAGTATGACCCCCGGCTTGGTAAGGCACTCAGACCTGTCAATACATCACATCTGTCTGCAGGAAGTAGCTGTTTCACTTCCTGTGTCTGCTCTGTGTCAAATCTGTTTTGTCTGATGTTCAGCAGAGAGAGATCTGAAAGTTATAAAAGATGTCCTTGAGGACTGGTCTCTGGAGGACAGGCTGCCAATATTATGACATTATACATCAGGCCATGAGTTAGCCACACATACAGTCAAGTCCTGTTTTAAACCAGATGGACACTCACTACCCTCTGAGCCAGAGCAAGCCATTTCATATGAGGCACTTTGACCACTGTTTGGGTTTTCCATGCCACATTCCATTCCACAGTAAACAGAGCAGGGCTCTCAGTGCTAACAGAGCACAGCTATCAGGGCAGCACTCTCAGTGGTCACAGAGCACAGCTAACAGAACAGCACTGTCAGTGCTAACAGAGAACAGCAAACAGAGCAGGTCTCTCAGTGCTAACAGAGCAGAGCTAACAGAGCAGAGCTCTCAGTGCTAACAGAGCACAGCTAACAGAGCAGAGCTCTCAGTGCTAACAGAGCACAGCTAACAGAACAGCACTCTCAGTGCTAACAGAGCACAGCTAACAGAGCAGAGCTCTCAGTGCTAACAGAGCACAGCTAACAGAGCAGAGCTCTCAGAGCCAACAGAGCACAGCTAACAGAGCAGCACTCTCAGTGCTAACAGAGCACAGATAACAGAGCAGAGCTCTCAGTGCTAACAGAGCAGAACTCTTTTCTCTCAATTTTTTCCCAACCTGAACTCAACCAAACTTGTTGACCTCACCGCAGGACCCTCTCTGCCAGCTTTGGGAGGAGAGGCCGAACATGTGACTCCTCCAATGTCATTTTTCCACTAATCGCACACTGCCTATGACGTTGGAAGATGATGTAGTCAACGCACCCTTAGGGAGGCGCTTTAGTGATGGCACCAAAGAACACAGCCAGCTTACCCCCATCATCCCTGGCGAGGCTGGCCATTGCTGTCTTGCCTAATGCGGACCTCCAGCCACAGCCAGAAATGGCGAGAGTGGGATTCGAACTCCTGCTTGCAGGGCTCCCAGGAAAATGTCTGCCCTGTGAGCCAGCACTAATCATTTCAGTATTAGTGCAGAATAAAGTGACTAAATCAGAGTGAATCACAGTGTGAGTACAGGCCTGCTGAGTGAATCGCAGTGTGAGTACAGGCGTGCAGAGTGAATCACAGCGTGAGTACAGGCCTGCAGAGTGAATTGCAGCGTGAGTACAGGCCTGCAGAGTGAATCGCAGCGTGAGTACAGGCCTGCAGTATGAATCGCAGCGTGCGTACAGGCCTGCAGTATGAATCGCAGCGTGAGTACAGGCCTGCAGAGTGAATCACAGCGTGAGTACAGGCCTGCAGAGTGAATCGCAGCGTGAGTACAGGCCTGCAGAGTGAATCGCAGCGTGAGTACAGGCCTGCAGAGTGAATCGCAGCGTGAGTACAGGCCTGCAGAGTGAATCGCAGCGTGAGTACAGGCCTGCAGAGTGAATCACAGCGTGAGTACAGGCCTGCAGAGTGAATCGCAGCGTGAGTACAGGCCTGCAGAGTGAATCGCAGCGTGAGTACAGGCCTGCAGAGTGAATTACAGCGTGAGTCAGGCCTGCAGAGTGAATCACAGTGAGTACAGGCCTGCAGAGTCAGTCACAGTGTGAGTGCAGGCCTGCAGAGTCAATCACAGCGTGAGTACAGGCCTGCAGAGTGAATCACAGTGTGAGTACAGGCCTGCAGATTGAATTGCAGTGTGAGTACAGGCCTGGAGAGTGATGCGTGGTGCAGTGTGGTGGGCGTGCAGTGAATCACAGCGTGAGTACAGGCCTGCAGAGTGAATTGCAGCGTGAGTACAGGCCTGCAGAGTGAATCGCAGCGTGAGTACAGGCCTGCAGTAGTGAATCGCAGCGTGCGTACAGGCCTGCAGTATGAATCGCAGCGTGAGTACAGAGTGAATCACAGCGTGAGTACAGGCCTGCAGTATGAATCGCAGCGTGAGTACAGGCCTGCAGAGTGAATCGCAGCGTGAGTACAGGCCTGCAGAGTGAATCGCAGCGTGAGTACAGGCCTGCAGAGTGAATTACAGCGTGAGTACAGGCCTGCAGAGTGAATCACAGTGTGAGTACAGGCCTGCAGAGTCAGTCACAGTGTGAGTGCAGGCCTGCAGAGTCAATCACAGCGTGAGTACAGGCCTGCAGAGTGAATCACAGTGTGAGTACAGGCCTGCAGATTGAATTGCAGTGTGAGTACAGGCCTGCAGAGTGAATCACAGCGTGAGCACAGGCCTGCAGAGTGAATTGCAGTGTGAGTACAGGCCTGCAGAGTGAATCGCAGCGTGAGCACAGGCCTGCAGAGTGAATCGCAGTGTGAGTACAGGCCTGCAGAGTGAATCGCAGTGTACAGGCCTGAGCTAGCAGTAGTCTCAGCTGGAATTGGTAAATATTTAATGATGCGCTGCAGCACTCAGGCTGTGATGTGCTTTACAGCACAGCGCTCCCCTGCCCCCCCGGCCCCAAATTCTCGGTGACTCACCCTTTAGTGAATTACCAAAATACACACTGTGCTATTTTTAGGGCTCGGATTTATCATGCTTTTTTGGCTGAGAGGATCTCTCCCTCCTTCCCTCCCTCACCTCCCTCCTTGCCTTTCTTCTCTCCCCTTCCTTCCTCTTTCTTTCTCTCTCTTTCTCTCACTCTCTCTCTCTCTCATGCAGTAACCTCAGTTAGGGGCTGATGGAGGCAGGGGGGGGTTGTCCCTGGGGGTGGGGGGCCCTCTCTGAGGTCCCTGATTGGCTCTGCTCTATCCCGAGCAGCGTAGAGGACCTGGTGCCAGAAACGGGCAAATCCATCCAAGAGCATTGCAGACTGCTTCTAGGGCGGTGTAGCAGTCAGTGGGGATTGGAGTCAAATGAAGCACACCTTTGTGCAGTCCTGGCTTTGGAAATGCCGGCACATCCTTTAGTGATTGGCTTGGTCCATTTTCATGAAACACACTGACAGAGATCAGGCTTGCAATGACAGGTGTATATTTATACCTGTATAAAAATTACATTAAATGTTTGTTGAAGAAAAACTGCTTAAGAGTATTTACAGTCCTGTTCTCCCAATGACCTAGAGTACTGGTATGTACAATTACACATTTTTGTAATGACAATTAAGGTTGCTCATAATGTATTGCAAAATAGCCTATGATTAACTACACTGAGATAGGTCATAGAGTAAAATGATACTTTACATACACATTTAAAATGAAAACATACAAATTGACTGTAAGAATGTTAATGGTCATATCTAGTCATTTTTCAGCTTATGGCCTGAGACCCACATAGATATGAGTTTGAGAACAGATGAGCTGTGGTGTGCCTTAACCTGGCTCTCAGCTGAGTCCTTTGATCTTCACAGAGAAAGCATGTGGCAGGGATTGAATTTGTTTGGCTTGTGGAGGAGACACACTGAGTACAAAACAGTACTGCAGGTATGGACCCACTTAGCAACATCCACAAATTCTGAGTAAACCAGTACCAGTGCTGAATTACACACTGGACAAAATGTAAAGATGAAAGCAAACAGAAAATCAAGCTCATTACTGTCACATTTATCCCTCCCCCTGACTGAATTTACATTTTTAATGGCAGAGTTTTGCCAGTGTTCAGTGCGCATGCTTTTGTGAGCAGTTGAGTGTGTCTCGGGGGACGTCTTCACTGTGGATAGGGAGGCTGTGCAGTCTGCTGTCTCACACAGGCAAGGCTTCTGTCAGGTTCCTCCAGCAGCAGTACAGCACCAGCCAGCAGAGCTGCTTCAGAGGGGCTCCAAGCAGCCAGTGCTGGCCCAGCTGAGAGGTGCAGGGAGAGGAGGCTGCAGCAGTGAGACTGAGGCAGCAGAGATGAGCCCCACTGTAGCACTGTGTAGCCGCAGTATACCCCCAATGCAGCAGCAGATCACAGTATAGTGGCAATGTAGTAGTAAGTGGCGGGTTAGGAATAGGTCACAGGGTTGCAGCAGGTCACAGTGCAGCAGTAGGTGGCAGTGCAGTGGCAGTGAAGTAGTAGGTGGCAGGATTGCAGCAGGTCACAGTGCAGCAGTAGGTTGCAGTGCAGTGGCAGTGTAGTAGTAGGTCGCAGGGTTGCAGCAGGTCACAGTGCAGCAGTAGGTGGCAGTGCAGTGGCAGTGTAGTAGTAGGTGGCAGTGCAGTGGCAGTGTAGTAGTAGGTCGAGGGTTGCAGCAGGTCACAGTGCAGCAGTAGGTGGCAGTGCAGTGGCAGTGTAGTAGTAGGTGGCAGTGCAGTGGCAGTGTAGTAGTAGGTGGCAGGGTTGCAGCAGGTCACAGTGCAGCAGTAGGTGGCAGTGCAGTGGCAGTGTAGTAGTAGGTGGCAGGGTTGCAGCAGGTCACAGTGTAGCAGTAGGTGGCAGTGCAGTTGCAGTGTAGTAGTAGGTCGCAGGGTTGCAGCAGGTCACAGTGCAGCAGTAGGTGGCAGTGCAGTGGCAGTGTAGTAGTAGGTGGCAGGGTTGCAGCAGGTCACAGTGCAGCAGTAGGTGGCAGTGCAGTGGCAGTGTAGTAGTAGGTGGCAGGGTTGCAGCAGGTCACAGTGTTGCAGCACTGCTGCAGCAGGGTGCAGTGCAGTAGCAGGTCGCAGCCTCATGGTGGTTTAGCAGCAGATGGCATAGCGGTAGGTGGCTGTGTAGCTGCAGGTCATATGCCCCAGGCCCCGGGGGCAGGCTGGATCCCGGGCGATGGCCCCCCCTTGCTGGGCTTGCTGGTGCTCAGAGCTTGGGCGTGCGCAACGATGATGGCATGCTGCTCCACACTGGCTGCAGGCTTCCCCATCCTCTGCCACAGGATAGACCGCTTTGTTACGGCAGAGCCGTCCATATTGATCTACCGAGGCCAGGGTGAGTTCTCTGTGGCACTCTCTCTGGCTCCGCCCCTCTCACTTCTCTCTCTGGCCCCACCCTTTCTGCTCTATCTGGCTCCGCCCCTCTCATTTCTCTCTCTGGCCCCACCCTTTCTGTTCTCCCTGGCTCCGCCCCTCTAGCTTCTCTCTCTGGCCCCACCCTTTCTGTTCTCCCTGGCTCCGCCCCTCTCGCTTCTCTCTCTGGCCCCACCCTTTCTGCTCTCCCTGGCTCCGCCCCTCTTGCTTCTCTCTCTGGTCCCACCTTTTCTTCTCTCCCTGGCTCCGCCCCTCTCGCTTCTCTCTCTGGCCCCACCCTTTCTGCTCTCCCTGGCTCCGCCCCTCTCGTTTCTCTACTGGCCCCACCCTTTCTGCTCTCCCTGGCTCCGCCCCTCTCATTTCTCTACTGGCCCCACCCTTTCTGCTCTCCCTGGCTCCACCCCTCTTGCTTCTCTCTCTGGCCCCACCCTTTCTGCTCTCCCTGGCCCCATCCCTCTTATTTCTCTCTCTGGCCCCACCCTTTCTGCTCTCCCTGGCTCCACCCCTCTTGCTTCTCTCTCTGGCCCCACCCTTTCTGCTCTCCCTGGCTCCGCCCCTCTCGTTTCTCTACTGGCCCCACCCTTTCTGCTCTCCCTGGCTCCGCCCCTCTCGTTTCTCTACTGGCCCCACCCTTTCTGCTCTCCCTGGCTCCACCCCTCTCGTTTCTCTACTGGCCCCACCCTTTCTGCTCTCCCTGGCTCCACCCCTCTGGCTCCCCCACCCTTTCTGCTCTCCCTGGCCCCACCCTCTTATTTCTCTCTGGCCCCACCCTTTCTGCTCTCCCTGGCCCCATCCCTCTTATTTCTCTCTCTGGCCCCACCCTTTCTGCTCTCCCTGGCTCCACCCCTCTCGCTTCTCTCTCTGGCCCCACCCTTTCTGCTCTCCCTGGCTCCACCCCTCTCTTCTATTTACAGCTTTACCTACGCACAAGCCACAGTCCGTGCTTTTGAGGAGGTTAGGGTTATTATATTGAGGAAGTTAAATCTGCTTTCATCAGATGCTAGCTCTGAGTTTTAATTGATCTGAAACTTGGTGTGCATGCAAAATATTGCAGGTTTGACCTTTCTGTGTGGCCGTTCTGCCTTCTGTTTTTACTGGTGAATTTTACCTGAGTTCCTTCAGGAAATATTTGGCTGTATAAATGGAGCGTATATAAAAGGTCCTGCACGTAGGTGTCCCTGGTTCAGAGCTTCAGCGAAAGGCCTGCATGTGGGGCCCCCTTGATCATTCACAGGGTGAAATGGGGGGTGAGTAGCTTATGGCTGAGACAGTGGCTTCTCGTAGCGCTCAGATGTACTGATCTGGGAGCAGTGATAAAAGCACAGCGCTGGTCAGGCCCTGCTTTGGCGCTTCTGTGCTGTCTGAATGGCCAGTTCGCCTCCAGCCTGTGCCTCCCCTGTAACTCTGAGGCATGCCCCTCAAACCTGTCTGTCTCCTGTCATTTTCAGGATGGAAATGAGTGAACTTCATCATTGAAAATGAGTGATTTTAATGTCTGTAACTATGCACAGCATATCTATATAAAAAAAATATTAGCACTTACTTAGCACTTGTTTCCGCAGTCCTGTTTTCCTTGAGGTTTTCTCTGTGATTAAAGGAAACATTGTAACACTGACTGCATCAAACTTGAAAGGGTTTTGGATTAAAATTCATCCAATCACTTCCACTTAAACACAGTTGCCTGTGACAGAACTGTCAGATAATAAAACTGCTTTAAATAGCCTGTTTAATGCTGAACTTAGCAGTTAGCCTGCTTAATTTTGTAAGTATGTCAGTTAGCTGGTCTAATGCTGTAAGATAAGTGTGCCAGGTAGCCTGCGTAATTTTGTACAGTAATTGTGTCAGTCAGCTGGTTTAATGCTAGAAGGTAAGTGTGCTTGTTAGCTTCTCTAAGTGTGTCCATTATCCTGTTAAATGCTGAAAGTGTTTCAGGTAGCTGGTTTAATGGTGTTAGAGCATGCCGGTTGAAGCAGCGGGTAGTTTATCCCGTAGAGCGCATGCCACATGAGGCTCAGGGCCTTTGCTGCATGTTATCCCCACTCTCCTTCCCTGCCCTCCCGTCTCTCTCTCTCTACTGTCACTATCAAATAAAAAGTGAAAAATGCCAAAAAAAAAAAAAAACAGTGGGTAGGTTGGTTAGGTCCCAGAGTCCTTCAGTAGTGGAGTCTCCATGAAAGACCCTATCAGTGAGGCTGCACAAGGACAATGAGGTATCCACTGAAGCCCCTCTGATTGGCTCTGGTCTGTCCACTGTAGCCCCTCTGATTGGCTCTGGTCTGTCCACTGAAGCCCCTCTGATTGGCTCTGGTCTGTCCACTGTAGCCCCTCTGATTGGCTCTGGTCTGTCCACTGAAGCCCCTCTGATTGGCTCTGGTCTGTCCACTGTAGCCCCTCTGATTGGCTCTGGTCTGTCCACAGAAGCCCCTCTGATTGGCTCTGGTCTGTCCACTGAAGCCCATCTGATTGGCTCTGGTCTGTCCACTGAAGCCCCTCTGATTGGCTCTGGTCTGTCCACTGTAGCCCCTCTGATTGGCTCTGGTCTGTCCACTGAAGCCCCTCTGATTGGCTCTGGTCTGCCCACTGTAGCCCCTCTGATTGGCTCTGGTCTGTCCGCTGAAGCCCCTCTGATTGGCTCTGGTCTGTCCACTGTAGCCCCTCTGATTGGCTCTGGTCTGTCCGCTGTAGCCCCTCTGATTGGCTCTGGTCTGTCCACTGTAGCCCCTCTGATTGGCTCTGGTCTGTCCGCTGTAGCCCCTCTGATTGGCTCTGGTCTGTCCGCTGTAGCCCCTCTGATTGGCTCTGGTCTGTCCACTGAAGCCCCTCTGATTGGCTCTGGTCTGCCCACTGTAGCCCCTCTGATTGGCTCTGGTCTGTCCACTGAAGCCCCTCTGATTGGCTCTGGTCTGTCCGCTGTAGCCCCTCTGAATAGTTACGATTTGTCATGGGCGATTTAGGTCAGATCCTGCACAGATCAATTTTATTTCTCAGCAGAAAACGATTACTTCCTCATAATGAGAGAGCTACGTTACTCTTGACCTGCTTGTGTATGAGGACAGTGTGTTATCATCCCAGATCTACTCTTATAGAGAGCAGAAATGAAGTGAAAATGAGCTGTGGAGCTATTTGTGGCACATGAGGTGACTGTGATTTTCAGGGTGAAGTGCCTCAGCATGTGGACATGCTTCTGGCTGTCATGGATAAATGGCTTGCTGTGGTATATTGAGTAAGCATTCTGTGTGGGGCTACTGAGGGTGAGGGATTTAGAGCTTCAATGGTTCAGGTCTACTCAGGGTTTTCAGAGGTTTTGTCTTTTGGGGGGGTCTTACTAGTAGTAATAATAATTAATAATATAATAATAAACATCAGCATTACCATGGCCTGACGACTGTGTAAAAAATGAGTGTTCTGTGGCACTTTTTGACATCCAGTCAGAGCAATAATGGGTTGGAATAATGACCAACACCATCCCTCTTTCATTCAAGCAGAGCGGGGGAGGAAGGTGGAGGAGGGAAACAGCTCTGTGTCCTTCACTGAAGGACAACCCTGCAGAGAGCAGACATCACTGGCATACCAATGCACCCCACTTTCACTCCCAATAATGAAGACAACCCAGTTCAGTCAGAATGGGACATTATAATGGGGATATGACATTAGAATGCAAATGGAACATGAGAATGGAGATTTGGCATTAGAATGTGGATGGAACATGAGAATGGAGATTTGGCATTAGAATGTGGATGGAACATGAGAATGGAGATTTGGCATTAGAATGTGGATGGAACATGAGAATGGAAATTTGGCATTAGAATGTGGATGGAACATTGGAATGGGGATTTGGCATTAGAATAGGGATAGGATATTAAAATGGGGAAATGTCATTGGAACAGGGCTAACTCAGTACAGGTCACAGAGTTGATCCAAAAAAAAATTCACAAACACGCCTTAATGAAACATCAGCCTTAAACATGAAACTTGTTTTCCAAAGGTCTTGTTCTCTGCGGCCATGAGCTACATCCTGTAGCAGCCCCCCCACCTGCCCTTACCCCTAAGGCCTGTCTGTTTTGCTGCTCTGATGAAGCCCCTCTCTGACACAGTGACCGTACTTACAGGCTTCCTGGAGTGGTTTGGCAGGCACGGGGGCCCCTTAATGCCAAAACTCCGGGCTCACTGGCATACTGTGAGATTCCCTGACTGCCCCCCTGCCATCTGGTCCACCTGTCTGGAATCCCTGATGGAAAACGAGCAAAGCTTCTTCTGCTTCTTTTCTATTTTTGTTGAAGCAAAAGCGCAGATTAACAATTTTGTGATTGAGCTCAAGCACTGCAGAGACACAACATTGGAGACAAATTCCACTAACACAGGGCAGAAATTAAAATAAGGTAAGAAAATATATTTAAACAATCACTTACCTTATTAAGCCTCTCATATTTTGCAGAATGGAAGCCAATTGTTATAGGTAGAGCATAAAGGTGCGGAAAGCTTTAGCTTAGCATAGCGCTCCTTTTGCTGTGCTTCAGTGTAACTGCACAGGAAGGCTAGGTTTAGCTTAGCATAGCACTCCTCACGATGTGCTACAGTGTATTAGCACAGGAAGTTTTGCTTTAGCTTTGCAAACAGCACCATGTTACTCTCCCAGGATCCCCGGGGGTTAGTGAGAATGAAGCTGCAGAACACCATGCAAATCCCACATGCTGAATCAGAGGGGAAGATTCCCAGGGACTGGCTGTGTTTGTTCAATCCACTCAGTCTTAGGGGGTTGCAGGTCAGTCTTTAATGTCCAGCTGAGTACCTGTATCAGTCTGAGATGAAGCTATCTACATTATACCCAACTGTAAAGATTGGTTTTTACATTACATTTCAGGCATTTTGCAGACTCACTTATCCAGGTCAAATTTCAACTCAAAGTGCATTAAGCCGGGGACAAGAGTGCTAAAGTACTAGAGAAGGGTAAAACTCTCAGGTGCCCGAAGGGAGAGCACAGACTAAACCCTGTGGGTGTTTCCATGCCAGAAGTACATAAGTAAAAGTGTGAAGTTATTTGGAGTATAATATTTCAGGCTAACATCAATTTGTAATTGTGTAATTACCCAATTATTATAGAGTAATTACAGTTTATAAGCAAGCCAATATGGTTATATTGCTGTATAAATAAATAGATACACATTATTCAGGTGTCAAACAGGGTAAAAGAAGTTTAATAACAGTATACCAATATGACCCATTTAGAAGCAGGTCACAGATAAAGGGCCATAACATAAGGCCCAGAGCCCTGGGAGGGATAGCAAAAGCAAGGCCATACCGTAGACCCCAGACTCTCCCTGCATGGGGTAGAGTCTCTCTCTGGGAGGGAATAGCAAAGAGCCCCAGACTCCTCTCCCTGCATGGGGTAGAGTCTCTCTCTGGGAGGGATAGCAAGGCCATACCGTAAGCCCCAGAGCCCCAGACTCCTCTCCCTGCATGGGGTAGAGTCTCTCTCTGGGAGGGATAGCAAAGCAAGGCCATACCGTAAGCCCCAGAGCCCCAGACTCCTCTCCCTGCATGGGGTAGAGTCTCTCTGGGAGGGATAGCAAAGCAAGGCCATACCGTAAGCCCCAGAGCCCCAGACTCCTCCCTGCATGGGGTAGAGTCTCTCTCTGGGAGGGATAGCAAAGCAAGGCCATACCGTAAGCCCCAGAGCCCCAGACTCCTCTCCCTGCATGGGGTAGAGTCTCTCTCTGGGAGGGATAGCAAAGCAAGGCCATACCGTAAGCCCCAGAGCCCCAGACTCCTCTCCCTGCATGGGGTAGAGTCTCTCTCTGGGAGGGAGGGATAGCAAAGCAGAGCCCCAGACTCCTCTCCCTGCATGGGGTAGAGTCCATACAAAGCAAGGCCATACCGTAAGCCCCAGAGCCCCAGACTCCTCTCCCTGCATGGGGTAGAGTCTCTCTCTGGGAGGGATAGAGCAAGGCCATCTCCCCAGAGCCCCAGACTCCTCTCCTTCATGGGGTAGAGTCTCTCTCTGGGAGGGATAGCAAAAGCAAGGCCATACCGTAAGCCCCAGAGCCCCAGACTCCTCTCCCTGCATGGGGTAGAGTCTCTCTCTGGGAGGGATAGCAAAGCAAGGCCATACCGTAAGCCCCAGAGCCCCAGACTCCTCTCCCTGCATGGGGTAGAGTCTCTCTCTGGGAGGGATAGCAAAGCAAGGCCATACCGTAAGCCCCAGAGCCCCTGGGAGACAAAGCAAGGCCATACCGTAAGCTCCCTGCATGGGGTAGAGTCTCTCTGGGAGGGATAGCAAAGCAAGGCCATACCGTAAGCCCTAGAGCCCCAGACTCCTCTCCCTGCATGGGGTAGAGTCTCTCTCTGGGAGGGATAGCAAAGCAAGGACATACAGTAAGCCCCAGAGCCCCAGACTCCTCTCCCTGCATGGGGTAGAGTCTCTCTCTGGGAGGGATAGCAAAACAAAGCTCAAGCCTGTAGGACAAGGAGCACAAACTATGCGCTAGACGTAGCCGTGTGCTTGTACTACATGTGCCAGAAATTGAAAAATTTCTGAGAAATTTCTGCGCATAAAATCAGTTCTATGTGGTAGTGGGTTCCACTACTCTTCAGTGGGTGAAATAATTGGGAGAAACCTGGTATAACTCTAGAAAACTCTAAAACTTTAAACTTTAGACTTGCATGTGCCACATTTAATTGCATGGCTCTTCAATGATGTGTATTAATGCAGGTGATTTTGGGGGCTCAATGTACCCTATGTTTTTCAGTTTGTCCTTTATGGTTGTGATAATTAATAGAGCAAATTGGACAGCACTTGCTTAATAGAATTTAATAGGGATGTCTCACACAACAGCACAGACACATTTCGGCTCAACGGCCTCCTTCAGCGTGCTTAGCAAATGCTGTCCAATTCGTTCTATTTATTATCATTTCCTTTTTTGGATTCAGCACCTTAAAATGGTTTAACCTTAAATAAGGAGGGTTGCCCGTTTGTTCTTTTGGTTGATTTGTCCTTTAAGGTTGGTCTAAGCAATAGCTCTTTGCTTTACACACATTTTCATTTTATGTGTGTAACCTCCAGGCACCTTGAGCAGACATATAATGGCCCAGTTGTTCCTGCAGAACCTTTAGCAGAGAGAGGCTGTGGGCCAAGCCTGTCCCTTAATGTAGTTGCTTAGGTTTAGGGTTCAGGTTAGGGGTTAGGGGTTAGGGTTTAGGATTATGGTTAGGGGTTAGGGTTAGGGTTAGGGTTAGGATTTAGGGTTTAGGATTAAGGTTTAGGGGTTAGTGTTAGGGTTTAGGGTTTAGGGGTTAGGGGTTAGGTTTTAGGATTTAGGGGTTAGGTTTGGGGTTTGGGTTTAGGTTTAGATTCTGGATGCGGTGAAACTGGCTCACAACACCTGAGCCCTGCTGATTGGATTTGGAGTTTTGTGTTCTTTAAGATCTTAAAATTCTTCATTTTGTTGTTTTTGTTTCTCATGTTCGATCTGGGAAAAAGCAGTAACAGGCCTGAGTGTGTACAGTAACTGTAACAGGGTTCTGCAGTCATACAGTAATGTTTTTAAAGGGGAGAGATGTTAACCCCAGTGTTCTCGTCAAATTCCCATTGCAATTAACTGTTTGCATCTGGTCAGCTGAATAAACCCTATATCTGACTGACTGCATGATCTCTTGCTGCTCTTGTTTGAATTATGCATGGGAGAGTGTGATCTTTGCTGATTGCTACAGAATTATCTAACTGAACACTGCTGTTTATTCACCAGCTCCGCACTGTAGATAAGAGCCAAAATGGCAGGTGTAACCCTGCACAGTTACACACTCACTCAGACTCCACTGCTGTTTATTCACCAGCTCTGCACTGTAGGTAAGAGCCAAAATGGCAGGTGTAACCCTGCACAGTTACACACTCACTCAGACTCCACTGCTGTTTATTCACCAGCTCTGCACTGTAGGTAAGAGCCAAAATGGCAGGTGTAACCCTGCACAGCTACACACTCACGCAGACTCAGACTTCCTTTTGCCCTGCTGATATTTCAGAGTTAGTATTTTCAAATTAATGTTGAAGGGTCAAGTAAAGCTGACAAACAATGTACATTAATAATAGAGTACAGTTATGAGAGAATGAATTGTGTTATTCTTAATTTATAAATGTCATTGATGTGTAGTGGTTCAATGTCATATTAATCAGGGTGGGATTGTGCTGTTCTCCTGTGCAGTTCTCTCTACACTCCACTGTTCTCCTGTGCAGCTCTCTCTACATTCTAGTGTGAACACAATCTGAGAAAATGTATTAGAAATGGCATAAAGACAAGTGAATTCAGTCATGCACTGTAAAAAAAAAAAATGGCAACTAGGGTTGGCAGAATTGTATTTTTTTGGCATTGGGGTGTTCAAATGGTTAGCGCATGCTTGAGGTGTATTTTCCTGGTTAGCACATGGTTGTAGTGTTCATGGTGCAGTGTGTGGCGTCTCTGCATTAATGCCAGTGTGTAACCTCTTTGCACTGTGTTGTCCTGTGTGTTTTTGTGCAGAGACTCGAGAGGACCGCACAAAGAGGCTCTTCAGGCACTACACAGTGGGCTCCTATGACAACTTCACCTCCTACAGGTAAACACACTTACTCTCTGTTTGCCTTATGTTTGAGTGTGTGAGAGAGTGTGTGTGTCTGACAGTGAGTTTGAGAGAAAGCGAAACTGTGTGTGTGTGTGTGTGTATGCTGTGTGTGTGTGTGTGTGTGTGTGTGAGAGAGAGAGAGAGAGAGAGAGAGAGAGAGAGAGAGAGAGAGAGAGAGAGAGAACGAACGTGTGCATGCGTGTGTGTTTGTGTGAGAGAGAGTGAGAGAGAGGGCACACGTATGTGTGTCCGCGGTGTGTGTGTGTGTGTGTGTTTGCGCACAGCCTCTCCACTGATCCTCACTAGAGCCATGCAAAGACAAGCTCCTCCACAGACCCAGTTGAGCTCTGCTGCCATCTAGTGGCTAAAGTTGTCCCTCCAGCTCAACTAGGTCAGTTTCTGCCACTCTGACAGCTGTATTGTAGTGCGTTCATCCTGGTTGCAGGAGACTGGAGGATACGGAACATTCATCTCAATGGGAAAAGTGAGTGGAAAAAAAGTAGTGATGTAATTCCACTCCATCTCACACAGTTTGCTGACAATGTTCCTAGCATTGCAAACGTGGCAGATTTTGCTTAAGGCCAGCACTGTGCGTTAGTGTGGGCTTCAGGGCAGCACTGTGCATTACTGTGGGCTTCAGGGCCAGCACTGTGCGTTACTGTGGGCTTCAGGGCCAGCACTGTGCATTACTGTGGGCTTCAGGGCCAGCACTGTACATTACTGTGGGCTTCAGGGCCAGCACTGTACATTACTGTGGGCTTCAGGGCCAGCACTGTGCGTTACTGTGGGCTTCAGGGCAGCACTGTGCATTACTGTGGGCTTCAGGGCCAGCACTGTGCGTTACTGTGGGCTTCAGGGCCAGCACTGTGCATTACTGTGGGCTTCAGGGCCAGCACTGTGCATTACTGTTACCAGCACTGTGCGTTACTGTGGGCTTCAGGGCCAGCACTGTACATTACTGTGGGCTTCAGGGCCAGCACTGTGCGTTACTGTGGGCTTCAGGGCCAGCACTGTGCGTTACTGTGGGCTTCAGGGCCAGCACTGTGCATTACTGTGGGCTTCAGGGCCAGCACTGTGCGTTACTGTGGGCTTCAGGGCCAGCACTGTGCGTTACTGTGGGCTTCAGGGCCAGCACTGTGCGTTACTGTGGGCTTCAGGGCCAGCACTGTGCTTACTGTGGGCTTCAGGGCCAGCACTGTGCGTTACTGTGGGCTTCAGGGCCAGCACTGTGCATTAGTGTGGGCTTCAGGGCCAGCACTGTGCGTTAGTGTGGGCTTCAGGGCCAGCGCTGTGCCCTTAACTGGTCTTATGTTCTGCCTGCTCATTTTGTTTTCAGTCTCATCATAAAGCAGGCCTGTGTGTGTTTTTTTCTAGAGTGTTAGTTGGATTGAGTTTGTTGCACCTTCATAAAAAACTGCACAAGAGCTTTATTCCCTGGGGTAGTGTAACCTCGTGTGACTGCAGCATCAACATGTTCACTGTGAAATGACAAGCTGCAGCATCTCGTTTTACGTAAGTGTTTTTTATTTTCTTTAGGTCCCTTAGCTGAATTATTACTAATTGATGTAATGAGTACATCATAGTCTTAATACAGAATGTCAGTTCTGATAAATGAGCAGGAATTCCAATGAAAGGTCATGTTAATGAATAACCATGAGTGCTTATCCAGCTAATATACCTTATTACATGATAATTTAATGAAATCTAATCGTTTCATCTGAACTGTGATTTAAGGAAATCATGTTGATGATTTGCCAGAAAAAAATAATTGGACTTGACCTGATATGGATATGGTTTGTCATGGTCAAACTGATCAGTAGCAGAGAGAGCAGAATATCATGTATTAATGCACCTGACATTAATACAGGTACAGAAACAAAGAATGTGACAGAGTGGAATTTTTTTTATTTAAACATTAAGAATCACATATCAGTAATGCATGAACTGATGCTGTATTTCCTCTGTCATAATTTTCATTCATAAGATAAGGTTTTATTGCAGGTTTTATCATCTTCGTTTTTTGGTTGAGTAGTATATTTTGGTACAGGAGAGTGGTAGATCATTTAAAGTGTGTCTGTCTTTTGCCCAGCTAATAGAATAACCAATCACAATCAGTTCTGAAAACCAGTCACAGTAGACCAGTTCACTAGATAGCCAATCAGCAGCAGCTGTCTTGTCTTGTTTAAAATCACAGTTATTTACAGACCTCACCAGCGGGCTCTTCCTGAGTCCTCCTTCATCATTCTTGCTTCCCTCTCCCTGGTGGCCCCACTCCTTCCTACCTCTCTCATCACCCTCTTTATTCACTGCATTCCTTTCTTCTCTGCTGCCCTGGCATCCCTCTCTCTGTTGCCCCTGGTAACCCATTGCTTGCTGGTGGAGCCAGCTGGTCTAAGCCTGATGAGTCTTGACTGTCATTTGCAATCTGTGTGTGTGTGTGTGTGTGTGTGTGTGTGTGTGAGAGAGAGAGAGAGAGAGAGAGAGAGAGAGAGCATGTGTGTGTGCTTTTATGAGTGTGTACAAGTGTGTAGTTATGTGTGTATGTGAATGTGTGCTTGTGTGTGAGTGTGCCTGTGTGTGTGTGTATGTGTATAAGTGTGTGTGCCTGTGTGTGAATGTGTGTGTGTGTGTGTTTGCATGTGTTGTGAGTGTGTGTGTGTGTTTGCATGTGTTTGAGTGTGTGTGTGTGTGTGTGTGTGCATGTGTATGAGTGAGTGTGTGTGTGTTTGCATGTGTTTGAGTGTGTGTGTGTGTGTGTTTGCATGTGTTTGAGTGTGTGTGTACGTGTGTGTGCATGTGTATGAGTGTGTGTGTGTGTGTGTGTGTGCATGTGTATGAGTGTGTGTGTGTGTGTGTGTGTGTGTGTGCATGTGTATGAGTGTGTGTGTGTGTGTGTGTGTGTGTGTGTGCATGTGTGTGTGTGTGTGAGTGTGTATGAGTGTGTGTGCATGTGTGTGTGTGTGTGTGTGTGTGCGCCCTGTATGTCAGTCCTCCCTCCCTGTGTTGGTTTTTGAGTGGCTGAGAGCAGTGCTGGGGGAGCAGAGTGAGGCAGGAGCTCTACCCTGAGGAACTGCTCTGTGTTACCGCATATCCTTGCTCTCTTTTCAATTCCAATCAAAACTTTTGGGGTTTTTTTTTGTGTTATATTTTTTGTTATTTTAATAACATTGAAAAGCACTTTGTATATATAAACTAGCAAACAACATGATTAGGCACCAACTCACTGTACTGAGCACTTAGCCTGATTGGTCAATAGGAGGAAGGCGAAGCAGGTTGTAGGCCCTGGCCTCCGTCTTGCCCTTGTTGGTCCCTGGGGACCCTGTTCATGATGCTGACCTCTGATCGTGGGATCCTGCTGTCTTCCCTCCCCAGCGATTACATCATTGAGGAGAAGAATGCTGTGCTGCAGAAGAAGGAGAACGAGGGCTTTGGGTTTGTGCTGCGGGGAGCCAAAGGTGAGACTCGCCCTCTCTGTACCAGTGCCCAGCCCCACCCTGTTCTTCCTGCTTTTGGTCATGATCTTTGCATCACTCAGTGTGTTTGCGGGTGTGTTCTTTGATGAGTGAAATTCAGCGGGTGTGTTCTTTGATGCATGAAATTTTGCGGGTGTGTTCTTTGATGAGTGAAATTTGGTGGGTGTGTTCTTTGATGAGTGAAATTCAGCGGGTGTGTTCTTTGATGCATGAAATTCAGTGGGTGTGTTCTTTGATGAGTGAAATTCAGTGGGTGTGTTCTTTGATGCATGATATTTAGCGGGTGTGTTCTTTGATGAGTGAAATTGGCGGGTGTGTTCTTTGATGAGTGAAATTCAGCGGGTGTGTTCTTTGATGAGTGAAATTTGGCAGGTGTGTTCTTTGATGCATGAAATTCAGCGGGTGTGTTCTTTGATGAGTGAAATTCAGCGGGTGTGTTCTTTGATGAGTGAAATTTGGCGGGTGTGTTCTTTGATGCATGATTTTAGCGGGTGTGTTCTTTGATGCATGAAATTCAGCGGATGTGTTCTTCGATGAGTGATATTTGGTGGGTGTGTTCTTTGATGAGTGAAATTCAGTGGGTGTGTTCTTTGATGAGTGATATTTAGCGGGTGTGTTCTTTGATGAGTGAAATTTAGCGGGTGTGTTCTTGGATGAGTGATATTTAGCGGGTGTGTTCTTTGATGAGTGAAATTCAGTGGGTGTCTTCTCTGATGAGTGATATTTAGCGGGTGTGTTCTTTGATGAGTGAAATTCAGCGGGTGTCTTCTCTGATGAGTGAAATTTGGTGGGTGTGTTCTTTGATGAGTGATATTTGGTGGGTGTGTTCTTTGATGAGTGAAATTTGGTGGGTGTGTTCTTTGATGAGTGAAATTTGGTGGGTGTGTCCTTATGGCAGCGGAGACACCCATTGAGGAGTTCACGCCAACCCCAGCGTTTCCTGCGCTGCAGTATCTGGAGTCTGTGGATGTAGAAGGTGTAGCCTGGAGGGCAGGACTACGGACAGGAGACTTCCTCATTGAGGTAACAAAGCCTCCTCAGTTTGCTGTGTGTGTGTGTGTGTGTGTGTGTGTGTGAGTGTGTTCCTGCTGCGTGCACTTGTTGCTGTGGAGATCAGCCACTGTCTGACCCCTCCCCTTTCCCCTCTTGCAGGTGAACGGCATCAATGTGGTGAAGGTGGGGCATAAGCAGGTGGTGTCCCTCATCCGGCAGGGAGGCAGCCACTTGCTCATGAAGGTGGTGTCCGTCACACGCAAGCCTCAGTCTGAGGAGCTCGTCCGCAAGAAAGGTCTGTCCTTATTTACACCTCCACAGTCACTCAGCCAAATCCCTTATTTACACCTCCACAGTCCTTATTTACACCTCCACAATCACTCAGCCAAATCCCTTATTTACACCTCCACAGTCACTCAGCCAAATCCCTTATTTACACCTCCACAGACCTTATTTACACCTCCACAGTCCTTATTTACACCTCCACAGTCACTCAGCCAAATCCCTTATTTACACCTCCACAGTCCTTATTTACACCTCCACAGTCACTCAGCCAAATCCTTTATTTACACCTCCACAGTCCTTATTTACACCTCCACAGTCACTCAGCCAAATCCCTTATTTACACCTCCATAGTCCTTATTTACACCTCCACAGTCACACAGCCAAATCCCTTATTTACACCTCCACAGTCACTCAGCCAAATCCCTTATTTACACCTCCACAGTCCTTATTTACACCTCCACAGTCACTCAGCCAAATCCCTTATTTACACCTCCACAGTCACTCAGCCAAATCCCTTATTTACACCTCCACAGACCTTATTTACACCTCCACAGTCACTCAGCCAAATCCCTTATTTACACCTCCACAGTCACTCAGCCAAATCCTTTATTTACACCTCCACAGTCCTTATTTACACCTCCACAGTCACTCAGCCAAATCCCTTATTTATACCTCCATAGTCCTTATGTACACCTCCACAGTCACACAGCCAAATCCCTTATTTACACCTCCACAGTCACTCAGCCTAATCCCTTATTTACACCTCCACAGTCCTTATTTACACCTCCACAGTCACTCAGCCAAATCCCTTATTTATACCTCCATAGTCCTTATGTACACCTCCACAGTCACACAGCCAAATCCCTTATTTACACCTCCACAGTCACAGAGCCAAATCCCTTATTTACACCTCCACAGTCCTTATTTACACCTCCACAGTCACTCAGCTAAATCCCTTATTTACACCTCCACAGTCACTCAGATAAATCCCTTATTTACACCTCCACAGTCACACAGCCAAATCCCTTATTTACACCTCCACAGTCACACAGCCAAATCCCTTATTTACACCTCCACAGTCACTCAGCCAAATCCTTTATTTACACCTCCACAGTCCTTATTTACACCTCCACAGTCACTCAGCCAAATCCCTTATTTATACCTCCATAGTCCTTATGTACACCTCCACAGTCACACAGCCAAATCCCTTATTTACACCTCCACAGTCACTCAGCCAAATCCCTTATTTATACCTCCATAGTCCTTATGTACACCTCCACAGTCACACAGCCAAATCCCTTATTTACACCTCCACAGTCACAGAGCCAAATCCCTTATTTACACCTCCACAGTCCTTATTTACACCTCCACAGTCACTCAGCCAAATCCCTTATTTACACCTCCACAGTCACTCAGATAAATCCCTTATTTACACCTCCACAGTCACACAGCCAAATCCCTTATTTACACCTCCACAGTCACACAGCCAAATCCCTTATTTACACCTCCACAGTCACTCAGCCAAATCCCTTATTTACACCTCCACAGTCCTTATTTACACCTCTGCAGTCACTCAGCCAAATCCCTTATTTACACCTCCACAGTCCTTATTTACACCTCCGCAGTCACTCAGCCAAATCCCTTATTTACACCTCTACAGTCACTCAGCCAAATCCCTTATTTACACCTCTACAGTCACTCAGCCAAATCCCTTATTTACACCTCCGCAGTCACTCAGCCAAATCCCTTATTTACACCTCTACAGTCACTCAGCCAAATCCCTTATTTACACCTCCACAGTCACAAACGCCCCACGGCTGCCCCTCCCCAAAGCTCCCGTACTTTCTGTGCTCAATGCCTGATTTCAGAATTACATTGGGGCTTGGGAAGTTCTGTCTTTCTCTTGTCTTCCTCCGTGATTTGTGAGGTACAGGTGATTTGTGAGGTACAGGTGTACTGTGACTCAGGGTCTGCAGTGTTTCCCAGGCAGGGTGCTTCTGGTACTCTGGAAAAGAAGCTGAACTGCTTCAGTATACATCCAGCTGTTTAAATGTGTACATGGATCTGGGCAAGAGACTGTTAAAAGCCTGAATGTGAACTTCAAATGCACAGTAACCTCAGTGCTGCCTCCCTCCCCACAGCCCCCCACCCCCTAAGAGGGCCCCCAGCACCACCCTTACACTGCGCTCCAAGAGCATGACGGCCGAGCTGGAGGAACTGGGTGAGTCTGGCGCCCCCTATGTCTCCGCTGTTATTGCAGAGAGCCCCCCTTTATCTCACCACTATAGAGTGTGTGCAGAGAGCCCCCTGTAGCTCACCCCTATAGAGTGTGTATAGAGAGCCCCCCTTTATCTCATCCCTACAGAGTGTGTGCAGAGAGCACCCCTGTAGCTAACCCCTATAGAGTGTGTGCAGAGAGCACCCTTTATCTCACCCCCACAGAGTGTGTGCAGAGAGCCCCCCTTTATCTCACCCCTACAGAGTGTGTGCAGAGAGCCCCCTTTATCTCACCCCCTACAGAGTGTGTGCAGAGAGCCCCCTCACCCCTGAGTGTGTGCAGAGAGCTCACTCCCCCTATAGAGTGTGTATAGAGAGCCCCCCTTTATCTCACCCCTATAGAGTGTGTGCAGAGAGCACCCTGTAGCTAACCCCTATAGAGTGTGTGCAGAGAGCCCCCTTTATCTCACCCTACAGAGTGTGTGCAGAGAGCACCCCTGTAGCTCACCCCACAGAGTGTGTGCAGAGAGCCCCCTTTATCTCACCCCCACAGAGTGTGTGCAGAGAGCACCCCTGTAGCTCACCCCTATAGAGTGTGTGCAGAGAGCCCCCTTTATCTCACCCCTACAGAGTGTGTGCAGAGAGCACCCCTTTATCTCACCCCTACAGAGTGTGTGCAGAGAGCACCCCTGTAGCTCACCCCCACAGAGTGTGTGCAGAGAGCCCCCTTTATCTCACCCCCCTCACAGAGTGTGTGCAGAGAGCACCCTGTAGCTCACCCCCCCACAGAGTGTGTGCAGAGAGCACTCACCCCTACAGAGTGTGCAGAGAGCCCCCTTTATCTCACCCCCTATAGAGTGTGTGCAGAGAGCCCCCTTTATCTCACCCCCCACAGAGTGTGTGCAGAGAGCACCCTGTAGCTCACCCCTACAGAGTGTGTGCAGAGAGCCCCCCTTTATCTCACCCCTATAGAGTGTGTGCAGAGAGCACCCCTGTAGCTCACCCCTATAGAGTGTGTGCAGAGAGCCCCCCTTTATCTCACCCCTACAGAGTGTGTGCAGAGAGCACCCCTTATCTCACCCTACAGAGTGTGTGCAGAGAGCACCCCTTTATCTCACCCCTACAGAGTGTGTGCAGAGAGCACCCCTGTATCTCACCCCTATAGAGTGTGTGCAGAGAGCACCCTTTATCTCACCCCTATAGAGTGTGTGCAGAGAGCACCCCTTTATCTCACCCCTACAGAGTGTGTGCAGAGAGCCCCCCTTTATCTCACCCCCTACAGAGTGTGTATAGAGAGCACCCCTTTATCTCACCCCCTACAGAGTGTGTGCAGAGAGCACCCCTGTAGCTCACCCCCACAGAGTGTGTGCAGAGAGCACCCTGTAGCTCACCCCCTACAGAGTGTGTGCAGAGAGCCCCCTTTATCTCACCCCTCACAGAGTGTGTGCAGAGAGCCCCCTTTAGCTCACCCTACAGAGTGTGTAGCAGAGAGCACCCCTTTATCTCACCCCTACAGAGTGTGTGCAGAGAGCAGCTCACCCCTACTGTGCTCATCTCCCACAGAGTGTGTGCAGAGAGCACCCCTGTGCAGCTCATCCCCACAGAGTGTGCAGAGAGCACTCCTGTAGCTCACCCCTACAGAGTGTGTATAGAGAGCCCCCATGCAGCTCATCCCCACAGAGTGTGTGCAGAGAGCACTCCTGTAGTGCTCTGCAGGGGGTGTGTGCAGAGAGCACCCTTTATCTCACCCCTACAGAGTGTGTATAGAGAGCCCCATGCAGCTCATCCCCCCCTACAGAGTGTGTGCAGAGAGCACCCTGTAGCTTTATCTTCACCCCTTTATCTCAGTGTCACCCTCTCACCTACAGAGTGTGTGCAGAGAGCACCCCTTTATCTCACCCCTACAGAGTGTGTATAGAGAGCCCCCATGCAGCTCATCCCCACAGAGTGTGTGCAGAGAGCACCCCTTTATCCCTCTATCTTTAGCTTTTTCCTCTGTGCATCTGGATGTCTTTTCTCTAACTTTCCTGAAGCTGTGTTCAGTGATCAAAAGCTTTTCTCCCCATTCATTCCCTGCAAGCTTCCGCGAGGAGGAGGAGAGGGGGTGAGTTGTGTTCAGTGCTGAGCAGGTTTTGTGCACAGTGGAAAGTTGTGGACCTTAATTTAATTATTTCATTAGAGCTGGAGAATCTTTAACCACTTGAAGGAGGTGCTTATCAGTAAGTTGTGTAGATATAGTGGTATAAATTCAATCAAACACACTTTACAGTACATTAAGGGCATTTGTTGGACACTATTATCCAGAGCGACTTACAAGGCAAACTTACACTTACTCTCTTTCAGGAGATATTCTATGCAATTGCAAAATGAAAATAACATGTTATAACATATGTCAGTGTATATAAGAGCGTGTGAGTGTGTGTGGGAGAACACAGAGATAGTGTGTGTGTGCGTGTGAGTATGTGTATGTGTGTGTGAGAGCACACAGAAATCTGTTCTCTCCTCCCTGTGAGCAGAGCGGTTGGACCAGATGCTGGCCTCTCAGGACCCCATGCTTCGGCCGCAGGTAGCGGAGGCTGACTACAGAGCTGCTACTGTCAAGCAGAGACCCACCAGCCGCAGAATCACACCAGCAGAGATCACTGTGAGTTCCACCACTGTGCTACAACCTAACAAATTATGTAGCTACTGCACCCACCCTGCTCCACATCAGATCAGACCGTCTCCACCCTGAGCAGAGTACGGCAGCATGCTGCACAAAGCTGCAGCAGCTCACAGCAGGCTCTGTCACACTGATATGTGAGCGTACCACAGATAGTCTTCTCAGTTATGTTTGTGTTGCAGTTTAAAGAATTATTATGGGCTTGTTATGATCGTAGTTTTGTGTGTGGTTGGTTGTAGTCACTGTTTGAGCGGCAGGGCATGGCCGTGCAAGGAGTCCTGCCCCCAGGGATGGAGCAGCTGCACATGGAGCTGCCCAGAGGTGTGTCCAGAACAAAGTCTTTCGGTAAGGAGCCGCTGCAAACAAACACCTGCACAAAGCACACTGCAAACAAACACCTGCACAAAGCACACTGCAAACAAACACCTACACAATGCACACTGCAAACAAACACCTGCACAAAGCACACTGCAAATAAACACCTACACAATGCACACTGCAAATAAACACCTACAAAGCACACCACAAAAACACACCTGCACAAAGCACACTGCAAACAAACACCTGCACAAAGCACACCGCAAACAAACACCTGCACAAAGCACACTGCAAACAAACACCTGCAAACAAACAAAGCACACTGCAAAAACAAACACACTGCAAACAAACACCTGCACAATGCACACTGCAAACAAAACACCTGCAAAAGCACACCAAACACCTGCAACAACCACACCTGCAAAAACACACAAAACACACCTGCAAAAGCACAAACACCTGCACAATGCACACTGCAAATAAACACCTACAAAGCACACCACAAAAACACACCTGCACAAAGCACACTGCAAACAAACACCTGCACAAAGCACACTGCAAACAAACACCTGCCAAAGCACACCGCAAACAAACACCTGCACAAAGCACACTGCAAACAAACACCTGCACAAAGCACACCGCAAACAAACACCTGCACAATGCACACTGCAAAACAAACACCTGCACACACTGCAAAAAACACCTGCAAAGAACAAAAACACTGCAAAAAACAAACACAAAGCACACTGCAAACAAACACCTGCACAAAGCACACTGCAAACAAACACCTGCACAAAGCACACTGCAAACAAACACCTGCACAAAGCACACCACAAAAAACACACCTGCACAAAGCACACCGCAAACAAACACCTGCACAAAGCACACTGCAAAAAAACACCTGCCAAAGCACACTGCAAATAAACACCTACACAAAGCACACTGCAAACAAACACCTGCACAAAGCACACTGCAAACAAACACCTGCACAATGCACACTGCAAACAAACACCTGCACAAAGCACACCACAAAAACACCTGCACAAAGCACACCGCAAACAAACACCTGCTGCAACAAACACCTGAAAGCACACTGCAAACAAACACCTGCACCGCAAACAAACACCTGCTGCAAAACAAACACCTGCCAAAGCACACTGCAAACAAACACCTGCCAAAGCACACTGCAAACAAACACCTGCGCAATGCCTGCTGCAAACAAACACCTGCCAAAGCACACCGCAAACAAACACCTGCACAATGCACAAACACTGCAAATAAACACACACTGCAAACAAATGCACACTGCCAAAAACAAACACCTGCCAAAGCCTGCTGCACACTGCAAACAAACACCTGCCAAAGAACACCGCAAACAAACACCTGCAAAAGCACACTGCAAACAAACACCTGCAAAGCACACCGCAAACAAACACCGCAATGCCTGCAAAACACCTGCAAAAGCACACTGCAAACAAACACCTCCAAAGAACACCGCACAAACATCTGCACTGCAAACAAGCACCTGCACAAAGCACACCGCAAACAAACACCTGCACAAAGCACACTGCAAACAAACACCTGCAAAGAACACCGCAAACAAACACCTGCACAAAGAACACCGCAAACAAACACCTGCGCAATGCCTGCTGCAAACAAACACCTGCCAAAGCACACTGCAAACAAACACTGCACAAAGCACACTGCAAACAAACACCTGCACAAAGCACACTGCAAACAAACACCTGCCAAAGCACACTGCAAACAAACACCTGCCAAAGAACACCGCAACAAACACCTGCAATTCCTGCTGCAAACAAACACCTGCCAAAGCACACTGCAAACAAACACCTGCCAAAGCACACTGCAAACAAACACCTGCCAAAGCACACTGCAAATAAACAAACACCTACAAAACACCGCAAAACAAACACAAAGAACACCGCAAACAAACACCTGCAAAGAACACAAACAAACACCTGCGCAATGCCAGCTGCAAACAAACACCTGCCAAAGCACACCGCAAACAAACACCTGCAAACAAACACCTGCACAAAGCACACTGCAAACAAACACCTGCCAAAGAACACTGCAAACAAACACCTGCACAATGCCTGCTGCAAACAAACACCTGCACACTGCAAACAAACACCTGCACAAAGCACACTGCAAACAAACACCTGCCAAAGAACACCGCAAACAAACACCTGCCAAAGAACACCGCAAACAAACACCTGCACAAAGCACACTGCAAACAAACACCTGCACAAAGCACACTGCAAACAAACACCTGCCAAAGCACACTGCACAAAGCACACAAACAAACACCTGCACAAAGCACACCGCAAACAAACACCTGCACAAAGCACACTGCAAACAAACACCTGCACAAAGCACCGCAAACAAACACCTGCACAAAGAACACCGCAAACAAACACCTGCGCAATGCCTGCTGCAAACAAACACCTGCCAAAGCACACCGCAAACAAACACCTGCGCAATGCCTGCTGCAAACAAGCACCTGCACAAAGCACACTGCAAACAAACACCTGCACAAAGCACACCGCAAACAAACACCTGCACAAAGCACACTGCAAATAAACACCTACCAAAAACACAAAAAAACACCTGCACAAAGCACACTGCAAACAAAACACCTGCTACAAAGCACACCACAAACGAACACCTGCACAATGGACACTGCAAATAAACACCTGCCAAAGCAAACAAACACCTGTAAAAGCAAACTGCAAACAAACAACCTGCACAAAGCACACCGCAAAAACACCTGCACAAAGCACACCGCAAACACACACCTGCACAAAGCACACTGCAAACAAACACCTGCACAATGCACACTGCAAATAAACACCTACAAAGCACACCACAAACACACACCTGCACACAAAGCACACTGCAAACAAACACCTGCGCAATGCCTGCTGCAAACAAACACCTGCACAAAGCACACTGCAAACAAACACCTGCCAAAGAACACCGCAAACAAACACCTGCACAATGCCTGCTGCAAACAAACACCTGCACAAAACCGCAAACAAACACTCAAAGAACACTGCAACAAACACCTGCCAAAGAACAATGCAGTCAAACACCTGCACAAAGCACACTGCAAACAACACCGCCAAAGCACACCGCAACACCCCAAAGAACACTAACAAACACCTGCACAATGCACACCAAAAATAACACCTACAAAGCACACCACAAACAAACACCTGCACAAAGCACACCGGTAAAACAAACACCTGCCAAAGAACACTATGAAACAAACACCTGTGCACAAAGCACACTGCAAACAAACACCTGCCAAAGTAATAACGCAAACAAACACCTGCCAAAGGACACCGCAAACAAACACCTGCACAATGCACACTGCAAATAAACACCTACAAAATGCACACTGCAAAATGCACACTGCAAAACACCTGCCAAAGCACACTGCTGCAAACAAACACCTGCACAAAGCACACTGCAAACAAACACCTGCACAAAGCACACTGCAAACAAACACCTGCAAAGCACACTGCAAACAAACACCTGCACAAAGCACACTGCAAACAAACACCTGCACAAAGCACACTGCAAACAAACACCTGCAAATGCACAAAAAAACACCTGCCAAAGCACACTGCAAAAAACACCTGCAAAGAAACTGCAAACAAACACCTGCACACAAGAACACTGCAAAAAACACAATGCAAACACCTGCCAAAGCATACTGCAAACAAACACCTGCAAGCACACTGCAAACAAACACCTGCACAATAAAAATAAACATCTGCACACACTGCAAACAAACACCTGCACAATGCACACTGCAAATAAACACCTGCCAAAGCACACTCATTAAGCATTAAGCAACACGTATGTTGGTGTTGCCAGCAGTTAGTGTTGGTATGTGGGCCTTTTTCTCTTTGTGGTACTGTCGGGTTTATGTGGTACTTGAGTTTGCTTAATTGTGGATGACAAGAAGCGAATGTAGCTGGGCAGTTGAGTTTCCATTTGGTGTGTGTGTGTGTGTGTGTGTGTGTGTGCATGTGTATGTGTGTGTGTGTGTGTGTGTGTGTGTGTGTGTGTGTGTGTATGTGTGTGTGTGTGTGTGTGTGTGTGTGTGTGTGTGTGCGCCCTGTATGTCAGTCCTCCCTCCCTGTGTTGGTTTTTGAGTGGCTGAGAGCAGTGCTGGGGGAGCAGAGTGAGGCAGGAGCTTTACCCTGAGGATCTGCTCTGTGTTACTGCATATCCTGTGTGTGTGTGAAACTCTGCAGGGGCGACAGAGGAGGACAGGCTGGTGGCTTTGGCAGGGGAGCTGCGCTTCCCTAGGAGCTCATCGATGACAGACAGCCTGAGAGAGAGCACGAGTATCCCGCCCCCTCCGCAGCAAGCCCCGCCCCCTCCCCCTCGCCTTACCACCTGGACACAGGCCCCCCGCCAGCGTTCTGCCCCCCGCCCCCGCCCGGGCGGGGCCAGGACCAGGGCCGCTCCAGCTTCAGGCCGGGGTCTGAGGCCAAGCTGCCCCCTCTGGCAGATGGGGCAGAGCTGCTGCGAGCGAGTGCACATGCAGACCGCCACCGGAAGGCTCGATCCATGATCATCCTGCAGGATTCCGCCCACCTGCCTGTGGAACCCACTGACATCCCCCGCCTCGGTCCCACCACCACCCCGCCCGAAAAGATCAAACGCAAAGGGCGGGTAATCGACAACCCCTACGCCAACGTGGGGCAGTTTAGCATGGGGCTGTACACGCCCGCCAAGCCTCAGCGCAAGAAGAGCCCGTTGGTGAAGCAGCTGCAGGTGGAGGATGCGCAGGAGCGTGCGGCACTAGCCTCCGCCCATGCGAGAGACCTGTCTCCCACGGGCCGTTTGGGGCCATCGCTCCCGCCTGAGCGGGCCGCTAAAGGCCCATTTGCTGCTGCCATCGCTGGCGCTGTGAAGGACCGGGAGAAGCGGCTCCAGGAGCGGCGTAAATCCACTGTCTTCCTGTCGGTGGGGGCAGTGGAGGGAGCCCCCCCCGAGCCCCCCTCCCTCAGCCAGTCTCGCTCCATCGATGAGAGGCTGCTGAGCAGCGAGCTGGGCCAGCTGCCCCACCCTCCGCTGCTGCTCGGCCCCACCCCCAGTGCCACCACCTTCATCCACCCACTGACTGGCAAGCCGCTGGACCCCAGCTCCCCGCTCGCGCTCGCGCTGGCCGCCAGAGAGCGGGCGCTCACCTCCCAATGCCACTCCCCCACTGACAGCCCTGAGCTCCAAACCAAGCACCCTGCTCCCGCGTCGCTGTACGCAGAGCCCCAGACCAAAGAGTCCGAGCAGGCTGAGGCTGAGGGGGGGCCGGCCTCCCCCACTCACTCCCCCGCCCAAAGCCAGCGTGGCACCCCCACCTCCCCCCATACAGAGGAGGAGCCCCTGGAGGAGCGGGAGGGCCGGAAGGGTACAGTCCTGAGCGTGGTGGACATGGCACAGCAGAAGACGGCCGGGCAGGTCCTGGTCCACGCCACCAGCAATGGTCAGGCTGAGGAGGGGCCAGAAGAGGAGCGCCCCACATCCCCATTAGAGCCACCGAGCGATCCCCCGCGACCCCCGACCGAGCACGACCCAGCCCCTGCCCCCCAGCCCAGTGGGTGAGAAGGCGCTGCCGCAGGGCAGCTCGGAGGAGGATGCAGAGGCCTACGTCACGCTCCCTCCCGCCCTGCTGTCCTCTAGCGATGAGGAGACGCGGGAGGAGCTGCGCAGAATCGGGGTGGTACCACCGCCCCACGAGTTTGCAAACGGCCTGCTGGGACAGCCGGGGGGGGGGAAGGGAAACCTTGCAGCAGCCTGAGCCGTTGGCTGTGCCAGCTGCCCCCACCCCCAGCTCCGGCCCTGGCCCCGGCCTGGCCCCTGCTGGGGGCGCAGCCTCAGGGAAGTCTGCAGATGGCCTGCCTGCGCCTGAGTCTGCAGCCGACTCCGGGGTGGAGGAGGTGGACACGCGCAGCTCCAGCGACCACCACCTGGAGACCACGAGCACTGTATCCACTGTGTCCAGCATGTCCACGCTGTCCTCAGAGAGCGGCGAGCCCACGGACACGCACAGCTCCCATGCCGATGGCCAGACCTTCACCCTGGACAAGCCGCCAGTGCCTCCCAAACCCAGGCTGAAGCGGCCGGTCACCTTCAGGGACCCATTGCTCAAGCAGTCCTCCGACAGCGAGCTCCTGCCCCAGCAGCATGCCGCCACGCCTGGCCGCCCACGCTACCTCTTCCAGAGGCGCTCCAAGCTTTGGGGGGACCCTGCAGAGCCCCGCCCACCGCCCTCCCCTGAGGAGGGGGTCCCCACTGTGATGGGGGAGCTGAGCTCCCGCCTTCAGCAGCTGAACAAGGACACACACTCCCTGGGTGACGAGCCCATGGGCACCCTCCACCCTGGGAGGAAGTCCCCCGTGTCTGGAGCCAGGTAAGAGGGGTACCCCCAACTGCCTCCCACCGGGTACCCCAAAAGACACTCAAGACTCCTACAGTCTACCCCCAAACCACATTCACAAAAACACAAGCAGTCATGGAATCACTCACAACCTTCCATTAATTAAAAAATGTCTAACTGTAGACTGTAAGAAAATATAGGTGTGGAAATGAGCAGACCATAGACACACCATGCTCAAACAGTTTGCAAAATAGGACAAAGACAGTGGGTCACTAAAAGCGAGACGTATCAATTATAAAACCAGTGTAGACAAAAAAAATCGTTTTCTGGTGAGTTCCTGAGTACCAGCAATTTTATCGATGGATTTTTAAAAGAATATTTATCAATAGAAAAACGTTCTCCTCTTTTCATAAAAAAAAGACTTTTAATGAAGTGATTTGCTTCACATGCTTAATCACGGAGCACTGCAGGCGCATTGCCCTCAGACTGTGTTTGGTCAGGGGGACCGATCCCTCTGAATTACCTGCCTCCAGCTGCTCTGTGTGCCAGGCATCCCGGGTTATGGGAGTATGGGAAAGGAAATATGAATATGTGGATTTAGGAATATAGGGATGTGGGAATACGGGGATGTGGGAACTTTACCTGTGGTTTAAAGGATGGGCCTCACACTGGAGAGGGCTCGTGTGGTTACCAGCCTTGGTTTTTGCCTTATGGGTAGAGATTTGGATGCACATTAGACCGTAATTAAATGAGTTCTCCTCTAGAAAACACTACCATCTCCCTCCTCCACATGCGCTGTGGAGCCCAGAGCACATTTAGCAGTCATGTGTTCTCTTACATATCAACCGGTTATTTAAACACAGTTTCACCTGAGGTATTCAAACATATCATGACCTTATAATTTGCATGAAATATTTATGAAACTGACTGAGGTTTTCAGAGTCTTGGCCTGTCAGTTAACAGCCCTGGGTATAACTAGCTAATGTGTAATTTGTTTTGCTTCATTAAAAAGTATGAAAATACAGCAGAGGCTTCACCCGGGCAAGCTGCAGTGGTGAGTACCCGTTGTGTGTAGTGCGGGGCAGAGGGTCCGCCCTGTAGTGTCCTGCTTCCTTCTGCAGCAAACCTTGCACACTGTCCCCTTCTCTCTGTTCCAATATTTGGGGTCTTTTTTGCAGCATTCACTGGTCATGGACTTAAAATGCCTGGTAGAGTGATGGGTTTCTGTTTTTGTATTTAATAACGTTGCAGAACACTTAAGAGGGCAGTGCTTTTACTTGTTGGACAGCTCGTATTTCTAATGTTGGAATGTTTTCTGGCGAATAAAAACCAGAAATGTTTTCTTCCTGTTTTTTTGTGAAACTACAATTAAGCCCTTTATATTCCCACAGATGTGAGAGGGAAAAGGAAGACAGTAAACCTTAGATTTTTAGCTACTAGGGTAAACATCTACTCATTTTTAAAGTAAACATATCAACTAATACCTTTGTAATGGTATAACATATTTAGTAGTTATTTGATTTTGTTGTTATTGCAGTCGGCTGTTACTTTGTCTGCATTTTCCTGTTTCAAGCTGTACAAAGCTTCAGAGCTTCAGAGCCTTTAACTCATTCTGAATCCATACGGGGTCAAACTTCCCCCACACACCTGTGTGCAAATCATTTTCTTCCTGAGATCTGACTTCATTTCTTGTGCAGCACAAATCTGTACCTTTCCGACTTAGATTCCCCTGCCTCTCTACACAGAAGAGAATCAAGTTCTTAGTTGACCCCCCTGGAAGAAAGTCATGAATTGTATCAGTTTGATATGAATATGTTGAAGAAATTGGATTTGCAAAGGCAAATAAATACACAAAAATAAATACAATATAAATACACTTGATGCAGCATATAAGTAGCATGTAAGCAATTAACAAGTCACAATGAAACTTCAGTTATCTCTGAACATGTGAAGCCAAAAATAAAGAGTTGCAGAATTTTTTAATTGGCATAGTATCTGATGACATAATGCACACCTGCAAAGTTGGCTGGAATGAAGGTGTTATGTATGAGAATGTGCCAGCAGGTGTGAGGGGTGAAATTCTGCCCTCTGGTGGCCAGTGGCAGCCCTGCATTACTGCAGTGAAGAATGGCAGCGAGGCCCCTGGTGAATGGTGTGGTTTGAAAGTGCAGACGAGGTACCAGCAGGCTGGGATACTGCTCCTTCAGCATGCTTCACCTCATCAGTCTTCATCTCTCTGTCTCTCACTCACACTCTCTCAGTCTCTCACTCACACTCTCTCACTCCCTCTCTGTCTCTCACACACACACTCTCACTCCCTCTCTGTCTCTCACTCACTCTCTCTCACTCCCTCTCTGTCTCTCACACACACTCTCACTCCCTCTCTCTCTCACTCACACACTCTCACACCCTCTCTGTCTCTCACTCACACTCTCTCACTCCCTCTCTGTCTCTCACACACACACACACACACACACACACATTGCTGTAATGGTGTGCAAACTGATCTGCCTGCCTCTGCCTCTCCACAGAGCTTTTTTAGTCTCCCTGTCTGTAGGAGCAGCTCAGACACCAGGCTGCTGTTCTTTAGTCCCCCAGTCTGTAGGAGCAGCTCAGACACCAGGCTGCTGTTCTTTAGTCTCCCTGTCTGTTGGAGCAGCTCACACCAGGCTGCTGTTCTTTAGTCTCCCAGTCTGTAGGAGCAGCTTGCTGTTCTTTAGTCTCCCAGTCTGTAGGAGCAGCTCAGACACCAGGCTGCTGTTCTTTAGTCTCCCAGTCTGTAGGAGCAGCTCAGACACCAGGCTGCTGTTCTTTAGTCTCCCAGTCTGTAGGAGCAGCTCAGACACCAGGCTGCTGTTCTTTGTCTCCCAGTCTGTAGGAGCAGCTCAGACACCAGGCTGCTGTTCTTTAGTCTCCCAGTCTGTAGGAGCAGCTCAGACACCAGGCTGCTGTTCTTTAGTCTCCCAGTCTGTAGGAGCAGCTCAGACACCAGGCTGCTGTTCTTTTGTCTCCCAGTCTGTAGGAGCAGCTTAGACACCAGGCTGCTGTTCTTTAGTCCCCCAGTCTGTCTCAGACACCAGGCTGCTGTTCTTTGTCTCCTGTCTGTAGAAGCAGCTCAGACACCAGGCTGCTGTTCTTTAGTCTCCTGTCTGTAGGAGCAGCTCAGACACCAGGCTGCTTGTTCTTTAGTCTGCCTGTCTGTCTGTAGGAGCAGCTCAGACACCAGGCTGCTGTTCTTTAGTCTCCCTGTCTGACACCAGGCTGCTGTTCTTTAGTCAGCTCAGACACCAGGCAGTTGTTCTTTACTCCCTGTCTGTAGGAGCAGCTCAGGGCTGCTGTTCTTTTGTCTCCCTTCTGTAGGAGCAGCTCAGACACCAGGCTGCTGTTCTTTAGTCTCCCAGTCTGTAGGAGCAGCTCAGACACCAGGCTGCTGTTCTTTAGTCTCCCAGTCTGTAGGAGCAGCTCAGACACCAGGCTGCTGTTCTTTAGTCTCCCAGTCTGTAGGAGCAGCTCAGACATCAGGCTGCTGTTCTTTAGTCTCCCTGTCTGTAGGAGCAGCTCAGACACCAGGCTGCTGTTTTTTAGCCTCCTTGTTGATGGGGACAGCCCATTATACAGGTCCTCATGCTGAGGGCAGAAGTGCAGCTTGTCTTTGGTATATTAGGATTTGGTGAACAAGTGTTTTACTTATTAATGTGTGTAATAACCCTGTGTATGTGTGCATATGTGTGTGTGCACAAGTGAGTGAACATGCATTTGTGTGTGCGTGCGTGTGTTTATGGAAGTGAACGAGCGTGCGTTTGTGTGTGTGTTTACTCAGGCATGCTTTTTTGTACCCATGTATGTGTGGTAGTGCCTACGAACCGTAGTTAACTGCATGTAGTCACATAGCATATAGTTGATACATAGTTCAGAGGGTAGCTGCTGTTTAGGGGCAGGAGTGTAGTTGATGTGGAGGTCAGAGTGTTTTGCTGTTTAGGTGCAGGAGTGTAGTTGATGTGGAGGTCAGATTGTAGCTGTTTAGGTGCAGGAGTGTAGTAGATGTGGAGGTCAGAGTGTAGCTGTTTAGGTGCAGGAGTGTAGTAGATGTGGAGGTCAGAGTGTAGCTGTTTAGGTGCAGGGTGTAGTAGATGTGGAGGTCAGAGTGTAGCTGTTTAGGTGCAGGAGTGTAGTGGATGTGGAGGTCAGAGTGTAGCTGTTTAGGGGCAGGAGTGTAGTAGATGTGGAGGTCAGAGTGTAGCTGTTTAGGTGCAGGAGTGTAGTAGATGTGGTCAGAGTGTAGCTGTTTAGGTGCAGGAGTGTAGTGGATGTGGAGGTCAGAGTGTAGCTGTTTAGGGGCAGGAGTGTATTAGATGTGGTCAGAGTGTAGCTGTTTAGGTGCAGGAGTGTAGTTGATGTGGAGGTCAGAGTGTAGCTGTTTAGGTGCAGGAGTGTAGTGGATGTGGAGGTCAGAGTGTAGCTGTTTAGGTGCAGGAGTGTAGTAGATGTGGTCAGAGTGTAGCTGTTTAGGGGCAGGAGTGTAGTAGATGTGGAGGTCAGAGTGTAGCTGTTTAGGTGCAGGAGTGTAGTAGATGTGGAGGTCAGAGTGTAGCTGTTTAGGGGCAGGAGTGTAGTGGATGTGGAGGTCAGAGTGTAGCTGTTTTGGGGCAGGAGTGTAGTGGATGTGGAGGTCAGAGTGTAGCTGTTTAGGTGCAGGAGTGTAGTAGATGTGGAGGTCAGAGTGTTGCTGTTTAGGGGCAGGAGTGTAGTTGATGTGGAGGTCAGATTGTAGCTGTTTAGGTGCAGGAGTGTAGTAGATGTGGAGGTCAGAGTGTTGCTGTTTAGGGTGGATGTGGAGGTCAGATTGAGTGTAGTTGATGATGGAGGTCAGAGTGTAGCTGTTTAGGTGTAGGAGTGTAGTTGATGTGGAGATCAGAGTGTAGCTGTTTAGGTGCAGGAGTGTAGTGGATGTGGAGGTCAGAGTGTAGCTGTTTAGGTGCAGGAGGCTCTAAACAGTTGTTCCTCTCTTAATCAGGAGAAACAGGAACATCCAGGCAGGCCTGTCGTCTCTGTGCCCCACCCTGCTCAGTCCCATCCAGGAGAGATACCCCTCTAACGGAGACGACCAGGTGCTGACAGAGCAGGCTGTATCTCCCATACACAAACTTGCGTGCATGCGCGCACACACACACACACACACACACACACACACAAACACAGACTTGCACATACACAATTACACACACACATGCATCCCACACATCACACACACTCATACACACACCACATACACACGCACATACACTGACACTCAAACACTGACACACACACACTGACTCACACTCACTTACACATACTCACACACACCCACACAAACACAGCCCACACACATGCTCACATGCACACACATACTCACACTCACATATCACCCATTCACACACACATACACACACACACATACTCGCTCACATATCACACACATGCACACACACACAGACAGACACACAAACACATACGCACACACATACTCACACTCACATATCGCACACACACACACACACACACACACACACACACACACACACACACACACACACACACACACACACACTCTCACATTCACAGCACTGAAGTACCTCCATTGTGAGGACTTTTTCACGTTTGGGGTTTGAGTCCCAAACAGTCACTGCTATCATTGTCCCCTCTAACTCTCTGTAAGGCCAGACCCACTTAAGGACAGTGCTACTGATTTTTTAAAACGGCCATACTGTGTGTATGAACCAGTGCTTAGTACAAGCATTACCCGTGATCATGTGTGATGTAAGTGTATTCTGCAGACGGGCAGTGAAACTGCAGAGGTTCCTGTTCGTCTGCCCCATAGTTCCTGAGGCAGGTGCAGAAGTGCCAGCGCGTTCTTCCACCAAACCCCTCTTTATGTATACATTTGTTTAAATAATGGATATTATTTGGTATGATATATTATACACATATTCCTGGTGCCTAAATTCCCGGCAGTTTCATATTTCATCAGCCTGAGCGTGCTTACTCTGAGCATATGTTGCATGTGCACACTGTTTTAGCAGCTTAGTTAAAAAGTAGACTTCTGTATGAATTCTTCTGTTCATTATTCCTCTTAGCAAGGTAATGGAAAACAATGCCATGAACATGTTCTCTGCCTTTTTCCTAAACCTAATTTTACATCATGTTTCAAATCCTCTCCATAAAGAAAGTAATCAGTCCTAAAGAACTGATGGTAATCACTCATATACAGCCTGTTCCATATTACTAATGCATTGTATTAGGAATAATGCAGTCTGAGAGATAGCAGATGCCATTTGACAGCATGAAAATCTTGTCAGGACCCCTTCTTCTTGCCTGTTAAATCCTGGGGCCCCAGTTTAGAATGTTGGATTCTGAATACGGGATGCAGTGGAGCACCCCAAACTCACTGCGTCTCTGGCACTGAGCCTTCATCCCGTTTGCCGTGTTCCCATGTCTCCATCTCTGACTCGTGCCAGCCTAGGCCCGTGTGCGGGGAAGCTCAGAGCATTCAGCAGAGACTTGCACACCATTATCCTCTCCATTCCAGTGTCATGTGATTGTACTAAAGCCTCTGTATCCCATGCAGTTTTAAACACCATGAACACAGCTCCCCCTTATCCTCAGTGCTGTCCATGCATACCACCCACAGGCAGGTGGTGCTGTGGTTTTTAACACAACTGTTTCAAAGCTTTGGCTGTTAGCTCATAGTTGTGGGTTTGTGATTGTAAAGTTTTGCTTTTTGTTTTCAGTGATTTTTGTTATTGTGCTGATGGTGACTCCTGTTCCCAGACTTAGTGCAGAGCAGTTCTTTACACAAAATATAACAAGCAAAAATAAAAATTACAGTTTCAGTATTTGAATATAAAATATACTATGTATATCAAATTTAACAAATTTGGCATACATCCAACTGGAAAAACACCATTTGGTTTCTTTATTAGCCACAGTTTGTATTTGAAAATAAAATTAAGTAGCGGTTTAATCTCTCTCAGCTCCTCAAACATAATGACCACTTATTTTGGGCACTTTAAAAGAGTCCGGGAACACTTGGCATCTTTGTTATTTTATTAGTATACTGTAAGTGCGTGTAGTTGTGATGTGATTATTGATCTGAGGTGCAGTGTGAGGTCATCGATATGCAGTCATGGATGGTGCTAACATTCTCTCTCATTGCCTCTCTCTCTGCTGACTGTGCATGCCCGCCCGCTGCTCTGTCTAGATCTGAGTCTGGCTCCAGGAGTATGGGGGAACTGTGTAAGTGTGCATGAACATGTCATTGCAGCCCTTCTCACCCTTTTCCTCCGTCCCTCCCCCTCTCTGCCTCCCATCCCTCTACCTACCCCTCCCCCCTACCTCTCCCAGCCCCTTTCCCCCAGTCACTCCTTCCCTCCTTCCCTCCCTACCTCCACTGAGTACTGCATTTTTTCTGTCATATTAATTCCTTTGTTCCACCAGTTTTGCTTGAAGCTCACAGCCAGCACAGCCCATAGAAACAGAGTATCACAGTCACGGTGGCTGTTCTGTGCCACAGGGACCCTCAGCCTTCAGGATGGAGCAGGCCATGCTCCTGATTACATCAAAATCAGGGGTAGCAGAGTATCACAGCCAGTACAAACAGAGTATCACAGCTAGGGGTCACAGAGTATCACAGCCAGTAGAAACAGAGTATCACAGCCCATAGAAACAGAGTATCACAGCCAGAAACAGAGTATCACAGCCAGTAGAAACAGAGTATCACAGCCAGTAGAAACAGGGTATCACAGCCAGGGGTTACAGAGTATCACAGCCCATAGAAACAGAGTATCACAGCCCATAGAAACAGAGTATCACAGCCAGTAGAAACAGGGTAGCACAGCCCATAGAAACAGAGTATCACAGCCAGTAGAAACAGGGTAGCACAGCCCATAGAAACAGAGTGTCACAGCCAGTAGAAACAGAGTATCACAGCCAGTAGAAACAGGGTAGCACAGCCCATAGAAACAGAGTATCACAGCCCATAGAAACAGGGTATCACAGCCCATAGAAACAGAGTATCACAGCCAGTAGAAACAGAGTATCACAGCCAGTAGAAACAGGGTATCACAGCCCATAGAAACAGAGTATCACAGCCCATAGAAACAGAGTATCACAGCCAGTAGAAACAGGGTATCACAGCCAGGGGTTACAGAGTATCACAGCCCATAGAAACAGAGTATCACAGCCAGTAGAAACAGGGTAGCACAGCCCATAGAAACAGAGTATCACAGCCAGTAGAAACAGAGTATCACAGCCCATAGAAACAGAGTATCACAGCCAGGAGTAACAGAGTATCACAGCCCATAGAAACAGAGTATCACAGCCAGTAGAAACAGAGTATCACAGCCCATAGAAACAGAGTATCACAGCCCATAGAAACAGAGTATCATGAATGCTGGGATATCCTCAAAGCTTCCATTCAGCTTTCATTCCTGTTCACATGAACTTGTGTTTTCACAGAGGTTAAAGGCTGTTAATTTAATATTTTCCCTTCTTGCATGTCATTTTGTGTCTTTCCTGCTGTAAAATGAATCCTGTAGACAAAAACACATGGCCATGTTATCACTGTTCAATTGCTGTTAACTTTCTGTGTCAGAGCACGAAAATTCAGTCAAAGAATGTAGGATGTGTGTCATGTCCCACAATGCATTGCTTTTTTTCAGTATCTTTCAGTAGGCCAAGCTGTCCTGATATAGCACCATTTTATAGCACTATACTATCACTATACCTAATATTCTATTGTTTATTCACATAAGTATATGGAAACATTTAAGGTATTATAAGAGACTGATTTATGTAGCGTGGCAGAGAAAAGGAGCTTGTATCTTCCTCAGATATCCCAGTTCACAGGGTCTGTCGGCTCCAGTGGAATGTGATTTTGGGGCAGAATTACTTTTGTGGGTCGTTTCTATTCCACCAGCCTCTAAAACAGAGCCCCTCTGCCCTCAGCCTCATCAGTACCCCCCTTCCCTTTCTGCTTTACTCACATTCCAGTCATCAGTGACCCCCTTCCCTTTCTGCTTTACTCACATTCCAGTCATCAGTGACCCCCTTTCCCTTTCTGCTTTACTCACATTCCAGTCATCAGTGACCCCCTTCCCTTTCTGCTTTACTCACATTCCAGTCATCAGTGACCCCCTTTCTGCTTTACTCATTTCCAGTCATCAGTGACCCCCCATTCCCATTTCTGCTTTACTCACATTCCAGTCATCAGTGACCCCCCCCCTTCCCTTTCTGCTTTACTCACATTCCAGTCATCAGTGACCCCCTTCCCTTTCTGCTTTACTCACATTCCAGTCATCAGTGACCCCCCCCTTCCCTTTCTGCTTTACTCACATTCCAGTCATCAGTGACCCCCTTCCCTTTCTGCTTTACTCACATTCAGTCATCAGTGACCCCCTTCCCTTTCTGCTTTACTCACATTCCAGTCATCAGTGACCCCCCCCCTTCCCTTTCTGCTTTACTCACATTCCAGTCATCAGTGACCCCCTTCCCTTTCTGCTTTACTCACATTCCAGTCATCAGTGACCCCCCCCTTCCCTTTCTGCTTTACTCACATTCCAGTCATCAGTGACCCCCTTCCCTTTCTGCTTTACTCACATTCCAGTCATCAGTGACCCCCTTCCCTTTCTGCTTTACTCACATTCCAGTCATCAGTGACCCCCTTCCCTTTCTGCTTTACTCACATTCCAGTCATCAGTGACCCCCCTTCCCTTTCTGCTTTACTCACATTCCAGTCATCAGTGACCCCCTTCCCTTTCTGCTTTACTCACATTCCAGTCATCAGTGACCCCCTTCCCTTTCTGCTTTACTCACATTCCAGTCAAGCTTCAATAATGGCAGTTCTCAGTCATCAGTGACCCCCCTTCCCTTTCTGCTTTGTGGCATTCGTCATGTGTGATTGCTCTGGTCTTTCTGCTTTATTGCATTCTGGTCACTGGTGGGTGATCATTGCTTTACTGATTGGCAGGTTATCAGTGCTCTGGTCTGATTGGTGCTTTATTGCACATTCTGATTGGTGAGTGATTGTTCTGGTCTGATTGGCAGGTGATCACTCTTCCTTTCTGTTGGTGATCACTTCTGGTCATTGGCAGGTGATCACTCTGGTCTGATTGGTGGGTGATTGCTCTGGTCTGATGGGCGGGTGATTGCTCTGGTCTGATTGGTGATCACCTTCTGATTGGTGGGTGATCGCTTTCTGATTGGTGGGTGATTCCTGGTCTGATGGGCGGGTGATTGCTCTGGTCCCTTGGTGGGTGATCACTTCTGGTCTGATTGGTGGGTGATCGCTCTGGTCTGATTGGTGGGTGATTGCTCTGGTCTGATGGGCAGGTGATTGCTCTGGTCTGATTGGTGGGTGATCACTCTGGTCTGATTGGTGGGTGATCGCTCTGGTCTGATTGGTGGGTGATTGCTCTGGTCTGATGGGCGGGTGATTGCTCTGGTCTGATGGGTGGGTGATTGCTCTGGTCTTACTGGTGGGTGATCATTCTGGTCTGATTGGTGGGTTATTGCTCTGGTCTGATTGGTGCGTGATTGCACTGGTCTGATTGGTGAGTGATTGTTCTGGTCTGATTGGTGAGTGATTGTTCTGGTCTGATTGGCAGGTGATCACTCTGGTCTGATTGGTTGGTGATCACTCTGGTCTGATTGGCAGGTGATCACTCTGGTCTGATTGGTGGGTGATTGCTCTGGTCTGATGGGCGGGTGATTGCTCTGGTCTGATTGGTGGGTGATCACTCTGGTCTGATTGGTGGGTGATCACTCTGGTCTGATTGGTGGGTGATCGCTCTGGTCTGATTGGTGGGTGATTGCTCTGGTCTGATGGGCGGGTGATTGCTCTGGTCTGATTGGTGGGTGATCACTCTGGTCTAATGGGCAGGTGATTGCTCTGGTCTGATTGGTGGGTGATTGCTCTGGTCTGATGGGCGGGTGATTGCTCTGCTCTGATGGGCGGGTGATTGCTCTGCTCTGACTGGTGGGTGATTGCTCTGGTCTGATGGGCTTTATTTGGACCCCACTGCCACCCTAACCAGCTCCTACTGCCTTAGCTGTCTCTGTCCAATCACAAAGCTCCCAGAGATCATGTGACACTTTATAGGGTTGTGATTGACTCTACCCTCAGCCTCTCTCTTAGTAACTCCCCCCCCTTCTTCCTCCATCTCCTCCTGCAGACTCTTCAGTAGTTTAGGGGAGCTCCACACTATTTCACAGAGGGGCTATGGAGCCTCGTTCACCGTTCGTCCTGGGAGCCATTACCCCCTATCGCGCCGCAGCCCGAGCCCAGGGAAGGGCTCCCCCGACAGGACCGACCCTCTGGGCCCCATCCGGGCCTTGGGCCTGGCCTCCTCCCCCACACCCCCTACCATCCTGAAATCGTCCAGCCTGAGTCTGCCCCTGGAGCCGAAGGAGGTGCGCTTTGTGATGCGCAGTGCCAGTGCGCGCAGCCGCTCCCCCTCGCCTTCGCCCTCGCCCGCGCTGTCGCCGCTGCTCGCCCTGAGGCCCTTCCACACCAAGCCCCTCCCACTCTGGAGCAAGTACGACGTGGGGGACTGGCTGGAGAGCCTGCACCTAGGCGAGCACCGCGGCCGCTTCCAGGACCACGAGATCGAGGGCTCCCACCTGCCCGCCCTCACCAAGGATGACTTTGCCGAGCTGGGCGTCACGCGTGTTGGCCACCGAATGAACATTGAGCGTGCGCTCAAGCAGCTGCTGCAAAGCTGACCCCACCCCTGCCCCGGTCATGTCTCCATTCAGCCATGGTCTGTTTTTTCTGTTCTGATGGTATAATGTTATCATACATGTGTTCTCTGCTCACCTGCATTTGCGCTGGATGGTGAAGATACAATGAAGAGTGTGCCCAGTTTCATTTTCAAATGAGCTCCTGACTCCACTCCTGGCCTCACATCTCTCTGACACACAGCAGAGACCTCCCCCTACCCCCCACCCACCTCCATAAAAGCGTGGATACTGAGAGAAAACCTCCCCTCTCTTAGATCCCCACAAACCACGAACTTTCCCCAAAATGGAAGAATATGGAAAAAAGACAGAAAAAAAATTCTGTTGCCTTTCAAACCATTTTCAAGATCAAAACTGATTAACAGGAAAAATAACTTTTTCCATGGTGAGGGAATTTCAGATTGTTTTCTTTTTGATTCATCATTTTGCATTGATCCAGGGGGAGCTCGGAGGATTCGCTTTTACTCAAAGATCATTTTACTGACTGTGGCATCTACTATTTTAGGAGAATGTTTAACCAACACTAGTGGCTTTTTCATAATTAACATTTTGCTTTTTGAAGACTTGTTCTCCAAATAGGATATTATGTAGGTATGTCAAATGTATTTAGATGACAGCTTTACAAAATATGAAACAATAAAAAAAGCACCTGTCTTCTACCATCTCAGTATATAACAGAAATTCCACCAATATTTTACTTGTGTTTTTACCAATTATATATATATATATTTGAAAGGAAAAGGTATATATGAATATAAAACTTTGTTATAATTTTACTAATATATATATATATTACTGAAGTTATATATATGGTATTATATAAAAACACTGCTGAAAAGGAATCTTCCTCATGTGGCCCTTTTGTAATGTAGCATGGGGAAGAATTTCAAGCTCTAATGTCACTCTTGGTTTGAGGATTTTTCTAATGCTCTGTTGACCCTTTTGTGAAACTCCGTCTTCCATATACTGTACATTGATGGCGCCCACCCTCTACCTGCACCAACAGCAGAGTGTGTTTCCACACCCTACTGGGTCAAAACAGCACCCCCCTGTGGCCAGATCTGTTTCCTCCATGTGAGGGCACAGCAGCAGCCTGAGGTCCTGTATTCCCTGTGCTGTTCTGAAATGCTACTACTTTTGCAAAACAATTCCCAGAAGTCACATCACCGAGCCTCATTAAGACTTTTTTCCCAGCTTGCCCAAAGGTTTATGGTTGATACCTGCCACATTTTCAACACGCATCATCTTCACGCATACACAACAAAAAACATTCAATGTGAAAGGTGGGCAGCTTTATGTTAGACCCCCTTTAAGCCCACACACTGCGCCTTCTCTCTCCCTCTGTCTGCTTCACCCTGTGCACACTGCGCCTCCTCTCTCCCTCTGTCTGTTTCACCCTGTGCACACTGCGCTTCCTCTTTCTCCTCCCTCTCTGTCTGTTTCACCCTGTGCACACTGCGCCTCCTCTTTCTGTCTGTCTGTTTCACCCTGTGCACACTGCGCCTCCTCTCTCTGTCTGTCTGTTTCACCCTGTGCACACTGCGCCTCCTCTTTCTGTCTGTCTGTTTCACCCTGTGCACACTGCGCCTCCTCTCTCTGTCTGTCTGTTTCACCCTGTGCACACTGCGCCTCCTCTTTCTGTCTGTCTGTTTCACCCTGTGAACACTGCGCCTCCTCTCTCTGTCTGTTTCACCCTGTGCACACTGCGCCTCCTCTTTCTGTCTGTCTGTTTCACCCTGTGCACACTGCGCCTCCTCTCTCTGTCTGTTTCACCCTGTGTACACTGCGCCTCCTCTTTCTCCTCCCTCTCTGTCTGTTTCACCCTGTGCACACTGCGCCTCCTCTCTCTGTCTGTCTGTTTCACCCTGTGCACACTGCGCCTCCTCTTTCTCTTTCTGTCTGTCTGTTTCTGTTTCATCCTGTGTACACTGCGCTTCCTCTTTCTCCTCCCTCTCTGTCTGTTTCACCCTGTGTACACTGCGCCTCCTCTCTCTGTTTCACCCTCCACTCCCTCCTCTGTCTGTTTCACCCTGTGTACACTGCGCCTCCTCTTTCTCCTCCCTCTCTGTCTGTTTCACCCTGTGTACACTGCGCCTCCTCTCTCTGTCTGTCTGTTTCACCCTGTGTACACTGCGCCTCCTCTTTCTCCTCCCTCTCTGTCTGTTTCACCCTGTGTACCATGTCTCTGAGCCACTCTGTCCTCCAGGTTGATTTGTCTTTCTTTTCCTGTGCTGCAATTGGCCCAATCCCTGTGATGGGGGCATCTGGCTTCATGGCTAGCCACAGATCAACCACTTCATTAAAAAGAGAGAGACAGGAAGAGTGCATTGATATAAAATCCACTTGGGCCACACTCACTCACAGCCAGCAGAGCCTGAAATCTGTCCTCACAATGCTGAGACTCACGTGAGCTTTGCAGGAAAAACCCACATAATTTTGTCAACTCATCTGTGGTTTTTGTAGCTGGTGTAATACGTTTAGGAAACTTTTTTGTATTTAATTGTATCTGAGGGTAGTTTATTAAACTAGACCCACTGAAAAATTTACAAATGTAGATACGAACAAATTATGACCTGTTTTACTTTATGTTATCTCAAGCAATGTAAATACAATGGTTTTCATATACATTTTCAAAATGAAAAAGACAGATGGATAGATAGATGGATAGATGGATGAATGGCATATATGTATATTTACCACCTATGAGAAGGGTGAAATTTTATCCTTTCAGTAATGAACTGGGGTATAATTTTCACAAAATTGGGTACTAACTCAAAGCCATTCATCTCCAAAGAGCCACTCCATCTCCCGTAAGGCCCGAACCGCATCACAGCTCTGCGCTGCGACAGTCTGCTGTACTGCTATGTGACAGCTCTGCGCAGCTGCAGTCTGCTCCATAGTTCTGTGACAGCTCTGCGCACCTGCAGCCTGCTCCACTGTGCTGTGACAGTTCTGCGCAGCTGCAGTCTGCTCCATAGTTCTGTGACAGCTCTGCGCAGCTGCAGCCTGCTCCACTGTGCTGTGACAGTTCTGTGCAGCTGCAGTCTGCTCCATAGTTCTGTGACTGCTCTGCAGCTGCAGTCTGCTCCACAGCTGCAGCTGCAGTCTGCTCCATAGTTCTGTGACAGCTCTGTTAGCTGCAGTCTGCTCCACTGTGCTGTGACAGCTCTGCGCAGCTGCAGTCTGCTCCATAGTTCTGTGACAGCTCTGCACAGCTGCAGCCTGCTTCACTGTGCTGTGACAGATCTGCTCAGCTGCAGCCTGCTCCACTGTGCTGTGACAGCTCTGCGCAGCTGCAGTCTGCTCCACTGAGCTGTGACAGCTCTGCACAGCTGCAGCCTGCTCCACTGTGCTGTGACAGCTCTGCGCAGCCACAGTCTGCTTCACTGACAGATCTGCTCAGCTGCAGCCTGCTCCACTGTGCTGTGACAGCTCTGCGCAGCTGCAGTCTGCTCCACTGTGCTGTGACAGCTCTGCGCAGCTGCAGCCTGCTCCACTGTGCTGTGACAGCTCTGCGCAGCCACAGTCTGCTCCACTGAGCTGTGACAGCTCTGTGCAGCTGCAGTCTGCTCCACTGCTCTGAGTCAGGAGATCAGCAGGTGTCAGATGAGCAGGGGCAGACAGTCAGACCAGTTCAGTTCCACTTTCCTCCCCTTTACTCAAACACTGTGAGCCCTCAGATTTGACCTCATCTTTCAGCTAAACCCCTATCATTAGCCAAACCCCTGCAAGGCCCACATGAGTGACATTGAGATCAGCCAATCCATCCTCATGCTAACATGAGTGACAGGTAGAGGGGTGTGTGCATGAGGTCTTTCATCATGAACGTAATCTTATTTAAAAATATAAAATGCAGAAAACAATCCCTTCGCAGCAGACAGGTTCATGTTCTTTTTCATTCAACTGTTTTTGGTGTTTGAGCACTAATATTGTTTAGCATTACCTTTTTGTATCATGGGGAATACAGCAATTATACTGTAGAATCTTTCATCTGTGCCAAATGAACTGCTCTCCATCCCAATATCAAACTGACCTTTTACTCAGTCTTATCATTTTGTTGAACAATTGTAAACATGGTGTTGCTGTCAAAGGTTGGAATCTAGGCCCTTTGCCTGTTTATTACAGTACAATATCTCACTGGGGTATGTGTTTAGCTGGGTGAACCTGAGAGTCCAATGGGCTTGGTGATATTTCTACAGTAACGCCATGGCTAGAGACAGGCTCTGAGCCCTGCTCAGTGTTGGAGTTTTTATCACCACCATTTCCTGCTGTGTGCTTTTGACAGCTGTGTTAGCATTGTGTGAGTGAAATTGCACTGGAAATTTCTCTTTTAGTTTTGACTTCTGATTGATTTCTCTTTACTATTATTTATTTTGAAAGGAAGAAATTGATGATAGTTGTTAAAAATAAATGTGCCAAAAGGTATTTAACTTTAACTGTGCTCCTCCTGAATTTGAAATATTGTTCTAATGATGATTTTTGAGCTGGAAAACTCACTACTATGGTGCCACCTCCTGGAAATCTTGAGTACTACTGACATCTTGAGATCTTTCATTGTATGTATTAAATCTCTTATTTGGTGGAAACATATACATTTTAATGTTTTTGTAAAGGGATATATACATATATAAATACATATATGGGATTTTAATTAATATTTTTATTCATATTTTAAAAGAAAATATCAAAATATATGTTGTTTGAAATGATGTTTTAATAATTGTCTGACTGCATCCCAGATTTAAAAGTGTTTCCCCTGTGATCTCCCACCCCACCCTGCCCCACCCCACCCCACACTGCCCTCCCCTGCACCCCCCACCCCATCAGACCCCACCCCACCACACCCTGCCCCACCCCACCCCACACTGCCCTCCCCTGCACCCCCACCCCATCAGACCCCACCCTACCCCACCCCACCCCACACTGCCCTCCCCTGCACCCCCACCCCATCAGACCCCACCCTACCCCACCACACCCTGCCCCACCCCACCCCACATTCCCCTGCCCTGCAACCCCCACCCCATCATAACCCCACCCCACCCCACACTGCCCTCCCCTGCACCCCCACCCCATCAGACCCCACCCTACCCCACCACACCCTGCCCCACCCCACCCCACACTGCCCTGCTCTGCAACCCCCCACCCCATCATGACCCCACCCCACCCCGCCACACCCTGCCCCGCCCCACCCCACATTCCCCTGCCCTGCAACCCCCACCCCATCATGACCCCACCCCACCCCGCCACCCTGCCCTGCCCACCCTGCCCCGCCCCACCCCACATTCCCCTGCCCTGCAACCCCCCACCCCATCATAACCCCACCCCACCCCGCCACACCCTGCCCCGCCCCACCCCACATTCCCCTGCCCTGCCCCACCCCACACTGCCCTGCCCTGCAACCCCCCACCCCATCATGACCCCACCCCACCCCGCCACACCCTGCCCCGCCCCACCCCACATTCCCCTGCCCTGCCCCACCCCACACTGCCCTGCCCTGCAACCCCCCACCCCATCATGATCCCACCCCACCCCGCCACACCCTGCCCCGCCCCGCCCCACATTCCCCTGCCCTGCCCCACCCCACACTGCCCTCCCCTGCACCCCCCCACCCCGCCCCACCCCACATTCCCCTGCCCCGCCCCACCCCACATTCCCCTGCCCTGACTCAGAGGTGTGATGTGCAGTTCAGATTCACTTTTGTTTTCTGGGTTTAGGGATTATCAAAAAGTATTTACTAGCTGTTTTGTAAGTCAACAATACAGTATTATATATCAATGAAACAATATGAAAAATGAACTTTAATAAACAGATGGTTCGCATAAATTTGTTCTGTAGGGTCTACATTGTCAATCTTGTTTTGAAGTAGCAAAAGCACAAAATAAATAACCAATGTGCCGTATGTGGGTTTGTTGGGTATGAGGTTTTTACGGCAAGAGGAAGGTACAATGTGTGCTGATGGTTTCTTACACTTTGCACTGTGAGTTATACTGGCCCACTCTCAAGTTCTCACACTCCCAGCCATCACTCTACTTCACTGCCATAGAAAACCTTAAGACTGTGTGTGTGTGTGTGTGTGTGTGTGTGTGTGTGCATATGTGAGTGTGCGCCCGTGTGTGTGTGTGTGTGTGTGTGTGTGAGCATGCATATGTGAGTGTGCACCTGTGTGTGTGTGTGTGTGTGTGTGTGTGAGCATGCATATGTGAGTGTGCACCTGTGTGTGTGTGTGTGTGTGTGTGTGTGTGTGTGTGTGTGAGCATGCATATGTGAGTGTGCGCCCATGTGTGTGTGTGTGTGTGTGTGTGTGTGTGTGTGTGTGAGCATGCATATGTGAGTGTGCACCCGTGTCTGTGTGTGTGTGTGTGTGTGTGTGAGCATGCATATGTGAGTGTGCACCCGTGTGTGTGTGTGTGTATGTGTGTGTGTGTGAGCATGCATATGCGTGTGTATGTGCTTGTCTGTGTGTGCATGCACATATTTGCATGTGTGCGCGCACGTGCATATGTATGTGTGCTTGTCTGTGTGTGTGTGCATATGTGCGTGTGTGTGTATGTGCTTTGTGTGTGTGTGCGCTTGTCTGTGTGTGTGTTTGCGTGTGTATGTATGTGCTTGTCTGTGTGTGAGTGCGTGTTTGTGTGTGTGCATGTGTGTGTGTGTGTATGTGCTTGTCTGTGTGTGAGTGCGTGTTTGTGTGTGTGTGTGCATATTTGCGTGTGTGTATGTGCTTGTCTGTGTGTGTGTGTGTGTGTTGTATGTGTGTGTATGTGTATGTGTGTACCTCCATGCTGTAGACATTCATCAATGTATAAGAGACACAGAGTGACCATATGACATCTCACTATGAGGCACAGAGTGATTGTATGTCGCTCTCATTATGAAATACAGACAAACATAAAACAATTCCATAGCCTCATAAAATAGCACAGGTCCAGCCTGTCAGGCTTTTGAAAGGAAATGATTCGTTCAGAATACACAGAGCAATTACTTTCACTGATACAGTCCTTGGTGTTTTTTAAGAAGAAATGCACTTGAATGGACAGCTACAGAATTACTGCACAGCCACTACAGAGGATGTAAGTGTAAATGGTGATGTTTCCAGGGCAGCAGTGTACTGTAATGGTGATGTTTCCAGGACAGCAGTGTACTGTAATGGTGATGTTTCCAGGACAGCAGTGTACTGTAATGGTGATGTTTCCAGGACAGCAGTGTACTGTAATGGTGATGTTTCCAGGGCAGCAGTGTACTGTAATGGTGATGTTTCCAGGGCAGCAGTGTACTGTAATGGTGATGTTTCCAGGGCAGCAGTGTACTGTAATGGTAATGTTTCCAGGACAGCAGTGTACTGTAATGGTGATGTTTCCAGGGCAGCAGTGTACTGTAATGGTGATGTTTCCAGGGCAGCAGTGTACTGTAATGGTGATGTTTCCAGGACAGCAGTGTACTGTAATGGTGATGTTTCCAGGACAGCAGTGTACTGTAATGGTGATGTTTCCAGGACAGCAGTGTACTGTAATGGTGATGTTTCCAGGACAGCAGTGTACTGTAATGGTGATGTTTCCAGGACAGCAGTGTACTGTAATGGTGATGTTTCCAGGACAGCAGTGTACTGTAATGGTGATGTTTCCAGGACAGCAGTGTACTGTAATGGTGATGTTTCCAGGGCAGCAGTGTACTGTAATGGTGATGTTTCCAGGGCAGTGTACTGTAATGGTGATGTTTCCAGGGCAGCAGTGTACTGTAATGGTGATGTTTCCAGGGCAGCAGTGTACTGTAATGGTGATGTTTCCAGGACAGCAGTGTACTGTAATGGTTAGGGATTGCAGCTCAAAGCTAGGGGGGTTTCATCCCCAAGTAGAACAGTGCTGTAATCTTGAGCAAGATTCTTAACCGAAATATCTTTAGTCAAATAGCCAGCTTTAAAAATTGATAGACTGTAGTTAGTTATAAGGAGTCCTAAGCAGTCCTAAGCAAGGACTGTGAGGGGTTTGATTTTCAGTGTCAAATGACACAAATTTATAATTTTTTAAATTAAAAATCACTTCAACAGGAGAACAAGATATTAATTTGTTTGTGAAATGTTTTGAGAATGTTTCTGAATGAACATGTTTTTTTCATCCCATAAATAATAATAATAATAATAATGATAATAATTCATAATAATAATTCATAATAATAATAATAATAATATTATAATAATTAAGCCCACATGCACATTCGTTTGGGTAGTGATTATCAAACTGAGTGGCAGTATTTGGCGTGTGATCTGAATGAATCGGTTCAGTAGAAAGAGCTGGATGACAGAGCTGTGTACCTGGCAGTCAGGGTGTGCAGTGAGATAACCCTCCCTGAGCACCTGTGGCAGTGTCAGCACCTCCCAAACTGTTTCTCTGAAAGATCACATGACCATCTCCCATCTGTCACTCTGAATGAGCACATGACCATCCCCCACCCCCCCACCCATCACTCTGAATGTGTCTGACTGTGATCCTGACTGTGATCACTGTCAGAGCTGAGCACATGCGCACAAATCTTCACTTAGTACTGTTTAATGAAAACCTGCATATTACCTGTGCTGAAACTGTTCTGAAACTCTTACCTGTTCTGAAACTCTTACCTGTTCTGAAACTCTTACCTGTTCTGAAACTCTTACCTGTTCTGAAACTCTTACCTGTTCTGCTCTTACCTGTGCTGAAATTTGGGATGAAAGGTAAGCCACCAAGGCTTGTGATTGTGATATTAACACCGCAGACATGTGTTTGTTAAATTACAAAATAAATTTCTTATTTAATCTATAATTTATTTGTGGATTCTTTAATTGCCTCCTTTTTGTCATTCTTTATATTTACAATTGATCAACAGTCAGAAAGTCCCTGTCAGTTGTTAACTGGTTTATTGAAACTACATAAACGTGTGGATATTACAGCAGGACGCAGTGACGAATGGCATGTGCTGTAGCAGGATGCAGTGGTATGTGAATATTACTGGTGTTACCAAAAGTAATATTACTTCTGTTTACTAATGAAACTTTACAATACCAATACACTCATTTCATCATTATGTTACTCTAGTTTTAAAACATAAAAACATGGTGGTCTTCTGCATATTCTATGTCCCTTCTACCTCTGTGCAGGGTTGTGCATACTCACCCTGCCATTAAAACCCGGCCATTATTGAGTTCCAATAGTTTTGCTCCTATCCTTTTTTCCTCCATTCTCCCACTACCACTCATATCCTAGTCCAATGTATGTGGAGGAAAGAGAGGAGGAAACAAGAATTAGCCTCCTTCGCTCACAATTTTGGAACATTGAAAGGAGTGAGGACACATAGATCACTTTTCAGAGAAGGAGAGGATACTGCTGCGCTGTATTTCCCCATTTTGGCACCCAAAGCCTGAGGAAGTCTCACAGAGCTACCTTCCCCTGCCACCAACAGGAGGAGGCAGCCCTCATCCTGTAACTGCTCTGATTCACATGGGATAAGCCTCCACTTCTCACACAGCAGATGTGCCTGTAATTGCTGCCTATGGTAGTGATGGATGTCAAACTCGTCACATGTTCAGTTCATACATCCACAGGCAGCTGGTCGAATGGCCTCTAGAGGGCGCCTTTCCCTGGTGATTTTCTTTTTATTTCTTTTACCTTTATGTGATATCTGTATTTGCACAGTTCCCTGTTGTAATTCTCTCTGCAGCACTGTTTTTGAAGGCTGTGCTTTGGGTGTGTTACTGTAGCAATATGAACACCTGGCCATTCCAGGCCTACATTTCCCACACTGTGCTTCATTGTGTCCTCAATCCATCATCCAGTCCATTTATTTCACACAATGTGCTTACCAAAGGAAACAGAACTCAGTACATACATGATATGGAAGTAAGAAAACAATGTGAGATTTGTGAATAAAACACAAGACTATGGTAATGACAGTAATGAGTGTAAAACCCGTTTAGTGTTAAATCACTCTTTCCTCCTCCCTTCTTTCAGGCTGGATGAGCGATATACAGTGAAAGTGGCGGACTTTGGGATGGTACGGGATGTGTTTGATAAGGAGTACTACAGCATCCAACATACGAGCACCGTCAAGCTGCATGTCAAATGGATGGCCCTGGAGAGCCTGTAGACACACAAGTTCACCCCCAAGTCTGACGTGGTAATAAGACCGTTAGGGTTAGAGCGAGCACACAGAGAGCTAGCCCCACTGCTGTGCTGGTAAGAGTTAGCGCCAGCACAGAGGGTGCTACACACACACACACTTGCATGCACACACGCACATACACACAAACTGTACAGGCCTAACCTTTGATCTCTGTGAAATCTACCCAGATGGTTAACAGAGAGTTTCTCAGGCAGGCCAAAGGGAGAGCCTCTCTGCCCTGACAGAGCTGTTTTTTATCATTTATTTAATCTGAATGACGGTGGATCATCCAGCACAGATTGCTGGCAGACTGGCTGTCACACAGATGCTTCAAAAAACAGCATGCAGAGAATATGCATGGCATTCACTAACAGACTGTGTTTCCCTGTTATGTGAAGAACAAAACACAATCTGTTCATATGCAACGCAAACAAACTCAGAACTGCTGGTCTACCACTGGAATAAAGCACTTAGTGTGCTTTCCAGAGCTGAGGTCAGTCAGAGCGATCACGATCAAATTTAAACTACTTTTCAAGGGAGCAAAAAAACCCTCTTCAAAGCACATGGTCACTTGTGTGCATATGCTTACGAATTGAAAATGAGAGAGCAATCGGTCTGAAGCTCCTTTGAGGAAAATAAGCTTCCACACATGAGCACTTGATACTATTCATGGTTGTGATCTCTAATCTAATTGCAGTTATGTTTTGGGAATCCAGGACTTTTTGCACCTCTGATATTAAGTTGCTAAAAAAACATGTCCCCCCTTGTCTTTGATGGTGGCTGTATTTTATTCTTTTTAAATAGTCCCATCTTCAAAGATTACTGAAAGTGGTATTTGAAGCAGTGTTGCAGTAAGACATACCCCATTTCTCCTCCAACTGTGCTGACTTTGTCAGATGTCTTGTGCTTGTATCACATATTGTCTGGCTTGTGCTCAGGCTTAAGTACTTCCACAGACCCTTAAAGACACCCACACTACTGACTGTAACAGACAGAAAGTGGAGAGCAGTGAAATCAGCTGTGAAGACTGTCGTAACTTGAGAGTGTGGGGAATAGATGTGTATGTACTCCACACTGGGGGAATAGATGTGTATGTACTCCACACTGGGGGAATAGATGTGTATGTACTCCACACTGGGGGAATAGATGTGTATGTACTCCACACTGGGGGAATAGATGTGTATCTACATCACACTGGGGAATAGATGTACTACACTGGGGGAATAGATGTGTATCTACTCCACACTGGGGAATAGATGTGTATCTACTCCACACTGGGGGGAATAGATGTATGTACTCCACACTGGAGGAATAGATGTGTATGTACCCCACACTGGGGGAATAGATGTGTATGTACTCCACACTGGGGAATAGATGTGTATGTACTCCACACTGGGGGAATAGATGTGTATGTACTCCACACTGGGGGAATAGATGTGTATGTACTCCACACTGGGGGAATAGATGTGTATGTACTCCACACTGGGGGAATAGATGTGTATGTACTCCACACTGGGGGAATAGATGTGTATGTACTTCACACTGGGGGAATAGATGTGTATGTACATCACACTGGGGGAATAGATGTGTATGTACTCCACACTGGGGGAATAGATGTGTATGTACTTCACACTGGGGGAATAGATGTGTATGTACTTCACACTGGGGGAATAGATGTGTATGTACATCACACTGGGGGAATAGATGTGTATGTACTCCACACTGGGGAATAGATGTGTATGTACACACTGGGGGAATAGATGTGTATGTACTGGGGAATAGATGTGTATGTACATCACACTGGGGAATAGATGTGTATGTACTCCACACTGGGGGAATAGATGTGTATGTACTCCACACTGGGGGAATAGATGTGTATGTACTTCACACTGGGGGAATAGATGAGCTTCTCTGTGAGCATGTGCAGTGAGCTGGCTTATTTACTGGTGGTTGCATTTCTGAAACTCCTCAGGCAGCAAATATCTGTACTATTATAACCACATCACCTGTGCCTGTGATCATTTCAGACATGTGTTTGTTTGATCCTTTTTAAAATTGCTGCCCCAGTCACCTGAAAACAATTTACAGCTGTGTGGTGAGCAGTATGTGTATACTTCAAACTTTAATGTCTCTAGGTTACACCAGCAAGGATCAGACAGCTTCAGTGTTAATTGCAATCAGCTGTAAATGAGTTAAAGTTAAAGAATGTGAAACTGGCCCAGCCAATGAGAACATGTACAGATACTTATATTTAATGAAACATTACTCATGTCAATAAGAGGTGGCAGTTCCATTTTTTAGTGATTGCTCAGTATTGTGTTTATGTTACACTGGTGTGTAACTATCGTGCTTATACAACACTTAAGGCTACTGTGAAACAGAGAAACCAGAGCAAACCCATGTTATACTGTGGTGCCTCCTGTTTTATCTGTGTTTACTCTGGTATTTTTTAGCTGTAAATCTAGCTTCTTTTTTGCCCCAGCCACTATGTACTTTTGTAGAGTGGCTTTCTGCCTCAGAGACGATTGATGACTGTTTGTACATATTTAGGTGTGATCCAGCATAATGGTATTTCACTTCAGTGGATGGCACATTCACAGTGTGCGTTCTATGTAGAGGAGCTGCTGAAGGTGTTCCTCTCTGCTGTTCTGAGCACACTCACATGCTCCCATCATGATTCTACTGAGGTGTATGACGCTATCTAAACCTGAAAAATACCTGTATAATCTACAAACTTCAACTACACATGTAATCAACTTTCCATTCTTGTTGAAACAGAAAAAATGTTTCCTCATTGCTTACCTCAGAAGAGGCGTGTTCAGATCCAGGTGCTAGGCCAGACTGCACATGCTTGTGGCTGTTTTGTTTGGTTTCCATAGGAGACAGCAGTAATGTCTTCAATCCCAATCTGTGTCTTGCTGTTGCTGAAATTAGAGCAGTACACAATTTAATGGGAAATGTTTAGATGTTTTATTTTCCACTGTGCTGTCATATCAGCTCCAGCTGAGACCATGTTAACTACAGTAAGCCAAAGTTGCTTTAATGACTTGCATTCAGAGATTTCATATCTCAGTCTTCCCTGTCACAGTCTTCCCTGTCACAGTCAGCCCTGTCACAGTCTTCCCTGTCACAGTCTACCATGTCACAGTCTTCCCTGTCACAGTCTTCCCTGTCTACCATGTCAGTCTTCCCTGTCACAGTCTACCATGTCACAGTCTTCCCTGTCTTCCCTTCCCTGTCACAGTCTTCCCTGTTCACAGTCTACCCTGTCACAGTCTTCCCTGTCACAGTCTACCATGTCACAGTCTTCCCTGTGTCACCAGTCAGTCTTCCCTGTCACAGTCTTCTTCCCTGTTCACAGTCTTCCCTGTCACAGTCTTCCCTGTTCACAGTCAGCCCTGTCACAGTCTTCCCTGTCACAGTCAGCCCTGTCACAGTCTTCCCTGTCACAGTCAGCCCTGTCACAGTCTTCCCTGTCACAGTCAGCCCTGTCACAGTCTTCCCTGTTCACAGTCTTCCCTGTCACAGTCTTCCCTGTTCACAGTCAGCCCTGTCACAGTCTTCCCTGTCACAGTCAGCCCTGTCACAGTCTTCCCTGTCACAGTCTTCCCTGTCACAGTCTTCCCTGTCACAGTCTACCCTGTCACAGTCTTCCCTGTCACAGTCAGCCCTGTCACAGTCTTCCCTGTCACAGTTGGTCCCGTGAACTAATGCTCTGTGCCTGAGCATTACTGATGTCACAGGTCCCCTTACCTGTAAAGTTCTGTGCCATGGAGACTTCAAAAGCAAGACAAGAGTTTGAGAAATAACTATTCCTAAATCCTCTCTGAAAGTAACAGAGAATAAGTGAATAAAGTGCTGTGCCACAGTGCCATGTGAAGATACTATACAAACCAAGGCATTTATTCTGTTTTTTGTGTCTGCCCCAAACAGAGTGTTTCAGAGGCTGCTCCCTGCCCGCACAGATGGATCACATTGTGCTGGTCACAATAATTATTTCTACACTAAATTTATTGTTCACAGAATCAAAGACGGCTTACATTTGCGTGCATAACCCATAGAAACGCATGTCATTTTGCAGCACTCGTGTCCAGTGTACCCAAGCCTGACCCCCTGGCCTGCAGATATTAGACAAAGTTGGAGAATGTCTCATGGCAGTCACACTCTGGCTGTGTTCCATCATTCATCAGTGAGAGACTCAAATGGCAGAAAGAGATGGCATATCACAGAATAACCCTAAATGGGAACTAATAAATCAATAAAAAACACAATAAGGAAAATGAAACCAGTGTGGACAGAAACACATCAGCGCTACAAAAATTGTGGTATAATGATTAAATGACAAATATCAATGTTTGGAGTCCAGTCTTACTTTTTTAAAAATACTGTTTTGAAATTACTCTTTATGTGTTGATTAGATCAATATTTCACATGATTTTATTTTGAAAATCACTGGTTAAACGCTGCACTCGATTGTTTCCTGGACGGGGTGCGAGATTCCGAGTGTGACCTATTCACCACTTTGGGTTTACTGCTGTCCTCTGCTGGCCGTTCAGAGGAAGCTCCATACACGGGCTCTTGAGTCTCAGGTCCATCAGTAGAATTGAGTCGTCCTTAATTTTTATTGTAATCCTCCACCATTCAGTACCATATTCCCCGAATCGAGACAACAAAGCCAGCTTGCCCAGGGAGAGGCAATGAAACCCGGCAGCAGGCGGTAACGATTTCTCTGGAGGGGTGAAGGAAGTACGGCTGGAGAGCAGAGAACGACTGGATGGGAGTACTCGCCCCACCCGTTTCACTTGCTGCCAACACTTGACGGTCCAGTGCCGCCCTCCTTCGATATGATAGAGGACAGTTGACCACGCTAACAGCCCCTGGCCGAAGCTTGCAAACACCGGCAGCTGAGCTAGCAGCCGTGGTTGAGACTGGTCAAATATGGCTCTCTGTTCTCAAATGAACGTGTCCGCATGGATTTTCAGAGGGAGTGTACTAAAGAGCGAAATATTCAGGTCTGCCTCTGCTGAAAATGTGATATCTCAGTATTTTGCCCCTATACTTTCACTCTTTTCTTTCCTTTTCTCTCTCGTGTTATACACAATGGCTCGCTTTTTATCGATGAGGAAATGTTAAAACCATCAACTTTCTGCGTGCAGTGGTAAACACATGAGTCTGTAAACACGTTCCAATATTCACGTTTCACGAGTAAAAAAGTATGCTTGCATTTAATTTAAAATCATGGGCAACAGGCTCTCTCACAAAACTACAGAGAGTAGAGGATTCAAATACTGACGAGGGCGTTCTCCGTATCCTAATCCTAATCTCTTGATCCATAATGTATCATGTAATTTGAATTTTTAAAATGCCTGTTTGAAGTATGACCTGGCCTTATTCGTTTATAATGTAGTTGACGTCCATCAGTTCTTGGATTCCTGAATGATAGACTCTATAGTAAATACACGATGACATCTAGTGGGACCAAACTGAAAAGATGTTTAAATCAAAATCCTTACGATGCCGTTTTGTGTACAGATACACTTATGGGTCTGTATACGTAGAAATGTACAAACACACACATGAATTGTAGTAATACGTATGTATTTCACTACTATTGCAATGCTATTATTACATAAAACCTTTTTGGAAATGAACTAAATTATGATTTCAGTATGCAAAATGAATGTTAACACTCGCAAAGTAGTATGAATCAATGTTAGGAGTTTGCATTTAAGTTTTTGGAATCCTGGACAACCAAGTGTCCGCGGCTACAGAGGTTTTAGACGAATGTCTGCATTTTGTTTGCGTTTATTCTTGCATAGAGATGTTTACCCAGGTTTCATTTATTATATCATGTCCACAGTAAAATATGGAAAATATCCATACGTTTCCATAACATTTGACAATTGAGAGACGCTCAATTTGTTCTCTTGGCTGAGTTGTTTTTCTCACCTCTGACAACCAGCGTTTGCTACTAAGAGGCCTAAAATTTACAGGTGACGCTTACAAGCCAATCAATGATGAGTGCGTCTGGCTCGTGAATAGACAACCAACGTAGCTTGTGCGTGCTACATGGAATCCTCCCCGTTTGTGACGTCAAACTCTAATTCAATGAGCTCTCGTGCCGGAAGGAAAGATGGCGGATCATGAGGAGCAGTTATCTGATGAGGAGAAGGTAAGCGATGCACATTGTTTTATCGACTGCAACAAGAGAGAAAACAAATTATGCATGAGTGAAAAAATTTAATTTCATGCGTTTGCTGACATTCTTCAAAAGAACCAAGCGAAATAACAGGAGAAAGAGGCTGCTAGGCTCGGCAGAAGAAGTCTATTATTTTTAGATCAGCAGTCCCTGCCCAACTTCCGTTCCTGTCTCTGCGAATCTCAAACAGAGGAACCGCTCCTTGTACGGTCCTATCGCAAAAATAGGAACCGCAGAGCATATAGCCAGCTATCTGCCCGACGTCCTGCTTGTACTCGTGTTGGCATACGAAAATGGAGCTTCGAAATGTTTTCGGTCCTCGGTTTGTGTTGTACTTGGGATCCAGAACATGGTATACTTGTCATACAGGATGTGCATCACAGTTGGTTAGCTAGCTAGCAACTGCACACGCCCTGATGGTTCGGCGCAGGCTCGCTTTTATTGCTTCTTCACTTTGTTTACTGTGAATGTTTCACAGCCTGTCTGTCCATGTGTTTGAGGCCGATAGTTGAAAAGCTAGCGAGGAACTTGCTTGCTGCATTGCTAACTATGAAATTCCATTGCTCGGTCACAAGTTAAGTTCCTTGGTAGCTAGGTAACTAACGAGGACAGTTCCATCAAGACTTTGGTTTAGCTTCTGGGTAATTGGAGAGGACGCAAATAGCCAGTTGACAGTAATAACCAGTCTTACCACAACTGCAGTCGACCGTAATTGCATCTGTGAGCTCAGTTTAACAACACCTTGACGTCAGAAGTTTTCGTGGGATTCCTGACAATCGCATCATGGGCGTGTCTTTATGACCAATCAGAGCACAACACCAAAGTCTTGTCAAGTTTTTAGTTTTATGATTGTGTGGGGAGTTCTTGCATATTGAGCTTTATCCCTGTGCGAGGCATGTAGGATAAGGTGTAATGTGTCTTTATAGAACAGCACTGACCTCAATTCCCAACACTTAAAAGATATTCTACCTTGTCGGTGTCCACATTAATTATTAATTAGCTGCGTGCGTGCTTTCGCTCTGCACGGCAGGAATGGGAGAATAATTAGGATAATCCAGGGCGCAACAACCTCTGTGGCCATATGTAATTATATTGTGTTGAAACCTCCCTGTATTTTGCTGTATTCATGATGCCATTATATTTGTATTTTCACTGTGTTTGTGTTTTTAAAAAATTGTTTTTATTAACAAATCCTTTATGTACTATGAAGAAACTCTACTGCAGGGGTGTCAAACTGCAGTCCTGGAGGGCCGCAGTGGTAGCTGGTTTTTGGTGTGTTTTAGCACTTAATTGATTAATTAAAATCACTGGTTGGCTAAAGAGTCCACACACCTGGTTTCCAAGGCCTAAAATGGCTGCCAATCGAAAGGAAAGAAAAAAACCCGCAGACACTGCGGCCCTCCAGGACTGGAGTTTGACACCCCTGTTCTACTGTGTTTTCCCTAAATCTAGTTACTGTTAGAGTCAGCTTTTGTTGTGGACATCCCTTACGGTCATCCCTTACGGTCATCCACAGAATTTGGACAATGCATTGTTCAGCACAGTGAAGGTTATTTTATGTCCAAACTTTTCTTTTCAAAAAGAGGTATGAATCATCAGAGTTACACATGAACAACCTTTGCTTAACGATTTTTCCTTTCTTACGCTTAACTAGGTTTTTCTGATTGAAGTCTCATATAGTAAATAAATGACTGCAGCCTGTTGCTTTAGTATTGAATCTTTCAGCCAAGGGAGACCTGCATTGGCTCCGCCAGTTCTGTTTGGCACAGCAGTCTGCATTAAAGATGCGGGGGAGTGTGGTAATCGGGTCTCCTGTGTTCCCGGTGCTAGTCTTGGGGTAGAGTCTCCTCTCTTGCTGTGGTAGAGGGCTGATCTCACTGGGTAACAGGATTTAGGGATTTAGGGAGTAGGGTAACATAAGAGGGGGGTTTGACTGTAACAGGACTGAAGGGGTGCGGTTGTACCAGGTCAGAGTAATATATGCTGTTCCTTGGTTCAGTCTTCATTGATCTCCAGAGAATCAAATGTCTTGGTGAACTGCCACATGATGCAGGCCTCTCACAACAGATGGTGAAATGTGTGTGTGACTGCAGGGCACATTGACCCCAGCACCGCTCTGCTCTCTGCAGGGCAGACTGAGCCCAGCACTGCTCTGCTGTCTGCAGGGCAGACTGACCCCAGCACCGCTCTGCTGTCTGCAGGGCAGACTGACCCCAGCACCGCTCTGCTCTCTGCAGGGCAGACTGACACCAGCACCGCTCTGCTGTCTGCAGGGCAGACTCTCAGCAGCTGGGATTTGCTGTCACCCTGGGGCTTTGGAGTAGAGAGAGCAGGGGGTGCTGCCTTTCTGTTTTACTGTTCTGAGACAATAACTTTGGTAATCCAGCTGTTCCAAGCACAGCGCTGTACTTAACAGATTTCTGAACTTACCAAACACACATGCAACCACATAGATGACACACAGTTGTACGTACACACAAGCCATTTTCATACATGAACTCTCATGAACTTTCATACATGCCCTTTCACATGTAGCGCAGAGTCTGAGATTTTCCATGTTAGAAGCGTTCATGCCTACTGGAAATAATCTGTTTGGTTTAGGCGAGGGTGGCGCCTGGGTAGAGCATGCAGGAGGCAGGACATGACGCAAAAAGTACACAAAATGTGGATATCACAGTGTTTTGTTTACAGCACATCTAAGATAGTGAACGAGGCTACCAACTCATCCATAATGATGACTGTTTTTGATATCAATACTATGTGTATTTGGATGTATTTGCAATATCAACGAAAGAGTAGAAAGCAATATACAGGCAAGCAGAACGAAGCAGCTATCCTCGGATGCTTGTATCCTTCCGGTTTTGTGCCAGTCTTATGATAGAAATGGCATCAACACACCAACTTGTTGTGAATTCTCCAGAAAATTACCTGCTCTACTCACACATGGGGTCAACCAGACATTATCTGGACTTTGTACTTGGGAGCTAGCCGGATAAAGTCTGGACAATGTCCGGTGCGACTGATTTGGATGTTTGCGTTCACACATACAGCTCCTCCAGGTAATTTCAGGAAAATTTCAGGGTTGCAGTGCATGTGTGAAAGGGGCTATTTACACACCATACACATAGCGAGACCAAACCCATGTAGTTCCTCTGGTCCTGTGTAACAAGAGTGCAAACCTATTTTTACAATGTGTGTGTGTGTGTGTGTGTGAATAAGGGAGTGAGTAAATGAGCATGTGTGAGTGTGTGTAAGTGAATGAATAAGTGAACAAATGTGCGTGTGTGTGTAAGTTAAATTAAGTTCATTTTAATTGTACATGAATTACAACATGAATTGTCCCAGAGCAGTTTCACAGTAATCCCAGGCCTGAGACTCCTTCAGAGTAAGCCTTGGGCAATGGTATCAAGGAAAATGTAACCTGGTATATACTTCCCCTTACATAGAATGATCTAATGATCCATGTGTGATACATGAGCAGCACTGATAGGAGCCGTCTCCTCAAAAGCAGGCCACTATCTGCATCGCCTGCCAAGCCTTCTTATCTCTGTGACCTCTCTGTGCATCCCCTCTGCCCTGTCTGCGCATCCCCTCTGCCCTCACTGCGCATCCCCTCTGCCCTCTCTGTGCATCCCCTCTGCCCTCTCTGTGCATCCCCTCACTGCATCCTCTGCCCTCTCTGTGCATCCCTCTGCCCTCACTCCCCTCTCTGTGCATCCCCTCTGCCCTCTCTGTGCATCCTCTGCCCTGTCTGCGCATCCCCTCTGCCTTCTCTGCGCATCCCCTCTGCCCTGTCTGTGCATCCAGTCTGCCCTGTCTGTGCATCCCCTCTGCCCTCACTGCGCATCCCCTCTGCCCTCTCTGTGCATCCCCTCTGCCCTCACTGCGCATCCCCTCTGCTGCCCCCCTCTGCCCTCTGCATCCCCTCTGCCCTCACTGCGCATCCCCTCTGCCCTCTCTGTGCATCCCCTCTGCCCTCACTGCGCATCCCCTGCCCTGTCTGCGCATCCCCTCTGCCCTCTCTGCGCATCCCCTCTGCCCTCTCTGCGCATCCCCTCTGCCCTGTCTGCGCATCCCCTCTGCCCTCTCTGTGCATCCCCTCTGCCCTCACTGCGCATCCCCTCTGCCCTGTCTGCGCATCCCCTCTGCCCTCTCTGCGCATCCCCTCTGCCCTGTCCCCCTCCCCTCTGCCCTGTCATCCCCTCTGCCTTCTCTGCGCATCCCCTCTGCCCTGTCTGTGCATCCAGTCTGCCCTGTCTGTGCATCCCCTCTGCCCTGTCTGCGCATTCCCTCTGTCCTGTCTGCGCATTCCCTCTGCCCTGTCTGCGCATTCCCTCTGCCCTCTCTGCGCATCCCGTCTGCCCTGTCTGCGCATCCCCTCTGTCCTGTCTGCACAGGGGCCTGATCTGCCTGAGTGGTCACTGCTTGTATTCATATCCATATTTGGTGGTGCTGTCAGTTTTAAGGGAAGCCATGGACAGGAAGCACTTGTCAGTTCAGCAGCCGTGGGTGCGTGTGCAGGTGAAGCTGTAATCAGGGGTGTGGAAATCGGCACAGTGTTTTGCACAGTTATGGCTCTGCAGGTTTCCCACTCAAACATGGCTGCTTACCTCTGCATGTACAATCTGCAAGGAGTGGAAGGATCTGTGCAGCAGGCAGACAGACAGAGAGAGGAGAACAGAGCTATTTGATTTTATGCCGATGTGTGTGGTTTCACTCGTCTCTACCTCTAGCAGGGTATAGCCCAAACAGAAGATGAACCGTTGTCTGTAGTGTTTGTGCATCAGCAGTGTCTGGAATTTAAGAGATCGTGTTTGCAGACGTCATGTTTGAAGCATTACAATGTTAGTGTGCTGCATTTAAAGCTCAGGTGTCACCACACACACCTGCATGTTAGACTGTCAGGCGTGGGCTCAGTCATCAGCGTCTCACTGCGAGTCTACCACTGGGTTGCAAAAGTGGAACAGCATATTCTGATCACTGAACAGGCCAGTACAACCAGGCCATCTTTCTTCTGCTTTCCCTCAACAGAGGCCAGTACAACCAGGCCATCTTTCTCCTGCTTTCCCTCAGCAGAGGTTTCAGTGTGCACTATCACTTCCCTTCCCAGTGAGCACGAGCAGAATGTCACTCAGAAAGGCAAGGTGCACCGCTATCCAGTGTGTTGAAGGCTGAAGGCCAGTGTTTTCTCCATCCAGTGAAGGGTGTATAACATGCTGTCCCCCTCTGTCTACAGGTACGCATAGCAGCTAACTTCATCATCCATGCTCCTCCTGGAGAATTCAATGAAGTTTTCAATGGTGAGTTCAACCCTGCTCTTTGCATGGGGTTGGCAGAGAGGGTCAGAAATTGCTTCTTCTGAGGGAAAATATCCCTGCTGCAAAATGTCTGCCGAGTGCTCTGGAGCGAGTCCTCTGTGGTGAGGCCACAGTGAATTTGTCTGAGAGATCCTGTTGTTTCTACACAACAAAAAATTGTTTGAGTGATATGTTTGAAGTTTGTTTTATGGTATCACACATAGTCTGTTTGGGTTGTTCAGGCTAAATGCATGCTACCATTTAACTTGAAAAACACACCAAAGTAGACTAAATCCCTGGCTATCTCTGACCCAAGGCTACCAGCTAGGCTAACAGGCTGTCTCTAACTCAAGGCCAACAGGTGTTCTGCATATGTGTATGAAAGGATTCCTATGGCAATTTTGACTAGAGCTAACATAAAGTGAGCATGTGTGACACTGAAAGTTTGTGTGAGTGCTGCATTGAGAGTGAGTTATTGCTGTATTGTATATTGGTGTTGGACTGAGAGTACTTTGGTGTTGCATTGAATGTTGGTATTATGTTAAGATTGGTGGTGCATTGTGTGCTAGCATTGGACTGAGAATATACTTGTGTCAAATCGATGGTTAGTGTTGACTTTACAGTACTGGAATTTGTCTGTGAGGATAAATAAACAGTGGTAAGATCCCGCCTCACACAGACTTTCTGCTTTCCAATCCTCCTCCTGCTCTGTCTTTCAGATGTTCGATTGCTGCTCAATAATGACAATCTGCTCAGGGAAGGTGCAGCTCAGTAAGTTTCACTCCCTTTACTGCACTGAAATGCAGTTTCAGTTTCACTCTTTTTACTGCACTTAAATGCTGTTTCAGTTTCACTCTCTTCACTGTACTTAAATGCTGTTTCAGTTTCACTGTCTTCAAATGCAAATGCTTTTCAGTTTCACTCTCTTTGTACTTAAATGCTGCAGTTTCACTGTCTTTACTGCACTGAAATGCAGTGTTTCAGTTTCATTTCACTGTGCTTTTCACACTGTCACTGAAATGCAGTTTCAGTTTCACTCTTTTTACTGCACTTAAATGCTGTTTCAGTTTCACTCTCTTCACTGTACTTAAATGCTGTTTCAGTTTCACTGTCTTTACTGCACTGAAATGCAGTTTCAGTTTCACTTTTTAAATGCTGTTTCAGTTTCTTAAATGCTGTTTCACTGTCAGTTTAAATGCTGTTTCACTCTGCACTTAAATGCTGTTTCAGTTTCACTGCACTTAAATGCTGTTTCAGCTTTTGAGTTTCACTCTTTTGCTTTTGCTGTTTCAGTTTCACTCTTTTTACTGCACTTAAATGCTATTTCCGTGGGGTTTACTGTGTTTTATGCCCTTTTAGTGGATTTACTGTGTTTTGTGCCCTTTACTATGAAGTGCATTTGGTACAACTTTTTCCTCCTTTATTTGCTCCTGTCATTTGCATGGACTAAAAGTTTTATGAAATGATAAAACATTTTATTCCTAAACTTAAGTTTGTGTTTGTCCTCTCTGTTTTAGTGCATTTGCACAGTACAATTTGGACCAGTTTACTCCCGTAAAAATTGATGGATATGAAGAACAGGTAAGAATTATCTTAACATGTAAATTTTAACTTTTAACTTCAGATTTAAAGTTTCTGACTTCTGGTGAGAAATTTTGTCTTTAGGTTTGCCTCGTTCTATTCTATGCAATGCAATTTTCCTTCAAAGCATTACTTTCATATTTGGAGTAGTTTGGTTGTGTATTTGTCATGGAATGGTCCTGTGTCTCAGGTCTTAATCACAGAACATGGTGATCTGGGCAGTGGCCGAGTTCTGGACCCAAAGAACAAGCTCTCCTTCAAGTTTGACCACCTGCGTAAGGAGGCCAGTGACCCGCGTCCCCATGATGCTGAGAGTGGCGTGGAGAGCTGGAGGAATGCGGTGGACACAGCTGTGCGGGCCTATGTGAAAGAGCACTACCCCAGTGGAGTCTGCACTGTAAGGGCCCTTCTCCCACTTAATCTGTTCTAGAAGGGCTCCTGTAAGGGCACTACCCCAACGGAGTCTGCACTGTAAGGGCCCTTCCCCCACTTAATCTGTTCTAGAAGGGCTCCTGTAAGGGCACTACCCCAGTAGAGTCTGTGCTGTAAGGGCCCTTCCCCGACTTAATCTGTTCCAGAAGGGCTCCTCTAAGGGCACTACCCCAGCAGAGTCTGCACTGTAAGGGCCCTTCCCCTCTCAATCTGTACTAGAAGGGCTCCTCTAAGGGCACTACCCCAGCAGAGTCTGCACTGTAAGGGCCCTTCTCCTCTCAATCTGTATTAGAAGGGCTCCTCTAAGGGCACTACCCCAGCAGAGTCTGCACTGTAAGGGCCCTTCCCCTCTCAATCTGTACTAGAAGGGCTCCTCTAAGGGCACTACACTGAGGGTAGTTTCAGGAACGGAAGTAATTTACAATAGTTTTGCTTTATTGTAATGTTGTAGCATAATCAGAATGATGCAGTATTATTGCAGAGTTTTAGTATAACAATAATGTTGCACCTGGTGTTTGTCTACACCTGCATCTGTGCATTAATTTAGTGAACTAATCTTTATATTTTTTTGCACTAGATTTATGGGAAAACGATTGATGGACAACAAACCATTATTGTGTGCATTGAGTGCCACCAGTTCCAACCAAAAAACTTCTGGTATGTTATTTACCCCCCCAACCCTAACCCTAACCCTAACCCTAACCCCCCCCGTGCACAGACACACGTTACTCAAGGACATCCCAACCTAAAATGGTTCCTAAGAAGATGTTGATTTTGGCTGAATGTTGCAGCCCAGTTAGTTAGTCTTGACTGAAACCTGGTTTTACTCTTTTGCACACAGGAATGGGCGCTGGAGGTCAGAATGGAAGTTCAGCATCACCCCCTCCTCTACTCAAGTGGCAGGAATTATGAAGATCCAGGTGTGTACCTGTGTATCCCTGTGTATTTCTACCTGTGCATTTCTGCAGAAGAGCAGAGGCTGTGTGTACCTGTTTATTTATGAAGCAGGGAGTGCTGTGAGTACCTTTGGAACCTCAGCTCACCTGTACCTGCTGCAGAATGCAGGTGTGAGTGACAGAGAGGGTTGTTTTGGGGGAGATCCTGAAAGGATCCTGTAGGAGACTGGTGTTTCCTCTCTCAGTAAGCTGGAATACAGTCATCTGTACGGCTGACGTGGAGCAGAAGAGTAAAGGCACTCCTGCAGCCATGCCACCCTGAATCCTCCCAAAGTCAAACTGCTGAAGATAAGCAGGTGTGGGCTTGGTTAGTACTTGGATGGGAAACCTAAGTTGCTGCCTTAGGAGGTGTTGGTGGGCCAGGTGTGGGTGCTATAGCGTGGAAGGTGCCATACTTCAGATGAGATGTTAAACTCTCAGATGTCATGAATCATCCAATGAAAGAATAGGGGTGATAACTCCTGTTCAAATTCCCTAACAAATGGCTTTCTCCATCTGACCACCAAATAACTCCTATATTTGTCTGGCTATATAATCCCTTGCAATCACTATCGATGTTGATTCCCCAGTCTCACCCACTCATCTCCAGGATGTCTCCTTAGCATTCATTTCTCCCATATTTTATCTACTCAGTCTCTGTGTTTCAGAGATTGAAGGCAAACATCTTGGTGAATGTGCAAACTGTCTTCAGGCACTGGTCAAATTGCAGCTTCTAATGTTCAGCCTCTACTCCTTACAGTTTGGATTTGCATAGAGAGCTGACCCTAGAACAGCATTTATGACCGGTATCTGTGATGATCCCCTGAAATGTTTGCTGCTACACTGAGATACAGTCAGAGGAGAGATCGAGAGACTTAAAAGTTGAGTGAAGAAGTGCTTTTAAACTGAAATTATCCCCTTATTTTCAGGGCTGTCACACATATTGTAAAGGTCTGGCCATTGTTGGTTAAGACGGTAATGGTCCCTTCATAATAACAGTGTGGTTCGGTTGCAGGTTCATTACTATGAAGATGGAAACGTGCAGCTGGTGAGCCACAAGGAGGTTCAGGAGACCATGGCCATCTCTGTGAGTGTAGCACATTTACCCACACAAACTGAGATGGAGACATAGCCTTGTTTTAAATTTATCTACAATGTAACACAGCAGTAGCTTCACTCCCTAACTGTGGCCCTGCGATTTTTCATAGATCATTGTTAAGAAATTTGTGAGAGAAAAAATAACAAGTTTGCAAGATAATTATTCAATCTTTATGTGAAGGAATGTCACTTACCAACTCTCTTATCAACGTATTTTCATAGATTTTCTTCTTAAGAAATATTCTACAAATTAGCTAGTTATGAAGACTGTCTTGAATCGAGCTGGGAAGATGCCAAAGCAGAATTGCTCCAGTGCGCTGTCTGGCTGCCCAAAATCAGAAGGTGTAAAAGCAACTGAGCTTAATGCTTTTACTGAGAGCCTCTGATATGATTCCGACACAGGGCTGGCGGAGCTGGGCCCTGCTGTGTTCGCTGGATTGGGTTATATCCAAGGAGTATTTATATACATTCATAAGTACTCCTGCATTCATGTTGGTTTTTCTTCATAATATGTTTTATTCCCCCTTGGGGATCATCTGAGAATATATCTTAGGCTGTTGGTTAGGAGGTGTGATAAAAGCAGAGAATGGGATGTTGTTTTCCAGTCCTCTATATAGTAACCATGACAAACTTGTGTACATTATCATACTCGGGCCTTACATGGGACTGAAAGCTCCAAAGGTTTAGAGAAATAGCTGATTTGTAATTGTGTCAGTGGCACTTCTACTTTGATTGTTATGTGATACAAAGTTGTCATTTGTAGAATGAGCCGACTGTTACATTTTTACTGAATGCTTTCCTCTCTCACTGATTGTGTTCCTTTCCTATTTTTTCTTTGATAGAATGAAGGGCAAACTGCTAAGGAATTCATTAAAATCATGGAGGGAGCAGAGAACGACTACCAGGTATTCAATATAATGTACTCATTCTGTATCTGAGTCATTCTGTACGCATTCTATAACTGAATCCTTCTGTATATGAGTCATCCTGAACTCATTCTCTATCAGAGTCATTCTGTCATTCTTTTTTTCATATGAATGGATTGCAGTCAGCAGTCCTACATTAGCAGGGTGAGGATAGCATGCGATTTGCCCAGCCTTGTCGGTATGGTAGAAGTGTAGGTCGGGTCATAGTTCATTAGTTATTTTGAAGGACAATTGACAGTTGCCACATGAGTCAGAGGAATTATGTGCCATGGCCTCCTCCTCCTGAGTCAGGGTGCTGTGGTGGGCCAAACAGCTGGGCTGTGTTTGGGGAAGGCCTGGATGCCTTGGCTAGAGAAGTTAAAGTTATTAAGGTGCTGCATCTAGATTGTTCAATCCCAATGTAGCTTCTCCTTCAGCCTCTCAGAGTCTGAAGGTGTGAGGCTCGGCTGTGACTCAATAGAGGCTGGTGTTTGTTTTCAGGGATTTTATCTACTTTAGAACTCAGCCTACAGTGCAGATCTTAAAACTGTCAATCCTTTCACCCATTCTCCCTCTGCCTGTTAGACTGCCATTAATGAGAATTACCAGACCATGTCGGACACTACCTTCAAAGCCTTACGCCGCCAGCTTCCTGTGACCCGCACCAAGATTGACTGGAACAAGATCCTCAGCTACAAGATCGGAAAGGAGATGCAGAATGCTTAAAACCCAGGACTGCATGACTGTGTTTGTTGTGTTGTCCTTGTAAAACAAGAAAAACAAAAAGATCAAATTAAAATGAAAAGGTTTTGTCTCACAAAATATAAATCATTGATCACACTTTAAGATGCCTACTTTTATTAAGAGTTTTATACAGAGGTCATAAACTCATTATAATTATGTTATTTGGAATATAAGTTGCTGGTATGTGTTCTGCCACTGTAGTAGTGGTGGGAAGTTTGCAAGTCATGTGCCAGCCAAGGCTATTGTGGCTTGTGAAGGTGAGACCACACCTATTGGATTGGATCAGGAGGAAGTAAAATTGACAAATGAAAACATGTTTTACTGATACCCTCTTTAAATGTAGTGTAGGATTAAGTATTTTAAAATCAAAATATGAATTTGATATGGTTATGTCATCAATGTGTACAAAAAAAGCTTTTCACTCATACTTCAGTCATCTTTTGCACAAGCAGTCATTAATCGTCTGTCATGTAATACTGTTTTAATGTTACCATTCTGTCTCACACATGTGAAAGAGGCGCTGCATCAATGACAGCTCACTCATGGAAAATAACATGTTAACACTGTGACATAGGGCACGATTGCAGAGCCACCTACAAGAAACTAATAAATCAGGAAAGGCAAAATTATAAACGTCCCCGGCCTTACTCATAGGGCATTGCTGCTTCACGTGCGCATGCTGAATGGCTTACAACGTTTGTATTACATACCCTAATTTCTTATTTTTATTAAAACAGACATGACTGTATTATAACGAGGCACATTGTAATATATACCTGTATTAAAAATTTTGTCTGTCCGTTTGGTGATTTATTTGTTCTCAGAACTACCGGTTATGCAATTTCAATTGTGACAAATGAAATGACAGCTATTTTATGTTCGTGTGCAGTATGTACGGCACAATGGCTTCCAGTGGGACCTCTCACAGAAACGTGTGTTATCCCTAGAAGTTCGGCTAGAGGGTTATCATTTTCAGAACTTTTCCCCGTTGCTACATGTCACCTGCCTGCAGTTTACGGCCTTTCTTTTTGCTCTGTTCTCTGCAACACGAGATTCAACACGTTTTGATCACTAAATGAACTGTAAACACAGGTATAAGTTGTCTTAGCATCAGAAGTTTCAATTAGCCCTGTTTTATGTGAACCGTATTGTCATAACATTGTTAACCGATTTAATTGGATGTTCCCTTATTTTAAATTATGGTCTTCCAATGCGCTGTATTACAAATTTGCATATATTTTATACTTGAATGATCGGAAAATCATCGACCTCAACGAATGGAAGAATTTTGCCTCGTTTTATTTGACAGTAGAACAAACAAATCACTAATTTATTAAACTTATACCACGGCATGGTTTGACACTCGTTTCTGATTGGCTGGAGGGGTGTGTATTATTTCCTCGTGAATGCGCAAATGTAACGTTATCCCCTTCACCAGCTAAGCGGACACTGTGTAGCTGGCAATATTAGAAATGTATAGTTAGTGGGCTAAGGTACTATAGTTTCAGTAGCCGAAGCCTAGATGTGTACTGTATAGTATTTTTAATGTAGCCTAAATTTTAAAATAACTACATTTTAAAGTTTGGATTTGTCAAGCTATACTATATGAATTGACTATATTCTGTGGATGTACACATATTATTTTGTTCAAAAATAATAAAATAGTAGCCTAATTTAATATGAGTGCCGAATTATTTCTTTGGTAAGTAGCCGTGGTATAAGCGGAATAAACCACTCCTGGCGGAGCAGTTCTATGGGAATAAACCACGTCAGGGTGGTTTCATGGCTTCGCCTCAGGCCGCATCACACCACCCTTTCGTGCTTTATTTCCTTAGTACTGCACCAGTCGTGGCTTTTATTCGTGTAAGATCCTGGGATACACCAACCACCAGGGGCAGTGTTGAGCTCTAACATGGCTGAAAATGGCCATGGCTTCATACATTAACTGAAGTAGTGTGTTGTCTGTTCTTGGACATACTTCTGGATTTCTGGGTTATTTTGTTAGGCTGTTTCTGATGTGCCTTCTACGAGCGTCATTCAAAGTAAACCATAAACTTATTACAGGTAAGCTCGTCTTAGACCCACAGTTTTATGTCTCTGAAAAGTACAGTACCTTGCTGGTTAGCTTGAATAGTTAGCTACTTACGCAGACACGTCTGCGTGTCTTGTGCTTCTTACCAGCGCGGAGCTTGAGCTGTCTTTTGAGGAGTCCAGTGTAGCGTGTCTGATCGCTGATTTAGATCATTCATTGACACCAAATGTAGCATCTTAACCAGGACAATTGTTTGTGGCTAACGTAAAACATCGTGCAATTTATAAAGAGCTTGTGTCCACATTTGTATGAATTTCAGTTTTGTAAAGTTTCCAAATTGTGGTCGAGTTACAGTTGGGATGAAACATCTTGTTATTTAAGTCTGAAATTGTACTTCATTTTAGACGAGCTCAGATACTTCTGCTAACGTTAGGGGCCAAAATGAAGGAATATCACGTTTTTTGAACTTTTTAAAACGTTTCTAACCTGCATAGAAGGTTTCTCATTCGTCCTGTCCAGCTTTTGGATACTATTTAACTTTTTACTACTATTTACCAAAGATTACGTTTAGAAATACCTTAACTCGCTATCTTAGCAAACTAAGCTAAATTTGGCTAAGGTTAACAACTAATTTACCTGGAAGTCTCAGCGATAATTTGCCCAACCGCAATAACATTTTCCTAAAGAGTGTGCTACGTCATTTTAGCTGCTCTTATTTTAACTTTGACGTTTGAATGAGTCCGTTGAACACTGACATCGTTGAAAACGTAGCTAACGTTACTTGTATTGGACGAAATGGCTCAGGAATAATATGGCACGGAATTTGAACGTTTACCAAAATATAGACTGATCTGTCATCTATTCAGGTGACAGAACAACTTTTTTTTAAAGAAGCTAGTAGTTCTGCCTCACTATCGGAACAGATAAAATGGAAGACCAGCTGAAATACTTTCACCCAACCCTGAGGCTAAGTGATGGAGGAGTGTCTCTAATTCCATTGAGCCTAACTGATTCTGAATCAAGCGTTTCTCCTTTCGGGGAAGAAGAAACAGGTTGGATAGTATGAAACAATTAAAAGGTGGTATCATACTTTGCATGTTTTCGGAAGTTGGTTTACATACATTGGAAGTTTTGCAAACAATTCATGAACTTCAATCAAAAAGAGAAAAAAAACAACAATATTATTTCAAAAACAGCATAACTTAGTTTCCTCTCTAAGCATTTAAGCTGTGAGTGGAATGAGCAGACATTCTAATCCTAATGCTTTCTGGGGGTTCCATCGCTATCGGCGGTCATCTCAGTGTTGAGTCACTCTCACTCCAGTAAATACTATCAGTCAGTAACACTAGCGTAACAGCCAGCAGAGCTCGAACCCCTCTGTCTCTCCCCCATTCCCCCGGTTTCTAATGTCCCATTACTACAGGCCCATCTTCTCACTGCTGGGTCCTCCGTCTCAGGCCAGTGTGTGCATCCATATAAACATTCATTTAAACAGTCCACTGCAGTGTCCCAGAGGGCTGCCCACCCAAAAGGCTATTCTGCTGTGCCAGACACCTTTGCATTTTAGCCTTGTATGCCAGGTTTATACCTGCCAGAAGGCTGGTGAAAGTATTGCGTTTAAGTTATAAACTTGTATGTGCTTTTGAAAGTAACCAATATTTTCCAACCAATCGCATCATCCAGGTAAGGCAGGTTTTAGGAGAAGAGTAAAGATTTATTTTGGTGATTCAGTCATGCTTTACACAGAGAGAAGGCAGAGGTCACACTTCCACACACGGTCCTCTGAGAATGTGATCAGGTGTAGGTTAGGGTTAAGTTCAGGGTCCAGGCTGCCACATCCCTGGGTAGGGTCATTTCTGTGGCTTTGCCCTGACTTTATGTGGAGGATGAAATGGGGAGAAGCTTTTTGCTCAGCTGTGTTGTGGGACTTGAAGTGTTGGCAACTTTATGCTTCCTCAGCATCAGAGTGGTTTTTCTCCCCCCCTGTGCATCTGGGGGTAGCAGGTGCTATTCTTCTGTAATGGGAAATACTCTGTAATCCAGTGCACAGACTCAGTGCTTAAATCCTGTCAACTGTGTCTTCATATCATGTCAAGAGTCTAAAGTCTACAAGCTAATATGAGCCTCTTCCCTTGAGCAGTGTGATGATCTCACAGGATATGGGTCAGAACTGCAGCTTAAACAAGTAGTATTCTCATACAGGACCTTCTGTCTTTAGAGTGAAAGGTGGTGTAACCCTTTGCTTGGGGTTTTGCTATTTTTTCAGTGTAATGTGATGTCACTGACTCGAAAATAGCAAAAAGAATGTTTTCAATTACACCATTGGTTCCCAACGCGTAAAAGGTTAGAAAATGCAGCAAAAGTGACCTAAGGAAACAATTTAAGAAGTCAATTCCAGTAAGTTATGTGGTGCAGAATCCAATGGACATCTTTTTATTGTATAATCAAAGGAAATACCAGAAGTTTAACTTTTAAAATTTTTTTTGTGATCATAACACCTCATTATTGCCCTCAGGGAAACACCTTTATCGCTGCCAGAATTTGAACCTCTCTTGGTGAAAGAGGCTGGTTTGCAGTGGTTGTTGCCTGTTCTCTCCTTGTCTCCATCATTTAGGGGTTTGTGATGGTAGGATAGGCTCCTCTATGCTCCCAGGGCTTTTTTAGTTCAGACACACTCAATCCTGCCCCCCTCTGTTAGGCCTCCCTGCAGAGAGTACCTCAGCCTTATTTAGAAGCCCTGTGACAGCAGTAACCTGACCAACTCACCAGGGCCCTTTATAACCTGTGACAGCAGTAACCTGAACAACTCACCAGGGCCCTTTATAACCTGTGACAGTAGTAACCTGACCAACTCACCAGGGCCCTTTATAACCTGTGACAGCAGTAACCTGACCAACTCACCAGGGCCCTTTTAACCTGTGACAGCAGTAACCTGACCAACTCACCAGGGCCCTTTATAACCTGTGACAGCAGTAACCTGACCAACTCACCAGGGCCCTTTTTAACCTGTGACAGCAGTAACCTGACCAACTCACCAGGGCCCTTTATAACCTGTGACAGCAGTAACCTGACCAACTCACCAGGGCCCTTTATAACCTGTGACAGCAGTAACCTGACCAACTCACCAGGGCCCTTTATAACCTGTGACATCAGTAACCTGACCAACTCACCAGGGCCCTTTATAACCTGTGACAGCAGTAACCTGACCAACTCACCAGGGCCCTTTTAACCTGTGACAGCAGTAACCTGACCAACTCACCAGGGCCCTTTATAACCTGTGACAGCAGTAACCTGACCAACTCACCAGGGCCCTTTATAACCTGTGACAGCAGTAACCTGACCAATTCACCAGGGCCTTTATAACCTGTGACAGCAGTAACCTGACCAACTCACCAGGGCCCTTTATAACCTGTGACAGCAGTAACCTGGCCAACTCACCAGGGCCCTTTATAACCTGTGACAGCAGTAACCTGACCAACTCACCAGGGCCCTTTATAACCTGTGACATCAGTAACCTGACCAACTCACCAGGGCCCTTTATAACCTGTGACAGCAGTAACCTGACCAACTCACCAGGGCCCTTTATAACCTGTGACAGCAGTAACCTGACCAACTCACCAGGGCCCTTTATAACCTGTGACAGCAGTAACCTGACCAACTCACCAGGGCCCTTTATAACCTGTGACAGCAGTAACCTGACCAACTCACCAGGGCCCTTTATAACCTGTGACAGCAGTAACCTGAACAACTCACCAGGGCCCTTTATAACCCGTGACAGCAGTAACCTGACCAACTCACCAGGGCCCTTTATAACCTGTGACAGCAGTAACCTGAACAACTCACCAGGCCGTTTTGAAGCTTAACCCCAGAAACTACACAGGGATACACCCCAGCACACTCCTTTTTTGATGTTAATAAAAGTATTAATTGTAATGGTAGCAGTTAGGGCTGTATGATATATTGGATATATTCAGTGTGCTCAATAATTTTTTTTAACACAAGATACAAGATGTTGCCATATTGTAATATCAAATTAGGGCTAGCTCACAGTGTAATCATTTGCGTGTTTTAAAAGTTGGCAGTGTTTAACAGGCAGAAGCTCTCTCTCTCTCTCTCTCTCTCTCTCTCTCTCTCTCTCTCTCTCTCTCACACACACAGTCCCCCAGAAACTCTGTCAGACACTCACATCACTGTACCCACACCCATCAATTGTTGTCCTATTCAGGACAACGTGAATGAGAACTGCAAAGAGCAGGCTGCCCAAAAGACAGCAACAAATGGTAGCAGTACCACAAATGTTTTGCACCACCTCAAACCACACCACCCAGTGCAGAGCGACGAATCTGTCAAACACTGTGAGGCTAGTTCTGCTAACTATGCTGATACCAACATAAGCGATATGCTGTGCAAGTAATCACATTGTTTTTACAGTTAATTTGAACTTAACAGCAACAGTTAAAATATATACAGTTTGCTGTCATGTTTAAACAAATAAAGGCTGTTATTTAACACTATACTTGGTTTTGACTTCAGCTCGGTGCTTTAGATAAAATATTGAAATATTGAGATATATTGTATGTAGCTATTCAAAAAAATATCAAGATATAGTTTTCAAACCATATTGCAGGCCTGGCCAACCCCCGGTCGCGAGCCGCATGCGGGTCTTTGCCCGGTTTCATGCGGCTCTTACGTTCATGTCGAATTTTGTGTTTGTGTTTTGTTTATGTGTATGTGTACGTGCGCTCGCTTAGTATATATAAATACGGTATTTTCATCTCACGCACATGCGCGTTTGACGCAAATTTTCGGGAGGGAAAACCTAATTGTTGAGTATTGTGTCAAGTTCGCCCTCAGAATGGCAGGGAAAACATGCACAGCAAAACGAAAATATAAAGATGAACACAGGACTTTTTTTTTAACAGAGTGGGAGAGTTTTTTTGTTGAACGTAATGGCAAGCCATTCTACCTTATATGTCAGGCGTCATTAGCGCATTTCAAGGCTTCAAATCTTCAGCGCCACTTCAGTTCACTCCATGCCAACATCGACCAGGGATTTCCAAAGGGTACTGAACTTCGCAAGCACAAGTTGGTTACTTTGAAAAGTCAGGCAGAAAAGCATGTTGATGTGTGACATTTACAGTAAATCTGGCTGAGCAGAGGTCTGTGTGTGTGAGAGAGAGCAAGAGAGTGAGAGGAAGGGATGGGGGCAGTTCACCTGTGCCCATGTGTATGATGTGGCTCTTTGCAGTAACACAGTAAAAAATGTGGCTCTTAGTCTCTGACTGGTTGGCCACCCCTGCCATATTGCCTCGACCTAGTAGTAATGTTAATGATAGTTATGCATTGTATTTATATTTTAACTTGAAAAGAACTCAAAGAACTTAACAGTGGAAGGAGAACCTCACCTCAGTTCCAGTGTATAATGCCCACCAGTTAGATTTTATGGCAGCCATTTTACACTGGAATGCTGAGCACACATCAGAAGAGGAAGTAATTGTCCTCTGTAGGGGAATGCAGAAGTGTAAGGCACTAGCACCTGGCCTGTTCTCTGGCACTGCTCTGCCCAGGGTGGTAGTGGCCTTCAGTAAGAGCACAGCTGAAGCAGAAGGCTGACTTCTCCTGGCTGCTGCACAGACTGCGTGGGTTACCCAGCAACAGCAGACTGTATGGCTAGCTGCTGCAGGACCTGCATGTGGGCTGTGTCCCGCTGCCTACTGTGCCCTGTGACCTCCAGTCCTGGAGGGATGCAGTGTTTGTAGGTTTAACTGGAAATTAATATGCAGACGCAGCGTACCTACAGGAGTGGAGTAACAGATAATTGTAAAGGTCTTCACTATCGCTGGTCTTCCTGGATTCTAAATAAATGTGTAATGCTCATTGTAATGCATTCAGAGGTCCTTATAACCCAAAATTTCACATGTTGTTTTTTCATGTGTCTTATTGTAGGTATGACAGGCCCTATATACCCATCAGATACTCAGTCCAGTTTTCCTTTTTGCATCATTTTTTAGCCCCTTTTTCCCCACCTGATTTGGGTTTGTGTAATAAGCTCCTCCCTCACAGACCCAGGAGGAAGTGGCAGCACAGGTGACTCCTTTGGTTCACAGGGATTTAGCCCTTGTTGTTTTCCACACAATCAAATTTTGCTTCTGCTGTCAGGGGAATGTGGAGTCAGCATACAGTATGTTCATTTCATGATCTTGCAGGTGACAGGCCAGCCAGGAGACACCACTAGAGAGCAATGAAACTGGTGCTGATGCCCTATATTCCCCCCAGCAATGCTGAGCCAGGAGTAGCACTACTGGCATTCACTCTCTCAGCTGCATCACACGTTTGAGGAGAGAATGCATGCGTATGCGCAGTTAGAAACTACGTCTGCACTGTGACTCTGTGTCTGTGCTGTGCCAGACTGTAAGGCACCAAGGAGCAGACCATGCAACACAAAGAGCACCGCTCTGCTTTCTGTGCTTGGTAGAAATCGTGTAGGTCTGAGAATGTGTCGTGATCCCGGTTTGAGCCTCAGTAGGACTTAGCTGGTTTCTTGATTTCATTGCACATATGTTGATGTTAAATCATGACTCCAAACAGCCGAATGACAGTGACTGACATATTTTAATGCATAAAAAGGGCTGGCAATGGATGACAATCGTGATTGGATTATGTATCCTTGGTATCAGTCGAAGTTACTACTTCAATAGATGATATTAATTTTGATGATGTGGAAGCAGATTAGCTGGTCCAATTTTCTTAACATCTGTTTTCCTCCTCTTCTTCACTCGTTTCCTACCTGTTTTTTCTCCACATACTTCCTGGTAGGTGGTAGTGGGGGAGTGGAGGAGAGGAGCATAGGTATTAGACCTCACCCTCTGTGATAAATTACCTGTTGTTGTCAGCAGGTGGCAGCAGACACCCGTATGGCTGAGGTTTGAGGCATTTGCTCTTGGGTGTCTCTGCACAGTGATGCTGAACAGTAATCAGAGTTCCATGCAGTTTACCTGCAAGTTGGTTTGTTTTTACATGGCTGCAAAATGAACAGGTGGCTATCAGAGGTAACTTGAGCATGGATCTGCCTTAGTGGCTGGGGTTGTACTCCATTAACTTGCTGCACCGTAAGAGATATCCCACAAACTGGAGAATACTCTTATACTCAAATAACAGAGTATAATGCATCAGTGACCTGCTTAACCTCTCTAAAATACAGCTAGCCATCTAAACTGCTATGGAGCACTGTAGCCCATCTGAACTACAGTGATCCCTCTCCTATCGCGGTGGTTACCTTGCAAGACCACCCGCAAGATGAGAAAAAAATCGCAAAGTAGAGGTGAGATAGTTAATATATTATTTACATATATATTAATCCTTTACAAACCTCCCCAACCCTTTACGAACCTCCCCCACACTGTTATCAACCCTCCCTAGACTGTATTACCTTTTCCCACACTCTTATATGTAAACACTTTTATGTAAAATATAAATGGAAATACAACATGTACATTTGAAATACATTAAATACCTGTACATTAAATACTTTGTAAAACATTTTAAATGTAAATTAAAATTCAATGTACATGCACTAAACTACTGTAAATGGAAATACACATGTAAAGGTAAATCATTTTCAATTAAGAATGAGAAAACATTTTAGTTCATTTTTTACTATATTTTTTACTGTTAATTTTTTAAGGTTAGAAAATGCTTATTTTATCACGAAAATAATGAAATCATAGAATTTCAAAAATTTCTATACCGCCACACAAGGCCAGTTCAGTACTGCAAACGTACAACATGTGGGCATCTTAGATTTCCCAACCCAAATCTCGTTTACCCGTACGTACAGGTTTTTTTTGACACTTCTTTTGTTACAGTACACATACATACAGGGTCTTTTAATTTATTTTTTAACTGTTTTTTTTTCCTTTTTAGGCTAGAAAATGATTCTTTTTTCACGAAAATAATGAAAATATTGGAAATTTAAAAATTTTTAAATACCGCAAAAATCCGCGATAGAGCGAAAATTCCGATTATGGATTACATTTAATGCCCATAAAAAAACCGCGATGCACTGAGGGAGCGAAAGCAGAACCGCGATACAGAGAGGGAAGTACTACGACCCATCTGGATCACTGTGAAGCGCTATGACCCATCTGGACCACTGTGAAGCTCTATGACCCATCTGGACCACTGTGAAGCGCTTTGACCTACCTGAACCACTGTGAAGCACTATGACCCACCTGAACCACTGTGAAGCACTATGACCCACCTGAACCACTGTGAAGCGCTATGACCCACCTGAACCACTGTGAAGTGCTATGACCCATCTGAACCAATGTGAAGCTCTATGACCCATCTGGACCACTGACCCACCTGAACCACTGTGAAATGCTATGATCCATCTGAACCACTGTGACGCACTATGACCTACCTGAACCACTGTGAAGCACTATGACCTACCTGAACCACTGTGAAGCACTATGACCCACCTGAACCACTGTGAAGTGCTATGATCCATCTGAACCACTGTGACGCACTATGACCTACCTGAACCACTGTGACGCACTATGACCCACCTGAACCACTGTGAAGCACTATGACCTACCTGAACCACTGTGAAGTGCTATGATCCATCTGAACCACTGTGAAGTGCTATGATCCATCTGAACCACTGTGTAGTACTATGATCCTGTATGTATGACACTGTAAAACACTATGAACTATCAACACTTCAGTTGGCTGATTGGTCACACAGCTGGGTGGAGCTTAGTTCTTGTTTTGTGGGAGGGGGTTCTCTTAAGGAGGGCAGGCTATTGGCCCCAGTAGGACATGAGAGATTGGCGTCAAACAGAGATCACCATAATTTCAAACAAACACTGAGCAAACCCATCATGCACTGAGAATGTGAAATTAGATTTAATCATGTAAACTCCTTATGATCCTGCAGAAGGGTCTTTTCTTCTCTCTTTGGTAGCATTATGTCCATCAGGCAGGAAGCAGCTGCTAAAGCATCTTCAGGTTACTGATGCAGAAATGCAGAAATTAGAATGCTATGCACACTCTCCAACCGGAAAGAAGAAACACTTTTTTCTGTCATTCCCAGGGTTTTTTCCTGTTGCATACCATGCTGAGAAATATTACACCACATGGGGACACGTGCATGGAGAGGAAGGCAACCCTGTGGACCTTCTGAGAAAGGGTGCAGATGCCATATAAGGCTTAAATCTGTGGGCACAATATCAGGTTTTGCATGAGAGCTGTAAGCTTTAGGTACCCATCAGATCTGGGAGAGAGATAAAGCAGCAAAGGTCCATGGCATGAGTGGGGTGATGCTGTGTAAAATAAGCCCTGTGTTTGCTGTGTCACTCTCATTGGCATTAAAAAGAAACTTTTCATAACACTTCATCATTTGCACCTGTAGTTGAGGGAGAGATATAAGTACAGAAGTTTGAGTATATAGTAAGAGTTAGATTAAATAAAATGGTTAGGTGTATAGTTTAATGTTTTCAGTTTGTAGCAGAAGATGAATATTATTAAAGCTTAAATGAGTATTTAATGGGTCACGTTTTGTCATCCTTGTCCTTTGTGCCTTTCATTGCACTCTTTATAGTTGTAAGGTGAAAATTACCAACTGAAGAAATCATGCAGTCATATTATGTTCAGAAGAGAGATGTGTGTGAGCAGAGAATCGTATGCTGGAGAAGGAGAATAACTAGAAGTTATTAGTGTGGTGTTCTTCAAAATCCTTTATACAGATTTTACACTTGAATTTGTTGCTGATAAAATACCTTGGACTTTGATCAATGATCATGGGATGTATTTTAGATTTGTCACTATTTTCATCATGATCTCCATGCTGCTCACATTCTAAGAGAGTTTGAGAAGTGGCTTTATGTTGTGGGTTTTCCCATTACTGGTGCTGGGCCTTTTTGTATACTGGCATGGAGCAGTCTGTTCACTGGCTGTTGGGGGAAGTGTGCTTTTTGGCTACAAGAGAAAGCCCTTTTTTGATTGGCCCACTCGCCCTACTGTTCTCTCTCTCTCCCCCTGCCTGGCAGCTCTTGGTCTGGAGCACAGTCCTGACGTCAGTCCGCCTGTTTGCTTAGCTGGAGCTATTGTCTCAGCAGGGCGCCAGAGCAGGATAATTGCAGTATCTGGTTTCTGTTTCACCTAGGGCAGCCCAGCTGCAGCGCTGAGAGAGGGAGAGAGCGCGGGAGCATGCTGAACAAAAAACAGACTACCAGAACGCGAAACAGTGAGAGAGCGAGCTGCTGTTGTCTCCTTGTGTGGATTTGACAGTGTGCACACCAAGCTGAGGGTTGGTGCTGGGATTCTGGGCTGCTGTCCTGGCTGCGGCCTGTGTGTATGAGTGTGCTGGGGCCTGCAGCACCTGGCCTCCCTGGAGCCGCCAGGGGCGGAGCCGGGCTGTACACTCTGTGAGCCCTGCTGCCATATAGTCACTGCTCACCACCACCTCTCTCTCTCTCACCCTCAGCGCTGCGCCAGCCATGTTCGGCACTGAGTCCTCATGTAAGTACCCCTCCTCTCTTTCTGTGTACCTCCTTCCTGTCACGCTCACTCTGAGTCTCTCCTTTGGTATCCTTACTGCCATGCTTCCTCTCTCTGTCAATTATCTGCTTGTACTCCATGTTTCCTTGTGACATTTTGCTTTACAGGATGTGGATTCTACCATTTTGTAGAAGAGACCAATGATAAAAGCCAGGGTTTCAAAATCCATAGTGCACTTCCCCTCTGGTTTGTTCATCTGCTGTCTATGACCCTCCCACCTCTGTCTCTCTCAGCCTGGGGTGGTTTAGGCAGGCACAGCTGTGTGTTTGTGTTTGCATGAGTCTATGTGCATGTGTGTGACACTACAGTCTGTTATCTTGGCTTTGCATCAGGGTGACATTGAGAACTAAAACAGACCAAGCCCCAGCACTGAGAATGCCCCACAGTTATACTTTAGCCACAACGTAAACCTGCTCACACTACAGCATAACCTGAACCTGCTCACACTACAGCATACCATAAACCTGCTCACACCACAACCTTAACTTAAAACTGATCCTCATATAGCCATAATGTAAACCTGCTCACACTACAACATAACCTAAACCTGTTCACACCACAACCTTAACTTAAAACTGATCCTCATATAGCCATAATGTAAACCTGCTCACACTACAGCATAACATAAACCTGCTCACACTACAGCATAACCTAAACCTGCTCACAACACAGCCTTAACTTAAACCTGCTCCTCATATAGCCATAGCCTAAACCTGCTCACACTACAGCATAACCTAAACGTGCTCACAACACAACCTTAACTTAAACCTGCTCCTCATATAGCCATAATGTAAACCTGCTCACACTACAACATAACCTAAACCTGCTCACACCACAACCTTAACTTAAACCTGCTCCTCATATAGCCATAATGTAAACCTGCTCACACTACAGCATGACCTAAACCTGTTCACACCACAACCTTAACTTAAAACTGATCCTCATATAGCCATAATGTAAACCTGCTCACACTACAACATAACCTAAACCTGCTCACACTACAGCATAACCTAAACCTGCTCACAACACAGCCTTAACTTAAACCTGCTCCTCATATAGCCATAATGTAAACCTGCTCACACTACAGCATAACCTGAACCTGTTCACAACACAGCCTTAACTTAAAACTGATCCTCATATAGCCACAACGTAAACCTGCTCACACTACAGCATAACCTAAACCTGCTCACACTACAGCATAACCTAAACCTGCTCACTCTACAGCATAACTTAAACCTGCTCACACTACAGCATAACATAAACCTACTCTCACTACAGCATACCATAAACCTGCTCACACTACAGCCTTAACTTAAACCTGCACCTAATACAGCCATAGCCTAACCTGCTCACACTACAGCATAACATAAACCTGCTCACACTACAGTCATAGTCTAAAGCTGCTCACCCTACAGCCATAACCTAAACCTGCTCACACCACAGCCATAGCCTAAAACTGCTCACACTGCAGCCATAACTTAACCTGCTCCTCATACAGCTATAATGTAAACCTACTCTCACTACAGCATACCATAAACCTGCTCACACTACAGCCTTAACTTAAACCTGCACCTAATACAGCCATAGCCTAAACCTGCTCACACTACAGCCATAGTCTAAAGCTGCTCACCCTACAGCCATAACCTAAACCTGCTCACACCACAGCCATAGCCTAAAACTGCTCACACTGCAGCCATAACTTAACCTGCTCCTCATACAGCTATAATGTAAACCTACTCTCACTACAGCATACCATAAACCTGCTCACACTACAGCCTTAACTTAAACCTGCACCTCATACAGCCATAGCCTAAACCTGCTCACACTACAGCATAACATAAACCTGCTCACACTACAGTCATAGTCTAAAGCTGCTCACACCATAGCCTAAAACTGCTCACACTGCAGCCATAACTTAACCTGCTCCTCATACAGCCATAGCCTAAACCTGCTCATGCTAAGCCTTAGTCTAAAGCTGCTCACACTGCAGCCATAACCTAAACCTGTTCACACCACAGCCATAGTCTAAAGCTGCTCACACCACAGCCATAGCCTAAAACTGCTCACACTGCAGCCATAACTTAACCTGCTCCTCATACAGCCATAGCCTAAACCTGCTCATGCTAAGCCTTAGTCTAAAGCTGCTCACACCACAGCCATAGCCTAAATCTGTTCACACCACAGCCATAGCCTAAAACTGCTCACACCACATCAGTAACCTAAACCTGTTCACACCACAGCAATAACTTAACTACAGTCAGGATTCACTCTAAATCTCAGCCACATGGTCCTATGGTAATTCATTTTGGAGTATTTATAATTATTAACACTGATATTTTGTTATTTTATCTTTAATACTGGGACTGTATTACAGAATAATACAGTATACATCTTACAATTTTTCATGAGTACAAATACACACATTATGTCCGTCAGGATTTCATGTCCAGATTTCAGCTTGAAGTGGTAAATACTTTGTCTGCTAGTTTGCTACCTCGATCTACTGTGCATGTAGAATTGTGATGTTTCAAATGGGATGTATTTACATCTACACAAGACACTGATGACTCTGTGCGTGCGTGTGTGTGTGCATGCCACAGTGACTGAAGTATTAACAGTGCAAACTAACTTGTGTGGGGAAACTGGAGCAGCAGGGCTGTGTTTAGCTATTCAGTGGTTCACATCAGGCAGCAGGGGATTAAGGCTTTGATATGTACAGATCCACTATTACTGCAGCGTAATATGAATATTTGTTACACACTCAGACTCAGACTGGTTTTCTCACAGTCTTATTTATTTAAATGACTGCTGCATAATTGCATGCTTGTGGCAAGGCATTTGCCTCCATGTGTGCTAATCATAAACATTCATTAAACTCTCTGAGCTGAATGATGTGTGGAGCCCATTTTAATAAGCAAAATTTGATCATTTCTCTGACCAGTTGGCTTTTTCTTTTATCCAGGGCTGTTTGTTCATATCACGTAATAAAATATGTGTGCTTTTGTCCTCAACTTCAATAAACAAATGTAAACATTTCCAGCTATAACTGTTTAGCTTTTGTCCTTCTACAACACTCTTCATTGGTGAGATCTGAGTAGACTAATGTGCATTATGGTTAGCCATGCAAGGAGACTGGAAGGGCCACAGGGGGATTGTGGGAAATCTCCCAGGGTGCCCCATGTAATGTGACTGCAGACTAATTACACGCATTGGGTCTTCATGAAGTCCAGGATACATCTTAATGGGGTTCATCTCCAAACAGATTTCTGACACAGGATAAATCACGGTCTGCACGCTGACTTGTTGTATGTTATTTACCACTTTGCTGTTGTAGCTCCAATCACAGCCCAAAACTGGAAAACACTTTCTCATTTGATGTGAAACTGCTAAATATTTTCATCTGTTCCAAATGCTCTTTTGGAACAGATAATTTGGTCTTGTATTGATGTCCTGCGTTCTTCATCTGTGTGTTGTCTGGCTGCAAGCTAATGTTCTAGACATAGTGCAGCACAATGCAGTTTCTGGGTGTCCAGTGCAGTATCCACTGCGAAACCAGGATCCCTTGTGCTCTGTACTTAAGGCCTGAGTCCAGGAAACAACCTTTCCAGATAAAAAAGAGACCATAACCCTAGATAGTGTCTCAATTTTTATAAACTGTACAGTTGTATAAAAGCTCAGATGAATGCAAGATGTGGCTGTTGTCATGTTTGTCATTTCTTGTAGAAGCAGGGAAACAGGCCCCTGTTGATTTGTTGATTAAAAGGATTTGTATGATGGCTAAGGTGCTGCACGTGCCTCTAGACTTTAATTATGGTAGCATTTAAATTAGGCTTACCATCAGGCTGCATTAGCCTGAGTGCCGGTACCATCAGTCTGTATTAGCATTAGCATGAGTGCCAGTACCATCAGTCTGTATTAGCATTAGCCTAAGTGCCAGACTGCTTAGCCATTGGTGCCATTAGTTTTCCCACACATTTTCAAGTAAATACTTGTTTTCTGAGATGTGGGTGGCCACTGATATCGGTCTGTAGTCATTTTCTTCTGTTGGGTTAAGATGTGTTCATTGTTCCTGGTGTGGAACTCATGAATATTGCAGTGTATTAATGATCTTTCCTCTCTCCTGTCTCTCTTGTCCCCCTCCCCCTGGGTCCCCCTGCCTCTTTTCGTTTATCTCCACAGTAAGCATGTTTCTCAATACTTTAACCCCTAAGTTTTACGTGGCTTTGACAGGAACGTCATCCTTAATCTCGGGGCTGATCTTGGTGAGTATGTCGCTTCATTGTTGTTTGATTTAGGTGGTGCATGCTGTCTCAGCCCAATCTTGAGCTCCCTTTACATCACATTCCATTGTGTTACTGTGCGGAACTTCAGCTTTGCAGGTTCTATTCAGGTTGCTTGGAAACTGGCCCCTCCTCATATGTCATTCACTCAGTGCATTACTCATATAAATCTCTGTTCTAGAACAGTGTTTCTCAGTTTCCCAAATGTTGCAATTATTCTTTCGACTCAAAAGGCTGAAAAAATACAACCAGTGCACTTATTGGATGTTTTATTTCACCAATAATTTGTGAATGATATTTGGGTGCAAGATTTTTTGCAGGGCCAGTGTAGTATTTGCTTTCCTAATCACACTCACAGAAGCGTCCAGTGTTAGCTAAAATTTGGCTAACTAGCAACCCTTCTGTTTGAGTTGGAAAATGGACAGATGAATAAAAAACTAATGTGGTCCCCCGAGCAGCAGCACTGACACCAACAAAGAAAATGCCCACTCCAGGAAAAAGAGAAGATAGAAAACACAGAAACACATCAGGATGAAGAACAAAATGTTGTCTTTGGATTTACCACAACAAACATGGAGCCACCCAATCCAGCTTGTTTCTTATGAGGCGAGGTAGTGTCAGGTCACGCCATGAACCCAGCCCTTCTCAGCTTAATCTCAATGCCGAGCATCTCTCCTGTGTGGAAAAGAGTTTTACTGACGTTTATGAAATTGTTGCTAAATGTACAAGACTGTATAGCTGTGTAACTGAACAGTTTTTAAGTGAGACAGCAGGTTTTGACTAAGACTATACAGATTTGTAATTGACACTGTACAGATGTTCAATTGAGACTGTGCAAGTGTTTGACTAAGACCAGTCCAAAAGACTCCCTTTGTAGGTGTTTGTGTTGAGTACAGTCTGTGGAAGAGCATCCTGGGTAATTTCCCTGTTAAATTATGACAGCCCCACACTGACTCCACCAGCCTGAATGTTCCTGTAAAAATGCACCTCAAGCTTTTGGGAAAGCTCCTGTCAGATTCCATACAGTCTTAAAATTGGGAATTATTCTGTATGTTCAAAATTGTGACATGTTTTTTTGATTCTGCAAGATTTAATGTGTAATTTTGATTCTTTAAGATAAAGCCTGTGATGTATGGTTTTGATTCTGTAAGGTGAAGCACTGACTGATTTTTGTGTTCCCGCAGATTTTTGAGTGGTGGTACTTCAGGAAGTATGGCACGTCCTTTATCGAGCAGGTGTCAGTAAGCCACCTGCGCCCTCTGCTGGGCGGAGTGGACACTGCATCCCCCAGTAGCCTGAGCTCCAGTAATGGAGACACAGACTCCAGCAAGCAGAGTGTCTCAGGTGGGACTGCCTCAGCCTGTATCATGACATACTGCTGATGTGCAAGTGTTCCTTTGCTGTATCCTGCCACCCACATGTTTGTTTCCCCACCTACAGAATGTAAAGTTTGGAGAAATCCACTAAACTTATTCAGAGGAGCAGAGTATAACCGGTGAGTATCTCTCTCACTCTTTCCTTTCTTCCTCTCTCCTTGTCTCTCTTTCTCCCTCCTTCCTCTTCTCCCATTGTCCCCCCCACCCCCTTCTCTTTTTCTCTCTCATTCTGAGCATGTATGGAAATCAGTGATATTATGCAATTGTTTAATCATTTAAATGGTGTAAATCTCTAGGTAACCATACATTATGTACCATGCATTATGTATGTAGTCATAGCCATTACTGAGCTCAGATCTGTCCAATTTTTCCATTGCACTTTTGTAGGTTTTGATTCGTAGAAAGAGCGCTGCACTTTTCTTGGAGTAGTTTCATTGGTTGTGCTTGGTCATATGACCCAGATCATTGCAGCATCTTCAGTATGAATGTAAGGCCAAGTATCACTGTCTCGAGGTAGGAGTGCTGGTCTAGGATTAGGTTTCCCTGCCACATATCCAAACCTCATGCATTATGAGCTGAATGGTGGAGCTAATCCTAAATCAGTGCTGTGAGAGGCTTTGTGAATACTTGGACACGTTGGTGCAGTAATGATTCACAGGGTTGGATGTGGCTCTGGCAGATACACATGGGTGACAGGACGAGAGCCTCTCACCTACTACGACATGAACCTGTCGGCCCAGGACCACCAGACCTTCTTCACCTGTGACTTGGACCACCTTCGTCCCGCAGATGCCAGTAAGAATCCTGCTGCACTGTAGAGTGTGTGAGTTTGCAGTGTTGTAGTAATGCAGTGTGTGTGTGCGTGTGTGTGTCTGTGTGTGTGTTCATGTTGCAGTCATGCAGTGTGTGTGTTTGTGTGTGCATGTGTGTGCGCGTGTGTGTGTGCGCGTGCGTGTTCATGTTGCAGTCATGCAGTGTGTGCATGTGTGTGCGTGCACGTGTGTGTTCATGTTGCAGTCATGCAGTGTGTGTGCACGTGCGTGTGTGCGCGTGTGTGTGCGTGTACGCGTGCGTGTGTGTTCATGTTGCAGTCATGCAGTGTGTGTGTTTGTGTGTGTGTGTGTGCGCACGCATGTGTGTTCATGTTGCAGTCATGCAGTGTGTGTGTTTGTGTGTGTGTGCGCGTACGCGTGCGTGCATGTGTGCGTGTGTGTTCATGTTGCAGTCATGCAGTGTGTGTGTGTGTGCGCGCGTGTGTGTTCATGTTGCAGTCATGCAGTGTGTGTGTGCGTGCGCGTACGCGTGCGTGCATGTGTGTTCATGTTGCAGTCATGCAGTGTGTGTGTGCGTGTGCGCGCATGTGTGTGTGCCTGTACGCGTGCGTGTGTGTTCATGTTGCAGTCATGCAGTGTGTGTGTTTGTGTGTGTGCGTGTGCGCGCATGTGTGTGTGCCTGTACGCGTGCGTGTGTGTTCATGTTGCAGTCATGCAGTGTGTGTGCGCGTGTGTGTGTGTGTGTGTGTGCGTGCGTGTTCATGTTGCAGTCATGCAGTGTGTGTGTTTGTGTGTGTGTACGTGTGTGTTCATGTTGCAGTCATGCAGTGTGTGTGCGTGCGTGTACGCGTGCGTGTGTGTTCATGTTGCAGTCATGCAGTGTGTGTGTTTGTGTGTGTGTTCATGTTGCAGTCATGCAGTGTGTGTGTTTGTGTTACAGTAATGCAGTGTGTGTGTGTGTGTGTGTTACAGTAATGCAGAAGGCCTGGAGGGAGAGGAATCCTCAGGCTCGGGTCTCTGCTGCTCATGAAGCCATAGAGCTGGAGGAGTGAGTGTCCTCCTCACACACACCCACACACACACCTGTGCACATCCACACCAGCACATAACTGCATTCATGCACAGAAGCACACACCTGCACACATCTATACACCTGTTCATGCAAAAATGCGCACACACATGCACACGAGTACATAATTCTGCATACACACATGCCTGTACACAACTATGCATGCGCACACACGCTTGTGCATGAAACTGTGATGGTGGTTGTTTGTTAATGTTGTATGTAGACGGGTACGGGTTTATGAACTGTGAGACATAGTTGTATGAACTGTAAGACTGTTAGTTGTATGAACTGTGATTTTTGGTTTTTGTATTAAGTTGTGCCACAGCATACATCCTGTTGGCAGAGGAAGAGGCCACCACTATTGTGGAGGCAGAGAGGCTGTTCAAGCAGGCGCTGAAGACTGGCGAAAGCTGCTACAGACGCAGTCAACAGCTGCAGCACCACGGAGCACAGCATGAAACACAGCACAGTGAGTTACACTGCACACACACAGCACAGCCAATTATACTGCACACACACAGCACAGCCAGTTACACTGCACACACAGCACAGCCAGTTACACTACACACAGCACAGTGAGTTATACTACACACACACACACACACACACACACACACAGCACAGCCAGTTACACTACACACACAGCACAGTGAGTTATACTGTACACACACAAACACAGCACAGCCAGTTACACTGCACACACAGCACAGTGAGTTGTACTGTACACACACACACACACACAGCACAGCCAGTTACACTACACACACAGCACAGTGAGCTATACTGTACACACACACACACACACACAGCACAGCCAGTCACACTGCAAAAAACCCAGCACAGCCAATTACACTACACACACAGCGCAGTGAGTTATACTGTACATACACACACACACACACACACACACACACACACACACACAGCACAGGTAAACTGCACACACACAGCACAGCCAGGTACACTGCACACACACAGCACAGCCAGGTACACTGCACACACAGCACAGCCAGTTACACTACACACACAGCACAGTGAGTTATACTGTACACACACACACACAGCACAGCCAGTTACACTACACACAGCACAGTGAGTTATACTGTACACACACACACACACACAGCACAGTGAGTTACACACTCTATACACTCACAGTAAGTATCACACATATACTCCACAAGCACCATACACACTGCCAGAAGTCCAGGGTAATTCACTGTATGTGTGTTTAGTGATCTTTTAATGTCATGAATGTGTACATTACATTTTACATTACTTTCAGTCATCTGGCAGATGCCAAAGCAGCTTACACAGTTTACATTTCTGTGCACAATCCATTTATTCCGCTGTATATTTTCCTGAAGCGAATCAGGTTAGTTGCCTTTGCAGTGCCCTGCCTGCAAAGTGAACCCACGACTGAGTTGGTGATTCAGTTAACCCTGTATACGGTAGGATATATCAGCGCTGCTGTTTGCTCCTGCAGGGAGAGACACTAATGTGTTGGTGTACATAAAGAGGAGGCTAGCCATGTGCTCCAGGAAGCTGGGTAGGCCCAGGGAGGCGGTGAAGATGATGAGGGATGTAAGTATCTGAGGCTAGACTCAGCCCCCCCCTGCCTTAAATTTGCTTATTGACATTTGCTGTGTTTAGTTTACTCTAAAAATGTTTCTGGGCCTTCATTTTGTTTTTAGTTGTGTGTTTCTGCTGTCATTCCATTCATAATGATAAAAAACAGCTGCTGTTTTAAACTCTGTGAAGGATATGGTTTATATTTGAAATCAGTGCATATTGGGATGTGTATTGCATCATGGCCTCTGTGTCATGGTATGTATTGCATTGTAAGGTTATAGGCAATACCCAGCCGTAATTCACTCATGCAATCACACAGTCGTGGGGGCCCGGTAGCCCACCTGGTAGAGTGTGTACTACATAAGGCTGAGTCCTTGCTGCAGCAGCCTGCACTTGAATCCAGCCTGAGTTCTCTGATTCCAGCTGCTTTATGTCTTTGCTTTGGTATTTTCATAAACATTTCCTGTTTTAAAATGCTAGTAGCCACTCAAGAGCGGGAATTGCTGATTTGGATAATGTGAATCACTGTAGGTTGTCCGATCAGAAATTGATGCCACACTTCAGGGTGAGGGATTATCAGCACCAGACATAGTATTCTAGATACTGCTCTTTATTTAGTAGTTGGTTGGGTGTGTGTGGTTAAATACATCCATGCACACAGCAGCTGAAACCTTGAATTTCACCCACACTGTGAACTTGAACAGTGGGCTGGGTTATATTGATCAGTGGGCTGGGTTATATTGATCAGTGGGCTGGGTTATTTTTATCAGTGGGCTGGGTTATTTTTATCAGTGGGCTGGGCTATATTGCTGTGTGAGTGGGGCAGAGCAGGGATTATGACATTGAAGTGGCATATTGTGTTGCTCTGAATGTGAGCTTGGCCCCCATGTTTGGTTTTACATGTAACAGCAGTTGTGTGTTTTCCAGTTAATGAAGGAGTTCCCTCTCCTCAGTATGTTCAGCATCCATGAGAACCTGCTGGAGACGCTGCTGGAACTGCAGGCCTATGCAGATGTGCAAGCTGTACTCGCCAAATACGACGGTAAGTGCAGCGCAGCTAACGCAGCCAACGCAGCTAACGCAGCTACAGCAGGTAACATAGCAAATGCAGCCAGCGTAGTTCGAACAGGTATGCACACCCAGAACAACAAAACTGCACGATTCAGTTTCATATTATGTGCATACCCAAATCTAATTTCAGCCATTTTCAGAGATTGTGCCTGCAGAATGAGACCCCATCCTGGCCGCTCAGATGTCTCCGCTAAAATAAATGCCTTCATCCCTGGTAGACTCTACCCTCATCTTCATGCCTCAGGCATCTTAGTGATTAGCTCCCTTTGTATGTCTCTCCCCTCTCTCCATGTCTTACTCTGTCCCTCACTGTCTCACTCTCTCACTCACTCTCGCCCTCACTGTCTCACTCTCTCTTAGTCTCTCCTTCACTCTCTCACTCACTCACTCTCTCACTCTTTCTCTCTCAAAATCTCAATGTCTATCTCTGCCTCACTCTCTCTCCCTCTCTCTCACTGCCCCACTTTCTCTCACACTCTCTCCCTCACTGTCTCACCCTCTCTCACACTCTCTCCCATTCTCTCTTGCACTCTTTTATTCTCTGTCACTGTGTCGCGGTAGTACTGTATTCAACTGAACAAAGCTTTTTGATATGAATAATCAAAACTCAAACCTCGTGTTAGAGAGGGCATGCCATGTGGTGATCACTTCAGTAAATGTGGTTGTTTGTGATTCTGAAGCAGTGTGGCGCAGATGCTCCTTCCTCAGGGGTGTAGTGATTAGTAAAGATTTTCAGTTCTGTTCTCTAGTTTTGCAGTTAAATGAACACTGACATACAATGACATCCCGTTTGGACAGATGCATGTTGTTTTAGCTTGGGTTAAATGACAATGTAAAGCAATTTCAGAAAGATAGTGAACTTCCTCCATCTCACCTCACCCAGTATACTTACCTTTCAGTTGTTATGAGTGCCTACAGCAGTGTTTATAGTGCATTAGTAGTGCATCATATGTGTTTGCCTCCTAGAAAGTGTTACCCAATTGGAATCCAGAACTTGAAGACTGAACATGTTATCTGTGCTGACTCTACTGGCAGCATAGCCACAGTACCAGTGTTTTAAAATGCTTCACTTGATTCTGCCCTAATGAATCCCTATGTTGTCTGTGTGCCCTCACAGATATTAGTTTACCAAAATCCGCAACAATATGTTACACTGCAGCACTGCTGAAAGCCAGGGGCGTCTCAGATAAGTAAGTACCCTTCATTACAAACTCTGATAAGTAAGAGCCCAGTCTAGGGGGTTACAGATCCCAGTTTAGTGGGGTACAGAGCCTGAGCCCAGTTGAGGGGTACAGAGCCAGGTTAAGTGTGGTACAGAGTCAGGTTTATCAGTACAGTGTCAGGTTTAGTGGGGTACAGAGTTTAGTTTAGTGGGGTACAGGGCCTGGTTTAGGGGGGCCTGGTTCACCAGAGTCTGGTAACTGACTCACAGGATCTCCTACCCCCCAGGTTCTCCCCAGAAGCAGCATCACGGCGAGGCCTGAGCACAGCAGAGATGAACGCTGTAGAGGCCATTCACAGAGCTGTGGAGTTCAACCCGCACGTGCCTAAAGTGAGTTAAACGAAACACATACACACACACAGACACACACACACTCTCTTATTCATAGAGCCGTGGAGTTCAAGCCACACGTACCTAAAGTGAGCTACAGACACACGCACACACACACTCTTATTCAGCAGAGATGTGGAGTTCAACCCACACATACACAAAGTGAGTTACTCACACACACACACACACTCATTCACAGAGCCGTGGAGTTCAACCCGCACGTGCCTAAAGTGAGTTACACGAAACACATACACACACACACACACACACTCTCTTATTCATAGAGCCGTGGAGTTCAAGCCACACGTACCTAAAGTGAGCTACAGACACACGCGCACACACACACACTCTTATTCAGCGGAGATGTGGAGTTCAACCCACACGTACACAAAGTGTGTTACACACACATAAAGGATTCTCTGCAGTAGCTGGACTAGGCTTGTTTCTCTGTTGTAGCTGTGTTGTGTAGCAGGCTTGTTTCTCTGTTGTAGCTGTGTTGTGTATCAGGCTTGTTCCTCTGTTGTGGCTGTGTTGTGTAGCAGGCTTGTTCCTCTGTTGTAGCTGTGTTGTGTAGCAGGCTTGTTCCTCTGTTGTAGCTGTGTTGTGTAGCAGGCTTGTTTCTCTGTTGTAGCTGTGTTGTGTAGCAGGCTTGTTTCTCTGTTGTAGCTGTGTTGTGTAGCAGGCTTGTTTCTCTGTTGTAGCTGTGTTGTGTAGCAGGCTTGTTTCTCTGTTGTAGCTGTGTTGTGTACTAGGCTTGTTTCTCTGTTGTAGCTGTGTTGTGTAGCAGGCTTGTTTCTCTGTTGTAGCTGTGTTGTGTAGCAGGCTTGTTCCTCTGTTGTAGCTGTGTTGTGTAGCAGGCTTGTTTCTCTGTTGTAGCTGTGTTGTGTAGCAGGCTTGTTTCTCTGTTGTAGCTGTGTTGTGTAGCAGGCTTGTTCCTCTGTTTTAGCTGTGTTGTGTATCAGGCTTGTTTCTCTGTCGTAGCTGTGTTGTGTAGCAGGCTTGTTTCTCTGTTGTAGCTGTGTTGTGTAGCAGGCTTGTTTCTCTGTTGTAGCTCTGTTGTGTAGCAGGCTTGTTTCTCTGTTGTAGCTGTGTTGTGTAGCAGGCTTGTTCCTCTGTTGTAGCTGTGTTGTGTAGCAGGCTTGTTTCTCTGTTGTAGCTGTGTTGTGTAGCAGGCTTGTTTCTCTTTTGTAGCTGTGTTGTGTATCAGGCTTGTTTCTCTGTTGTAGCTGTGTTGTGTATCAGGCTTGTTTCTCTGCAGTACCTCTTAGAAATGAAGAGTCTTATCCTGCCTCCGGAGCACATTCTGAAACGGGGAGACAGTGAGGCCATCGCATACGCCTTCTTCCACCTGCAGCACTGGAAGAGGGTGGAAGGAGCCCTCAACCTCCTGCACTGCACCTGGGAGGGTAGTGAGTACCTGAGTCACCTGTGTCTGTACTACCTCAATAACCACCGGATGTATTTATTCTATCATACTTATGTGTCTCTCTCATTTGTAGAACTTCCCTTTTTCCATTTATTCACTTGTGGTTGACTGTGGTAATGCCTGACTCTGCTGTCCCTCTTTGTGGGCTAGCTTTCAGAATGATCCCTTACCCCCTGGAGAAGGGCCACCTCTTCTATCCCTACCCCATCTGCACAGAAACAGCAGACAGAGAACTGCTACCAAGTAAGAGATTCTCCTCTCTCTCATTTATGCAGTGCTCTTTATACAGTAAATGGCAATATTCAAACAAGTAAAAGCATGGAGGTGTTGGATTGAGCAGTAGGTTTGTCAGTCATTTGTGGTAATATGTGAATAGTTGTATCAGTCAACTATATTGGTTGCGAGACACTGTGTCACTGTTAAGTGTGTGTGTGGTGTGTGTGTGTGTGTGTGTGTGTGTGTGTGTGTGTGTGTGTGTGTGTGTGTGTGTGTGTGTGTGTGTGTGTGTGTGTGTTAAGGTGTGGGTTTTGTGTTTGAGGTGTGTGTGTGTGTGTGTGTGTGTGTGTGTGTGTGTGTGTGTGTGTGTGTGTGGTGGAGGTGTGGTTGACGCTGTCCATTGCTGTGTGTAAGCAGTGTTCCATGAGGTGTCAGTGTACCCCAAGAAGGAGCTGCCCTTCTTCATCCTCTTCACTGCGGGCCTCTGCTCCTTCACTGCCATGCTGGCTCTTCTCACACACCAGTTTCCTGAGCTCATGGGCGTCTTCGCTAAAGCTGTGAGTCTCCTACCCACTAGCCAGCTAACCAGGTCTAATGACAACACACACACACAGCACCTCTAATGATAACACTCACACAGCACCTCTAATGACAACACACACACACACACACAGCACCTCTAATGATAACACACACACACACACACACACACACACACACAGCACCTTTAATGATAACACACACACAGCACCTCTAATGATAACACTCACACAGCACCTCTAATGACAACACACACACAGCACCTCTAATGATAACACACACACACACACACACACACACACACACACACACACACACACACACACACACACACACACACACACACAGCACCTCTAATGATAACACACACACAGCACCTCTAATGATAACACACACACAGCACCTCTAATGACAACAACACTCACACAGCACCTCTAATGACAACACACACACACACAGCACCTCTAATGATAACACACACACACAGCACCTCTAATGATAACACACACACAGCACTTCGTGGTTGAGAGGGGAATATTTGGCTGCATGCTAATCCCAGGTAGTGTATGATGTTGCTGTGTTTGTGTGGTGCTCCACCTGTCTGTGTGAGGTGGTAATGGCACCTGTGGCTCGTGTCTCTGCAGTTCCTCAGCACCCTGTTTGCACCGCTGAACTTCATCATGGAGAAGGTGGAGAGCATTCTGCCATCCAGCCTGTGGCACCAGCTCACCCGCATATAGCCTAAACACTGACTGCCTGTACCTCAGTGCCAAGTGTACTACAAAACAGCATGATGGGGAAAAGGGAAAGGGAAGAATGACTCAGATTTACTCTTTTCTTTTTGGCTTGGTTTTGGTTTCATTTGGTTTTTTGTTCTCATGTAAACCTGTTTTTGTTGTACAAAAGCAGGTGGTGATGAATTGCCTTCAGGTAAAAAGAAAAGCACATAAAAAATGAGAAAATAAAGACTTTTGTGTAAAGCTGCAGCACGTCATTTCCCCATCAGTGTTACTTCGGCTGGTTGGAGCTGCAGGAGAACAGGAAGGGGAGGTGATATTTTTCTCCATGGAGAGGCATTCACTGTACTGAAAGAGTGTTGCACATATGTTTACCATTGTTATACAACTGAAAGTCCTAGACAGGAAGGTAAGTATGTCACATGGTTAAGGACATCCTACTCACCCTGTCCCCAAAAGCCCAATCAAACTCTCCCACTGCTGCTTTCACTGTGGTGGGTGATGGTGTAGTTCTGTAAATTGCGTGCATGCATGTGTGTGAGAGAGAGAGCAGCAGAAGTGATCGCTGTATTCCATATTTGGTGTATTACCATGAGCCATTGCAGCTCCTGTAATTCAGCACAGCCGGTGAGTATCATACATTATCATATTACAGTATCTCTTCCCCTCCTACTTGCAGCAGTGCTCCAGCAGCCATCTGTTTCAGAATTGAGATGGTTTTAATTTGCTCTTCCACATCCTCATCGACCCTTCGATGACCTTTGGCACAGGTGCCCATGAGGTTCTGCTCTTGCTGCTGACTGGGATGGGCTTGCCTGGCTGACTTCCTGCCTCTCCAGGTGTTCCTACCAGGTGAGGGGCTCTGTCTGACCCCCGCCCCATGCAGACTGGTGTCCTACAGGGCTCAGTTCTTGGTCCCCTTGTTTTGCTCTCTACACCCTGTTTCTTGAATCTGTTATTTCTCTTCATGACTTCTTTCATCTTTGTTCTCCTGAAGCCTGTGCCACCACTCACATCGCTGGCTGCCAGGCTGATTGCTCTGTGTGAGTCACATAGAGCTAAACCTGGCCGAGACATCTCCTGACAGAAAGAGCCACACCGTAACTCCCTCTGGTCTACGTTACTGTCAGTCTCTCTGGCTGTTCTGCTGGTTTGTGCCCTTCAGCTTGTGCAGAAAGCTGCAGGCTGGCGGAAAACAGCCGGCCCGAGCTGGTTCATGTAGCCCCCTTTTCACCACCTTCCAGAGGCTGCCTATCACTGAATGCATTTGGTTCAAGGCAGTAATGCTGGTCCTCCACACTGATAAATGAACTGCTCCATTTTACTCCCGTTTGTTATCTCACTTTACACCCAAGCAAAACTGCTCCACCCCCTCACCTCTTGGATGCCTTTTGGTCCCATCGCTATGGATACCAGGTGGGTGTGCTGCAGGATTACACATGTTCTCTGTTCTGGTTCCTCATTGGTGGGATGACCTGTCTGCCTCTGTCAAAATGGCTGAATCCCATCCTATTTTCCAGCGCAGACTGAGAACCCTCCTTTTCCACAAATGCACTTTGGGCCTCCCTTTGGAGCCACATTCCCTTCCAAAATACTCCTTAAAATATCCTAAATATCATAAAATGCGTACAAAACATTCACAAAACACCTGCTATGACTGTTTATGCTTAATGATTACTATGCTACCTGTCATTTTTTGCTATTGATGCTGTTAAGTGTTGCACTTTTAAGTCACTTTGAATTCAAAGCATCTGCTAATTGACTAAACATTGTTTTTGATAAAAAAGTAACTTCAAGGTTGTGAAATAATGTTTATACATAAGCAAGGGCACTTTGTCAAATTGATTTCTGGTTTCTTGGTGCACTTTAAAACAAATTTGTTCTACAAATATGGTTTCATATTGATAAAAGTAGAAATGTATAAGAATGTTTAAAATAAAACCTTACAAAATATAGAAGAAAGTGCAGCCAAATATCTCCTACAGTCAAACTGCATGATGCTTCACCGGCCTGTTCACCTCATGACCAGTAGGTGTCACTAGTGCCACAACAATCCACTTAATATCAAGGTAACATGAGGCACTGAGTTTGTGTTTGTACATGTTAAAAATGATTGGTTCCCTTCTGCATTTTTACAGTTAATTTTATCTTTTTATGGGATGTAGTAGTCTATAGAGATAATCTTTCTGATATATATGACAATAATGACACCAATATTTTGTATGATCTTGAAGAATATTCTCTCAATGAAATAAATGTGGGATATTTTTGGTGAAATGGGTCCAGTTTAAACAGACACCAGACAGTACATTGCACAGGAAAAACCTCATGCCAGCAGTATGACATGGTGATGGTGTGCTGGCTTTGGGAAGCTTCACTGCGTCAGGATGTGGAATGGCACTATCCAGCCATTGACCTCACTGACCTGTTGTGCCAGGACCCGAAAAGAGCCATTCATGCCTAAAAACCCATAAATATCCACAATTATGGCCATGCCAGCATGGAGGAGCTGTGCTGTGAGAGACTGATCCAGGATTTGGTTGCAGTTGTTGCTGCTGAAGGTGGCATAGCCAGTAATGGAGTGTAGGGGTGAGTAGTTTTTACATTTGTAATCACATTCCAGCTTGTGTAATGATTGAATATTTTGTTTATAAATCTTAACGAGTAACAACTGAAGATAATAATTTGGAGGTTATTAATTGTATCATATAGAGTATGACATAATCATTTCCACACTAAAAGTGAATCAAAGTCATATGAGCTAACTTTAACCTTATCTCAAAAATAACGCTTTGTCTCAGTAATTGTTTAAATTCAGTAAACACATACAGATGTCCAAAAGTTACAAAATGCTTACTTTGATTATACTTTAATGCAAATGTAAATTGCTTACTCAGTATTTGACTAAACATTTTAATATAAATACTGACTACAATTTCTATGCAGTATACCCATGGCTTTTTTAACCACAGAGCAATTTTTCTTAGGGTCTGATTGAGAATGCACTGTTAAAAAACAATATGCACTGCTAAAATACACAATAAAAAAGTAATCACAGAGTAATCGAAATCAAGGGTTAGGATTAACCCCACTGCTGTTAATTGTGTCCTGGAAGATGTTTGGTGTTGTGTTTTTAATTCCTTTTTGGACAAATTAGCAAAAAAAAAAAAGTTTAAAATGGGAGGATTTACAATACATGCAAAAGTTACTGAAGGAGTACATACTCCCCAGCACAGATTACCCCCTCCCCCAGCACTGATTACCCCCTCCCCCAGCACAGATTACCCCCCCAGCACTGATTACACCCCTCCCCCAGCACAGATTACCCCCAGCACAGATTACCCCCTCCCCCAGCACTGATTACCCCCAGCACAGATTACCCCCCCCCCCAGCACTGATTACCCCCCTCCCCTCAGCACAGATTACCCCCCCAGCACTGATTACACCCTTCCCCCCAGCACAGATTACCCCCAGCACAGATCCCCAGCACAGATTACCCCCTCCCCCAGCACAGATTACCCCCCCCCCCAGCACTGATTACCCCCTTCCCCCCAGCACAGATTACCCCCCAGCACAGATTACCCCCTCCCCCAGCACTGATTACCCCCTTCCCCCCAGCACTGATTACCCCCCCCCCCAGCACAGATTACCCCCCAGCAGTGATTACCCCCCTCCCCCTAGCACTGATTACCCCCTCCCCCCAGCACAGATTACCCCCCAGCACTGATTACCCCCAGTACTGATTACCCCCCCCCCCAGCACAGATTACCCCCCAGCACAGATTACCCCCTCCCCCAGCACAGATTACCCCCAGCACAGATTACCCCCCAGCACAGATTACCCCCTCCCCAGCACATATTATCCCCTGGCACAGATTACCCCACTGCATTCATATTAGCACACAGTGCATGACCATATAGACGACATGGCATTCCTCATCAGTCCCAGACCCCCCATGGCCTCTCAGCCTCACTATATTCAGTTATTCTCCTCCAAATATTTTGTCTGTAGAGGAAACGATCAATTTCCTACCGATGTGTCACGGCCATTAGAGGGGGAGCTGCCAGCGGTCAGGATCCTGCGGGAAACAGAGGAACTTCACCCCTGACTGGCAGGGAGCAATGTCTCTGCATGATGACAAAACTAAGTGGATCCAGACGGGTGGGTCTGGAACGGGCTCATGGCTCACCTCTCTTCTGTTTGGGCTGCAGATGCACACGGCCTGACTGCTCTTCCCTCAAATTTATCTGTTGGTCAGAAAATCATTGCAGAACAACCAAAATCCTAACACTAACCCTGTACTCTAGTAACACTTAGAGCTGTCCATCCTCTGTACTGGTCTCATATGTCAGACAGGGGGACAGATTGTCCTGAGTTCTTTTCTGTGATCACCATTTATTTAACCAGGCAAACTCTCATTGATTTGGTTAATGTAGTCCCCAGAGAGCCATATGCTTACAGTGCTGTCTGTCTTACAGAGCCAGACGTTATGCCAAAGAGGACAGACAGACATATTGATTTACACACCTGTACACTGATTTGAGGACAGCAGAGTCACACCTGTGTACTGATCTGAGGACAGCACAGGCGCACCTGTACACTGATTTGAGGACAGCACAGTCACATGTGCACTGATCTGAGAACAGCACAGTGATATGCACATATTTCTGATGAGTTGCCCTGGTGATTTGAAAGGAGATGCAAAAGGTGTCCTTAGGAGGGCCAAATCAAACAGATATTTGAGATTGTTTGTTTCGTCAGCTCTTGTGTTTTAAACAAGCTGTAGGTCTACCTGCTATATTGCACACACATTTTAACGAAGGACTACAGGACTAACTGTTAGTGTTTTATATCTAATTGAAACTTTAATATGATTGCATCTATTGTATGCTATATGCATTCATGATTATTTATTTATTATTAGCTTTTTTATGATGTGTATTGGTTGTGTTGACTACTGTTCGCAAACCGAATTGCCCCTCGGGGACGATAAAGACTGTCCAATCCAATGTACAAATGTGTGTCCAATGAGGCCTGCAGCAGCAAGTGTCAGTCTGGTGAGAGTGGAAGTTGCATCTCTGCTTTATGTTTGGTGAAGGAGAAATATACCTGAATGTAATGCTGCTTGCTGCATCACACAGCGATCACAGCCTTGTGAACATACACACTTCACTCACTGGGTAAGTGGAGATGCCTAAATAACTGATGTGCCACATTGATTTCCCCCTTTCCCAAACCAATCTTCAGCTTAAGTTGTGGATCTTCCATAGCAAACTTTCGTGTCACCCTCAGGAAGAGGACGCAGTGAACATGTGACTCCCCCAACTCATATAAGGGCAAGCCCTCAATTTTTCCATACTACAGATGCACCAATCACCTACTGTCCTTATTATGAAAGATTCACCAATCACCTACTGTCCTTATTATCAAAGGATCATAAATCCAGCACATTCTTGGTTTGTGCATCTGCAGACACCCAGCTGTCCTGGAATGGCCACTGGAGAGTGATGACACTAGCAATGGACCTCAGGTCATAGAGAGTGATGACACGAGCAATGGACCTCAGGTCATAGAGAGTGATGACACGAGTGGACCTGACATGACACTAGCAATGGACCTCAGGTCATAGAGAGTGATGACACTAGCAATGGACCTCAGGTCATAGAGAGTGATGACACGAGCAATGGACCTCAGGTCATAGAGAGTGATGACACTAGCAATGGACCTCAGGTCATAGAGAGTGATGACACTAGCAATGGACCTCAGGTCATAGAGAGTGATGACACAAGCAATGGACCTCAGGTCATAGCTGGCAATGACACAACTAGGAGTCAATCAGCTGATCAAAGATCACACCTTGGTTTTCAGAACAAGCATCTTTGCAGCATGAGCCACCCTGAGGCCTGCATTTTCTATTATATTTGATCTAGAAAATATAGGGTTATGCAAAGGTGACTGGCTGAAGAAAACTGTTCAGTGATAAAGGCCATCGTGCTAGATTTAATTCAAGGTGTCAGCAGCAAAGAGTGTGGAGTCTGGTTGTCAGGATGGTTTGAGGCTGCAGTGTGGCTGATGGAATGAGGCGCGTGCCTCGCTCCACGTCATGGTCTTATCACTCATTCTGGTGCTCAGGCACTCGGTGGAACGGGCATTAGGAAGTGGATGCCACTTTAATTGTTTCCTTGTGGAGCCCCCAGCTCCAGCCGTCACCCTCCACAATTGGCCCAGATGACTTCACCCCTCCACAGTCCCACAAAAACATTTCTGCCTCTCCCAGACCCAACAGATGCATCCAATCTTTTTTTCCAGGGAGAAACTAGACTGAGAGTGTAAACTGAAAACATGCCACAGATTAGTGCATGTTTTCAATACTTCCCCTCTCTGCGTCACAGATATTAAGTAATGTCAGATGAAGACAAGGCCCTCATATTGTAATTGGTTCCCATCTTTGGCAGCACAACAGACACAGAGAAAGCAATACGCGAAGGGAAATGGCCTCGGATATGAGGCTTTATTGAAAAGCAAACCATCCCAAGTTTGGATTAGGACTGGCTATTTGATGTTTCATTCTGCAGGCCACCTTGCTGGTGAATGTTGAGAAACTCCATTATCTGTAGTACTTGTAAAAGTGTGAAGTGCCATATGAAGGTAGTTTGAACTTTGGGTCATTTTCTTTCTGCCATTTCAAATAGAGGTGAACACATAAACTACATTTATATTGGGGACGGAGTAGTTTAGAGAAATGTTAATAGGAACTGAAGGTTCTTGCTCTGCAGTTAAGGTGCATGCCATGTGGGGTAACAGGGCTGTTAAGCCCAGTGACAGTGAGACTGGCCTTACCTGCAGGCAGCCCAGTGACTGTGAGACTGGCCTTACCTGTAGGCAGCCCAGTGACTGTGAGACTGGACTTACCTGCAGGCAGCCCAGTGACTGTGAGACTGGACTTACCTGCAGGCAACCCAGTGACTGTGAGACTGGACTTACCTGCAGGCAGCCCAGTGACTGTGAGACTGGCCTTACCTGCAGGCAGCCCAGTGACTGTGAGACTGGCCTTACCTGCAGGCAGCCCAGTGACTATGAGACTGGCCTTACCTGTAGGCAGCCCAGTGACTGTGAGACTGGCCTTACCTGTAGGCAGCCCAGTGACTGTGAGACTGGACTTACCTGTAGGCAGCCCAGTGACTGTGAGACTGGACTTACCTGTAGGCAGCCCAGTGACTGTGAGACTGGACTTACCTGCAGGCAGCCCAGTGACTGTGAGACTGGCCTTACCTGCAGGCAGCCCAGTGACTGTGAGACTGGACTTACCTGCAGGCTGCCAATTCAGGCTGATCTGCTCTCTGCACTGGGTGGAGTGGGGTAGGGTCTGCAGTGGCTCTCTGCATTGCGTGGAGTGACAGAAGGACAGTGTGTGTGGAATTGCACTGCCACTCACAGCTGGACCACAATAAATCTGTCAGTTCACCCTGGATGTACTCTCCACCGACAGCATGGCCGAGTGGCCCTTCCAGCTCTAGCATGACTTGCATTCATACAGAGAATCTAACACTGGAAAGAGATTGTTTGAATATTATTTAGTAATCCTGCATAACATACGTGCACACAAACAACAGTGCAAAGGGATTCCCCAGCTCCCAGCCAAATTCTCAATTAGCTGCCCAAAAAAAGCTGCCCCCGACACACCAACACATAACTAATTCCATGTGACTAGCCATCACTTTATATTCTAGTAAATTACATTATTACATTACATACTTCCAGGTCATAAAGAATTGTTACATTTATAATCCTATCAGATCAAGTGACTAAACCAAAACAGGCAAAACACATGAAATTCACAAACTGTAGTTTTCAACTTTCCCATTAACTCTTAAATTCAGTCCCAAAAATTTGAATTACAGAATATCTTCAGAGATTTACAACTCAGAGATGCATAAATATTGACAAATTAATGTCTATGAACCCAGAAGCTGAATTGCAATTTTGCCTTAACACTTAAATATTGCTGACAAAGGGCCAGCATTTAACCAAATCATTGACACAGATTACATTGCCATAAACCACATAACTCAGCCTTAACTGGAGAAAGAGACATGTCAACATGTTTGCTGAAAAATATGTTGGAAAATGAACAAGTTGGATAGCAAAAGATTAAATAAAATGAACTGTACCTACCCACCCCAACAGATTATAATCAATCACACATTTTTAACATGCTATTTGCTGCATCAGAGGCTTTTTGCCTCTCCTGTTTCTTATCCTGCTGTCAAGAACTTCCTGTTTCTCTACACATTATTTCCTTTTTCTGTTTTGAGTTATGATTTGTATGTTTTTTCTTTTGTTTTTGAAAGAGAAATGCAAATTGTGATGTCTTTGCAGCCAATAGCTAACAGCAGTCATGTGTAAGGAGTACAAATTGATGATAAAATAATTAAATTGCATGCTGTTTTTATTTAAAATATTTTGAGAGTGAAGTTTATTAACTGTGAATATATTCGTAGTTATCATAAATCTTTATTGTTTTGTGCCAGTTTAATTTTTTATTCATTGAGTTAGAAGTTTCATAGCTTTCAGGTTGTTGGGTGAGAATTCAGTCATTATGAATCTTAACAAGTTCATATTAACAGGTTCCTTATTTCAAAATTTAGATCCAAAAATCAAAATTTCATCTGGGTTCCTGCCTCAGTTTGGACAATAAAAATTTACATTCATAGTTATTGTATTTGCAAAGACCTAACATTCACAAAAATAAAAAAGTAAATCCACCACTAATAATTATGAGCTTGTGAGTTCACCCCTAAACTACTCAAATGTGATGGAAGCAAAGTGCCAAACTAATTTATGGGGCATCATATAGTCCTACAGGGGTACCTGCTTGTCTTTTCCCCACCTGGATGCAGTTGCAACCTTTCAGGTGACAGAATACAAAGTCTTGTGCCCCTTTCACACATGCACTGCTGATTATCTTTCACACATGCACTGCTGATTATCTTTCACACATGCACTGCTGATTATCTTTCACACATGCCCTGCTGATTATCTTTCACACATGCCCTGCTGATTATCTTTCACACATGCCCTGCTGATTATCTTTCACACATGCGCTGCTGATTATCTTTCAGATATGCGCTGCTGATTATCTTTCACACATGCGCTGCTGATTATCTTTCAGATATGCCCTGCTGATTATCTTTCACACATGCCCTGCTGATAATCTTTCACACATGCCCTGCTGATTATCTTTCACACATGTCCTGCTGATTATCTTTCACACATGCCCTGCTGATTATCTTTCACACATGCACTGCTGATTATCTTTCACATATGCCCTGCTGATTATCTTTCACACATGCGCTGCTGATTATCTTTCACATATGCCCTGCTGATTATCTTTCACACATGCCCTGCGGATTATCTTTCACACATGCCCTGCTGATTATCTTTCACACATGCCCTGCTGATTATCTTTCACACATGCCCTGCTGATTATCTTTCTCACATGCCCTGCTGATTATCTTTCACACATGCCCTGCTGATTATCTTTCACATGCCCTGCTGATTATCTTTCACATATGCCCTGCTGATTATCTTTCACACATGCACTGCAGATAATTGCTAATCGCCAGCCATCCTTTCGCAATTTCAGGTAGAAAAGGTAAAACTCAGTTTAGTATAAATACAAGGATAATTCAACTTTAAAAAAAATTGTTAAAACTCAATCTCTGAGCATACTGGTGTATGGCTGCAGGTACTACTGTTGTCATAAATACTTCCACCATACATTATACACGAGTCATCATACATGATTCTTTTGTCATTGATCTGGCTCTATACACGTGTATACTAGATATGTGTTAGTATATAGGGATTACAAAACGAGAGAAAAATGGATGAAAATTATGACAGTAATATTACATTCAGATAAAGTAATAAAATATTTTAATTGGTATTTTGACGTCACTTTCAGATTTTCTGAACTTTCAGAGCTGCGGATTAGCCCCATCCCCGGGTATTCCTACCGCTGACGCTGTTCTGCAGTTGAACTATGTCATCTGTGAACTCTGTCGTGCAAGAACAACTGATTTCGGCTACTGCAATTAAAACATATTGGAGGTTGTACTGGAGAAAATTGGGGAACATTAAACGAGGACAGGCGGATCGTACCAATTCATTCCGTGAAGAAGGAACATTTATCTGATAAAACTCTGAAAGGACATTTGCAGAATCAGGTGAAGGAGAGGTCATCGGAAAAACAAGATGCAAGATAATGGTGTAAATTCGGAAGGAGTATTGATGTCTCAAACGCCTTATTCTCACAAACCGTGTTAATATTGTCTAATCCAACACATTCAGTTTACACTAGTACAACTTAAAATTTTAAAATAACAATTGATTTTCTAAAAGTCTCAGATTGGGCGTCCAGTGTTGTCCAGTTCTGTAAATTGTCATATAATGTTAAACAGCATTCTTGCTTGGCGTACATTCCCACAAATCGTTGCCAAAATAAGCAGCACGGTGCGGCTTTTGCGTCCGGGTGTTTTTTTTATGTCAAAAGGATGTGTGACAGCGGTCGACTGAGTAGCTTTTCTCTTCACGTATCGCTCGCATTTCAGAGAGCCGTGCAGACATTCGGAAGGCTGTGTGAGGAAATGTAACACCCTGAAACTCCCCGGACATCCACCGCTCCCTGGCAGGGCTCTAAAGTCCGCTCGAGCCAATCACACCAGTGACATCATTGCGCGCTAAACACAAGGTGGAGAACAAAACAACAGGTCCTTTTTTCCGAAGGGCAGAGTTACCGAGACGCCCGATGTAAGAAACTCAACTCACAGGTGCAGAGAAAGTAACCAGGTGGTAATTTTAGGATGCAGAAATCACCTGTCGAAGATGCCAACTTCCTTTCCCGGTATTTCTTTTGGTAAGACTGGGTTTACTTCGCTGTTGAATTATTTGGGGTTTTGAAGTATAAAATAATCCAAATGTTTCACTGTAAAGTTAATATCTGGTTATGGTTATTAGTTGTGTAACATAATACTTAGTAATTGAATTTTTTGTGTGCTTGTTGATGTTTAACGATTGGAACGAGTTTCATGTAAAAAAAAAAAAAAATCCGTCATATCATGAGTTGAAATAAAACCACATTTTAAGGTTTTGAAATACGCTGAAGATAAAAAAAAATTTTTTTATAATTGGTTTGGAGGCACATTCATTTTGAATTGGAATTTTCTGTTCTGTGTTAACGACTGCATGTGGTATGTGAAAATCATTGATATGTGACCATATTTCGTTATCATAAACGCACGTGATATTTCATTTTTACTGAACTTTTTCAGCAGCATGACATTCGTATCTATATAGTAGTAATTGATTATATACTCTAAAATTTATCTTAGACAAAAATCCGTAAATAATGCATATTTAATTTTAAACCCTGACTCCTGTTTTAGGTACACTAGCCATGAAAAACACTGTGCTTGCTTGCAGCTAACCTCCTTTTTCTTTGTTTTAGTTGGACATCACCAATTTTGAGAAAGGGATACAAACAGAAATTAGAACTTGCAGATATATATAAAGCCCCCTCTTTTGATTCAGCAGACCGTCTGTCTGAACGCTTGGAAAGGTGTGTATTTTATTCAACAGGGGTCACATTCTTTGCAGTTTCTATTTGGATTTATAGTGTTTAAAAATTATGAAATATCTTTAATTATGATGGACAACAAAGATCGATCAACTATTTATTTAACATGTGGCCCAGCTCTTCTTCAAATAGACAGAACATTAAACAGAGGAAAACATGTTTTAGTCACAGATGAGTTCTGCCAGATACAGTAACATGGCTGTGACATTGTGACATGTGTTAGTCTGGAATATAAATATATATATATATATATATATATAGAGAGAGAGAGAGAGAGAGAGAGAGAGAGAGAGAGAGAGTTATATATGACGGTAAGTGATGAGCCCGTTAAAGGGGAGTAAGTGATGTGCTGTGGTGCTGAATGTGGAAGTGACACAGATCCCTGCTAATCACACAGCTGTTACAGGACACCTCAGATTTTGGCTGGACATACCAAGTGTTAATGAATAAGGTTTTGTGTGAACCATTGACTTGGCATTTCAATTCCATTCCCAAAGGGAAGCCTCTTGTAAGGGAAGCTAACTTAATTTGAAGATTCAGTTGGGAATACCTATTAAAAGATAATTGAAAGGGTGTTGTAGAGGTTTACATTAATTTGCTGTATTATTTCCCTTATTTTTTAAATGTTTGGATTAAATAAGCATAGCTGCATAACTCAAAAGGCTAAATTTGGTTAATCAAATCAAAAGCAGATGTGGGAATTGTGTATTTTAAGTTCTGTGAAGTTCTGTGGAAAGTCAGAGTTACTGTACCATCCAATCAACTCATTCAGATCAGCCTGTATTCCACCCAGATGGGCATATTATGATTAAGGATAATCAATCATTACTTCTCACTTACAGCTTCTCTTGGTGTGAATTAGTAACAAGAGTTCCCAATGATGAAAACTTTTTTGAGGAATTTATTTGTGTTTCCTGTTGACACAGTGAAGTGGTCTTTATGTTTGTCTCATCACATATTCTTTGAGAGAGGGTGAGAAAACAAGAAACAAAAGGAGAGGATTACAGAGAGATGAAGTGCAGACCTGTGTCTGAGTGCCCTTTTGCAGTGTTTACTATAACAATCAGCTCCGCCTCAGGTTCTGAACGATAGGTCTGTTGTTTGCCCTTTAGATATCCAGTGCATTTCCATTCATCTATGCAGTAGCTCTCACTGCAACAGGAATGGCCAGAAATGCTTCTATATGGGGTGGAATTTTAATATAGCTGCTGCACTGTCTCTCTCTGCAAGGCCTGCTGCTCAGTCATGTCTCACTTTGAGTGCTATAATATCTTAGTTTGAGTTGAATTTCTTTGATTTTATATGTCGGCTCAAAAACCCAGGCCACATTTCTGCATTTAACCTAAGCAGAAGCAACACAACATGGCGTGACTCACTCCACAGCCCCTATTTATCCAGTATTTGTGTTCTCACTTATGAAGCCAGTGATCCTCTAAATGAAACCGACCCTTTCAAATCTGTTGCCTCCTGAAGCTGACATGGAGTTTGGCCATGTGCTTTCTTCTTGGGTTTTGAGCTGTTACTCAGTGCAGCAGAGGGGTATGGCATTCAGTGCAACAACCAATGGTGGCCAAGACCAACCACCATTTTACTGCCAATGACAGGTTTCATGGTTCTGATTGTGTTTCTGTCAGAGAATGGGACCGGGAACTTGCATCTGCAAAGAAAAAGCCCAGGCTTTTCAGAGCCCTGCTTCGATGTTTCTTTTGGCCTTTCGCATTTTATGGAGTTCTGCTCTACTTTGGGGTAAGCTGCTCTCATTCATTTGTTTGTGCATATAAATGAGTTGGTTGGTTGGTTGAGGAGTGAGATGACAGAGGAGTTTGTTCATTGCAGGAGGCCTCTAAGACAGTGCAGCCCCAGCTTTTGGGCAGGATCATTGCCTCGTTCGACCCCTTCCATGCCCCTGAGCGGTCTCAGGGGTTCTACCTGGCTCTTGGTCTGTGTTTGCTCTTTACTGCACGCTTCCTGCTGCTCCAGCCCGCCATCTTCGGCCTGCACCACCTGGGCATGCAGATCCGCATTGCCCTCTTCAGCCTCATCTACAAAAAGGTGCTTCCCCACCCACTCGCATTCACTCTGCCCATTACACACGTCATTAGTCTGGACACAGTGCACTGTAAAGCCTTCCTACAGCTGTTGATGTGAATAACCCACATTGTCTAATGTGTAGCCCAATCACTGGTAATTCCTTCAGTGTGGTTCACCTGAACTCAGGGGACACTTTTTGTCTGTTTCTTATTCCAAGCTGAATAAAGTAAGTACTTTTTTGTTTGGAGTCTTTGGTCAGTTTGTCATCTGAACAAAGACACAAGTGTCTTTGGAAGGGACCTAGTGCAATAAACGCTGTAAAATGTTTGCTTTGTTTAGTCAGAGGAATTTATTCTGAGGTTTATGTTTTTGTGTTCACATGTTCATTCATCTCTGAAGACTTTGAAACTCTCCAGTCGAGTTCTGGACAAGATCAGCACAGGAGAGCTTGTCAGTCTGATGTCTGCACACCTTAACAAGCTGGATGAGGTGTGTGTGCGTTCATGTGTTAGAGTTCCTTGTTTTAAAAGAGTGTGGAGTGCTGGTGATTGTTGGTACTGTACACCCATGCATCACTTCACCTGCGCAACATGCGCAGTGTGGAGCCCCGCCTGCCCTGAGGCTCTGTCTCTAAAGGCTCAGCCTCACTGTGTGATGAGCTGAAACCATGGCCAGTGTTGTGCTGGTGTGCTGGCGCAGGGCTCTGTGCTCTCTGTGCTGTGTGTGTGCTGTGTGTATAAGTACCATCATGCTCTCTCTGCAGAGTCTGGGTCTGGCACACTTTGTGTGGATCACACCCCTGCAGTGCATCCTGTGTGTGGGGCTGATCTGGGAGCTGATAGAGGCGTCGGGGTTCTGCACCCTTGCTGCCCTCACCCTGCTGGCCATCATGCAGGCCTGTCTGTCACAGAAAATGGGCCCCCACAGGTACCCCTCCTACTGGCTTCTGCCCTGCCACACCCATCTACCCCTCACCCCTCAACTCTGCCCAGCCATACCCATCTAAACCCCACCCCCAGCTCTGCCCAGCCACACCCATCTAAGCCCCACCCCCAGCTCTGCCCAGCCACACCCATCTACGCCTCACCCCTCAACTCTTCCCAGCCATACCCATCTAAACCCCACCCCCAGCTCTGCCTAGCCACACCCATCTAAGCCCCACCCCCAACTCTGCCCAGTCACACCCATCTAAGCCCCACCCCTAGCTCTGCCCAGCCACACCCATCTAAGCCCCTCCCCCAACTCTGCCCAGCCACACCCATCTAAGCCCCTCCCCCAACTCTGCCCAGCCACATCCGTCTAACCCCCAACCCCCCAACCTGTACCAAAGTGATGGGCATGTGCATAACATTTAAAATATTCGTACAAAATATAAATGGAATTTCAAGCTACACAGACGAGTGAACAGCCCAACTTCAACTTTAAAATGGTTGTGCCAAACCCTCCCATTCTCCACTTTCACCAAGAGCGAAGAGGGCAAAGATGATCAGTAAGAGACTGAAGCTCACGTCTGAGATTGTGGAGAACATTCACTCAGTCAAAGCCTACGGCTGGGAGGAAATCATGGAGACCATCATCAGGAACATCCGACAGTAAGAGCCAATCAAATGAGAGAAATGTACCTTGGACAATCTGATAGGATCATCATATGACAGCACTCTTATCAGAAAGAAAGTTGTAGCAGTGAGTGTAATCTGTATGTGTGAGCATGCTCAGTTACAGAAGTATGTGTGAGCGTGTTCAGTTACAGTAGGTTTTGTGTGAGCATTCTCAGTTACAGTCGTGTGTGTGAGCATGCTCATTTACAGTAGGTTTTGTGAGCATGCTCAGTTGCAAAGTGTGAACATGGTTTGGTCAATGTAGGGATGAAATGACTCTGACCAGGAAGATCGGCTCGCTGCGCTACTTCTACAGTGCAGCGTACTTCTATTCAGCCTTCATGGTGATAGTTTGTGCCATCGTGCCCTTCGCGCTCAGCAAAGGAATCATCCTGAGACGCATCTTCACCACGCTGTCCTACTGCATGGTGCTGAGAATGACTCTCACCCGCCAGTTTCCCAACTCCATCCAGATGTGGTACGACACCATCGGCCTCATCAACAAGATCGAGGTGGGCCTGCGGCCGCTTATGACTGCTCTTATCCAAGTAAAAACCTTTCATTTTGTCATCAGCCACACTGCTCTTGTTTTTTTCTCTTGAATATGCTCTGCTCAGTTTGCTCCCACCTTTGCACTCAAAATACTCAGGGACCCTGCCTCCTGACCTGCATATAAATAATTTGTGCTGCACAATTCGAGAATGAAGATGAAATGTTTTAGCTTTCATAGATAAATTGCACTGCTTGAATTGAACTGTGGTCAGATGTGAATGTGTGTTATAGTGATTACAACACTGCAGCTGCTTAAGGGGAATTTACACCTGACTGATCATTCATCACTATGCCTGTCAGTTTCTCTAAGGAGGAAAAATAGATGAAGGAAAGACTATTTGGTCATCTCTCACTTTCTCCTGGGATTTTGCCACAAACTTTATGATGTACCAGAATTAACGTTGTGTAATGACATTGTGCTGTGTGTGCCTGTGCTGTGTATGTTTGTGTGTTTAAAGGAGTACCTGACCAAAGAGGAGTACAGAGTCTTGGAGTACAGTCTCACCACCACCGAGGTGGAGCTGACGAATGTGAGCGCGTCCTGGGATGAGGTTGGGCTCTCTACTCACCTGTTACTCAGAGCAATAACACAGTACTCACCTGTTACTCTGAAGAATAAACACTACTCACTTGTTACTCAGAGCAATAACACAGTACTCACCTGTTAGTCAGAGTGATAACACAGTACTCAACTGTTACTCAGAGTGATAACACAGACCTGTTATACCTATATAGCACTCTGACTGAATGCTGTAATTGACCCACAGTAGGTCTTGTGGAAGGGTTAGAGACAGTGTGGTTTTGTTTAGGGTTAGGGTTAGAGGCTGTGTGGTTTTGTTTAGGTTTAGGGTTTGGGTTAGAGGCAGTGTGGTTTTGTTTAGGTTTAGGGTTAGAGGCAGTGTGGTTTAGTTTAGGTTTAGGGTTAGAGGCAGTGTGGTTTTGTTTAGGGTTAGGGTTTGGGTTAGAGGCAGTGTGGCTTTGTTTAGGGATGATCTTTAGTGTGTTTTCTGTGAATACAGCATGTCTCAATCAGACTGTGGCTCATTCCCCAGTGTATTAGTGACTCCCATGAACACAATGTAATTTTATCCATACAGCTCTGTTGTGTAATGTGGTAAATTACATAATATGGTGTATCTCTCCTAACTGATATTTTAGTGAATTACAAATTCATGAAGAATTTACATATTGCTTGGAAAATCAAGGTAACTCATTCAAATTTATCTAACCTCATTCCATGAGTTTGAGAACACAATGAATAAAGGTGTTCATAATCCATTGCCACTGTGGAGATCCCAGTCACCAGTGCATACACAAACAGGGTTACTGCAGTCTCACAGCCAGGTATTGAGATACAAAACATACCTAGTGATGCTGTTGGAACTTTAAAAGACTAAAATCTCTCCCTCTTGTTTGTTCAGGGTATAGGGCAATTGTTTGAAAAAATAAAACAGGAGAACAAGAACAACGGGCACCCCCAAGGAGACGCTGGTCTGTTCTTCACTAACCTGTATGTCACACCTGTGCTGAAGAACATCAGCCTCCACCTGGAGAAGGGACAGATGCTGGCTGTGGCTGGGTCCACTGGCTCAGGAAAGGTACCACACACCTGTATCCATAGGTAGTGCTATGCTGTAAACTGTGGATGGTTTTGGGGGTACCCCATGTGTCTTTGTGTTAAATCATGTTGGGGTTCCCCATGTGTCTCTGTGTCGAATTGCTTTGAGGTTCTCCTGTGTGCCTCTGTGTTGACTGGTATTGGGGTTCCCCCATGTGGGTAATTGGTTTTGAGCTTCTCCTGTGTGCCTCTGTGTTGACTGGTTTTGGGGTTCCCCCAATGTGTCCCTGGGTTCGCAGAGCTCTCTGCTGATGATGATTCTGGGTGAGCTGGTTCCGTCTGAGGGGAAGGTGAAACACAGCGGTCGGGTGTCCTTCTCCCCCCAGACCTCCTGGATCATGCCTGGCTCCATCCGGGACAACATCTTGTTTGGTTTGACCTACGATGAATACCGCTACACAAGTGTCATCAAGGCTTGCCAGCTGGAAGAGGTGAGAGCGCTCCTGTCCTCCGTCTTTATCACTCTGTTGCTCCCCTCCTCTGTGTCTCTCTCTCTCTGTCCCTCCCCTCCTCTGTCTCTATGTCTCTCTCTCACTCTGTCGCTCCCCTCTTCTGTCTCTCTTTCAAATTCAAATGTGCTTTATTGGCATGACAAGATAATCTTGTGCTGCTAAAGCATTAATACAAAATACAAAGAACACTGAACAAAGACAATAACAACATTCCCATCCCTAACTTAAACACATTTACCCATATTAAACAGATGTATTGATAGATTGATAGAAAAAAAGGTGTCGCTCTCCTCCTCTGTCTCCATCTCTCTCACTCTGTCGCTCCCCTTTGTCTATATCACTCTCTCTGTGTTGCTCCCCTCCTCTGTTTAGTTATTTTGTTGACAGACGTACACACATTTAGAACAGCAGTGACATAATTCTTGCTCAGTGGGCACTGAAAGCTGGCTGTACCTGTGCTGATATTTCCTTGTTGGTTGGAGAAAAACTGGCTTTATTTGTGTTTATTTTTGTCAGAGTGCTGTGAAATACAGCAGTCTAAACTATATTTCCTCCTGAGTGTGACCCACTTCTGTGTGCTAAAAGCCCCTGTTGGGGGTGAAATGGCAGGCTTATGGCCAGAGCTGTCAGCAGTGGGAGGCAGGGGCTTTGTGTGGGGCAGGGCTGTCTTGTGTTTCACTGATTCAGCGCATTCAGCACAGCCCTTCAAACCCACAGACTCTCCGCTCCTCCTTGTTCTCCCCGACTCTGAGGTGGCAGGCTGTGCTTCCCAGGCTGCTCAGTGCAGGCTGCTGAGTGATAAGCCCAGGGTGTGGAAACCAGACACTTGGTGGAGAAGAAAGTCCAGATTTGAGGCTTTGCAGAGGGAGGGGCTCTGATTAAGTAATGTCCAACAGTGACATACACAGGAGATGCTATTCCAGAATTGGCCTTTGGGGGCACCACTTCCCAGGAGCCTGGAATCAGAGACACCAGAAGCTCCATGCTGTTTCTCCAAAAACACAGAGTCTTGTTGCCAAAGCAAACAAGACAGCTTGTGGCTAATCACCATATAAATGATCAAAACATTCAGGTTTTTCTCAGTAACCACAGTTAAATGTCAAATGTTTGCATTGCAAGCAGTTGGTGCAGTAATGACTGGAAGGAATAGTTTGGCCTACTGTTTTCTTCCCAGCTCATAGCTGTGAACTGTGAACGGCCAGTGGAATTCTCCCCATTGTATCTAAGGGCCTCATTTGCACCTGTATGTGCCCTGTGAGGTGGAGGTCTAGAGGGGTTTATTTACCATGCACTTATCTCCCAGACATCACAACCATGAAAAGAACAGCCCAACTGGTCAAGCAGGTTTCACCCCTGCTACACAGACTAATTTAATCTTAAGCTTGTCACATGTATTTCTCCCATTTCATAATTTCTGCTCTCAGAATTGGTGCTCTTCTGCTCTCTATATCTTGCTCTTAAACAAGACTGTTATTAAATAGGGTGTTCCTCCAAACACTAAGTATATGCTAAATGATGTAATCCAGAGCCACTTGCAAGACTGGAGACAAGAAGGAAGGATGAGGCAAAGTGAATCTATTGGTACTACATAACCTGTCCTTCACTGCTACAGGCTGTATGAGGTTTTGCTCTATGTGACTCCCTTCTTGTCTTTGTTATCATCCAAACGTAGCCCTGGTTAACAGTGAGTGTGACTAATAAAAAGGATAATAAATCTGTATGTGTGCAAGTGTGCATTTTAGGGAAGTATGGGGGAAGGTCTTCATAGCAATTTAGCTTCTGTGTCAATCTGTGAGATGAGAATTGCCTGCTTAATGATGTGCTGTTGAACATTCTGCTGGCAATAATAATGAAAGCAACTTTTCAAAAGGTAGGAGATGTTAAAACTCCGTCCCACACCCTCCAGTTTGTTGCTGAAATGCTTTAGCAGGAGACTGCCATGGCCCCTGTGGTGTGCTGTAATTGAAGTGCATGTTGTCCATCTCATTTTGGGTGCTCAGTGAGTGTGATCCCTTCTCTATATGGAATGTTTTCATTTTTAACCTGCATGCACTGGTTGGGCCCTGCTGTTTTCTGCAAAACCTCAGCATGTTTGACTGTGGCTGCACGTACATGCGTGTGTGAATGTAGGCCTGTGAAAAAGCATGCATGAGCCCTGTGTGTGGGCACTGTAAGGCCGCTCCTCTCTATATCTCAGCTAATCCATATGTTTGCCAGTCGGGTATGTGCATTCTTTACATGGTTATCTTGACTGCTGGTGAGAAAACGTTCCCAGTGTTGCCCAATCCTTCACACAATGTCTGTAAATGTGAATTACATATGGTCATCAACCACAGGCTCATTTTCATATATCTGACTTGGTAATTCCTGAAGTGACTTTGATGCTTTCCACCCAAATGACATTCCTGGCTATTGTCTGCAGACATCAGAAATGATGCTTTGCACTGAAATGTTTTCTCATCATTTTGTTGTAGAATATTTATGCCATGTGCTGATGAATGTATATTACCCTTATCTGGCATGGTTTATCTTTTTTATTATGATAGATTAGGGTTAGGCTTAAGGTTAACGTGCTAAATTACACCGCACTTACCACTGCTGCGCAAAATAGCACTGCACTTACTGCTAACCCTTATCTGGCGTAGTTGAACTTTTGTATTGTGGTGGATAGCAGTGTGCTGGTTATTGATTTATTTCCAGTATGGATGTGGAGTAAGCAAGGGAGTGGTGTATTTAGCATGTTAGCATTAAGTGCAGTGTTATTTAGCACATTAAAAGTAAGAGTAATGTTATTTAACGCAGCAGTGGAGAGTGCAGTGTTATTTGGCACAGCAGTGGTAAATGCAGTGTTATTTAGCATGTTAGCATTACGTGCAGTGTTATTTGGCACAATAGAAGTAAGTGTAATGTTATTTAGCACAGCAGTGGTAACTGCAGTGTTATTACTCTGACTTGCTGCATGGTTCTCAATGGTGCTCTGACTCTGTTCCACTGCAGGACCTGGCTCTGCTCCCAGGGAAAGACAAAACCCCACTGATGGAGGGAGGTGTGACACTTAGCGGGGGACAGAGAGCTCGCATCAGCCTGGCCAGGTAATGGTCACCTGCATATGTCTCACCTGGACACTTTTTCACATCCCAGCACAATGATCTCATCTGAACACACACATACACGAACAGTAAAGCGCTCCTAAGAAGATGGTGCAATTCTGAATGCTCACAGAAGAAGAAATACGATCCACTGTCAGAAGTCTTCAAAGGGTAAGCCTCTTTCTCAGTTCATTTTATCAATGTTTGAACCAGTTTTCATTTTCCCCTTCACAGAGCAGTATACAAAGATGCTGATCTCTACCTCCTGGACTCTCCTTTTACCCATCTGGACATTGTGACAGAAAAGGAAATATTTGAAAGGTCAGATACAAGAATACATGTTTTGTTGGATGAGTATAACTATGACAATACAGTTTGTTCTTTGATTTGACAGTACCTTTACCTTAATGCTTCTGCTTCATAACCCTGGCTTACAGGTTTCCAATGCTCTGCTATAACACTTCATAACCCAGGCTTACAGATATTCATGCACTGCTATAATGCTTCATAACCCTGGCTAAGGTAACCATGCACTGTTATGATGTATTATAACAGACCATAGTTATTTCTAATGCAGGGTTATAATGCATTATAGCAGAGCATGGATACATTATAACCCTAGCTTAGTGGTATCCATGCTCTGTTATAACTGGTAACCAGGCTTGGAGGTAACCATGGTCTGTTATAATGCAATATAACCCTGACTTGGTATGTGTGCACTGTCCGCAGATGTTTTTGCAAACTGATGGCCTCTAAAACCCGTGTGGTCGTCACCAGCAAGCTTGACCACCTCAAACGCGCTGATAAGATCCTGCTACTGCACAAAGGGACGTGCTACTTCTATGGGACATTCTCAGAGCTGCAGGCCCAGAGGCCAGACTTCAGCTCACTGCTGCTGGGGCTTGGCTCCTATGACAGCATCAGCGCTGAACGGCGTGGGTCTGTGCTGACTGAGACACTGCGACGCGTGTCTGTGGATGAGGGTGCGGGGGACGGGGTGGGGCTGGAGAAGGTGCAGCCGCCCATCATTCTCAGCACCCTGAGCGCAGACCGCAGGTTCTCCCGGGCCCTGGAGGAGGAGGAGGAGGCGCAGGCCGAGCGACGTTTCTCTGTGGTGCCAGAGGACGAGCAGGTGGAGGAGGTGCTTCCACGGGGGGGGCATATGTACCCCCATGTGCTGGGGCTGCCACACCACCGGCGACAGTCTGTGCTGGCTTTCATCACTGATGCCCAGAGTCGCGGCCGCCGCGAGCACAACCAGCAGTCCTTCCGCCGGAGGCTGTCCGTCACACCCCAGAGTGAACTGGCATCTGAGCTGGACATCTACGCCCGCCGCCTGTCCAGCGACAGTGTCTATGACATCAGTGAGGAGGTGGATGAGCAGGACATGGAGGTAGGCAGAGCTACACCGACTTGTGGAGACCAGGACTGCTACTTCTGCTACTTATGCACAGCTTTGTGTGATGTGGGTGTACAAATAAGATGTGTTCCTTGTCTTTTACACAGGAATGTTTTGCAGATGAACGAGAGAATGTTTTTGAAACTACCTCATGGAGCACTTACTTCCGATACGTGTCAACCAACAGAAATCTGGTTTTAACCCTCATCTTCATTGTTGTGGTCTTTGCCATTGAGGTAATGAAGCTCTTCGGCCTTCCAGGTTCCTCTTGCTGCTCCTGCAGGCTGTAGTATTCATAACTCTTTTCCATTTTTAAATGATAAATGACAAAGAATTCTGAGGATGTGAGATAATTTAATCTCTTACTGTTCAGTAGTGAGTATATGAATAATTTCCATTCTTAATAAATAGCCAGATTACAACCAAAGTACCAAAATATTTCATTACTCATCAAGGAAAAGCAGTATAATAACCTAAACATATTTTATCGTTCAACTTAATCCACTGATTATGATGAGATAACAACACATAAACTTCTCAAAAATAGTTAAGGTTTTTAATGCAAAGAATGTTGGTTGTGCAGGTCTGATTGCTGAACTGAAATGTCATGTGCATGTTTTAGGTGGCTGGGTCAGTGATTGGCATATTTCTGATTACTGAGTGAGTACTGTACTGTGCCTGTCTGATTGCCTGCTCTGCCCCTGACTGTGAAAATCAGTTTTCTCTGTACAGAAAATTCAGCCTTGTTTCCTATTGAATGATTTCATGCTTGTCTTTTGCTGGTGCAACTATTGTGGCCAGTGTTATGTTTGTGTTAGTTTGTGGTTTCAGAAATGGATAGACATAATTTTTATATCCTAGGCATAGCTCTGTTTGTTTGACAATTATAAACTCTTAGCTTTAACTTGTATTTAATGTTTTTACAGTATACAGTTTCTCTTCCAATGGGTGGAGATTTTCCCCAGTCTACCCATTATCCATTGCTCCTCTTCTCTTGCAGTAAGATTTGGCGGGAGGAAGATGAGACAACGCACCCTAACATATCCTCTCAGGGCACGCACTATGCAGTGATTGTCACACCCACCAGCGCATATTACATCATCTACATCTACGTGGCAACATCAGAGAGTGTGCTTGCTCTGGGCTTTTTCCGGGGGCTTCCACTGGTCCACACGCTGCTTACTGTCTCCAAGAGGCTGCACGAGCAAATGCTGAGTGCAGTACTGAGAGCACCGATGGCCATACTCAACACCATGAAAACAGGTACTCAGCACCATGAAAAGCTGTACTCAACACCATGAAAACAGGTACTCAGCACCATGAAAAGCTGTACTCAACATCATGAAAACAGGTACTCAACACCATGAAAAACTGTACTCAACACCATGAAAACAGGTACTCAGCACCATGAAAAGATGTACTCAACATCATGAAAACAGGTACTCAACACCATGAAAACAGGTACTCAGCACCATGAAAACAGATACTCAGCACCATGAAAAGATGTACTCAACACAGGTACTCAGCACCATGAAAAGCTGTACTAAACACCATGAAAACAGGCACTCAGCACCATGAAAACAGATACCCAGCACCATGAAAAGCTGTACTCAGCACCATGAAAACAGATACTCAGCACTATGAAAAGATGTACTCAACACCATGAAAACAGATACTCAGCACCATGAAAACAGGTACTCAGCACCATGAAAACAGATACTCAGCACCATGAAAACAGATACTCAGCACCATGAAAACAGGTACTAAGCACCATGAAAACAGATACTCAGCACCATGAAAAGCTGTACTCAACACAGGTACTCAGCACCAAGAAAAGCTGTACTCAACACCATGAAAACAGGTACTCAGCACCATGAAAAGCTGTACTCAACACCATGAAAACAGATACTCAGCACCATGAAAAGCTGTACTCAACACCATGAAAACAGGTACTCAACACCATGAAAACAGATACTCAGCACCATGAAAAGCTGTACTCAACACCATGAAAACAGGTACTCAGCACCTTGAAAAGATGTACTCAACACAGGTACTCAGCACCATGAAAACAGGTACTCAACACCATGAAAACAGATACTCAGCACCATGAAAACAGGTACTCAGCACCATGAAAAGTTGTACTCAGCACCATGAAAACATGTACTCAGCACCATGAAAAGCTGTACTCAACATCATGAAAACAGGTACTCAACACCATGAAAAGCTGTACTCAACACCATGAAAACAGGTACTCAGCACCTTGAAAAGATGTACTCAACACAGGTACTCAGCACCATGAAAACAGGTACTCAACACCATGAAAACAGATACTCAGCACCATGAAAAGATGTACTCAACATCATGAAAACAGGTACTCAGCACCATGAAAAGATGTACTCAACATCATGAAAACAGGTACTCAGCACCATGAAAACTGGTACTGAACTTCATGAAAGCAGGTCCTCAACACCATGAAAACAGGTACTCAGCACCATGAAAAGATGTACTCAACATCATGAAAACAGGTACTCAGCACCATGAAAACTGGTACTGAACTTCATGAAAGCAGGTCCTCAACACCATGAAAACAGGTACTCAGCACCATGAAAACAGATACTCAGCACCATGAAAACAGGTACTCCATGGACGAGGGTAACACCATGGGCACAGTTACACACCCATCTGTACAATCACACACCATATTTATTCCCCTGCAGGTCGCATTATGAACAGATTCACCAAGGACATGGCCACGATCGACGACATGTTGCCTCTCATCCTGTTTGATATGGTACAAGTAAGTTACCCAAGGATTCTTTGCAAAGGACATTACCCTGGCAACAGCAGAGAAAAAATGATGTGTTTGACCTTGTTATTTATGAATTTACTTTGAAGTTTCTCAGCTACAACTGTTTACTAAGTCACAATGGTAAATTCAAACAGAGCATACGTAAGTATTTGGCTCAGTAAAATTTTGATACAGTTGCATTACATATTCTGTTATGTGTGAGCTGTGAAAAGATTGGGGTGAAAGATGATGACATGTTATAGCCAGTGGGATCAGGCAGGATCTGGTGCCTGGAACAGCACTCACAAACAGGATACAGCACTCACACTGGGGTTTCCCTGTATACCCACATGTGCAATTGCTGTTGCCAAATTTTTCTATCCTTCTAATGCACTTGTCCTTCTAAAAGGGTGTGTTTGCTGTGAAGGTATGGATCTGTAGCAGAGTAACTCAGTGTTTGGGTGTTTTTTTTACAGTTGACGCTGATTGTTTTGGGAGCCATCTTTGTAGTGTCCATAATGCGGCCCTACATCTTCATCGCTGCCATCCCTCTCACCATCATCTTCGTGTTGCTGAGGAAGTACTTCCTGCGCACAGCGCAGCAGCTGAAGCAGCTGGAGGCTGAAGGTGGGGGGGCAGCTGGAGGCTGAAGGTGGAGGGGGGGAAAGCTGACCAGTTTTATCTGCGGGTTGTAGGACCCAAACCCCAACAGTAGTGAGCTGAAGTCTGGTCTCTGTCACTGTCTGGTTTTATCTGCTCTGTGTGGTTTTAACTGCTCAGAGCACACCACTTTTTCTATTGTGTGCTCTGAGGCCATGATGACCAAGTGCAACATGATTTTATTGCCATGTCAGAAAGTCTGACAGAAATGAACGTTTTGAATTTTGCTCAAGAAATAACTTGAAGGGCCTTAGAAAATCGTTATTTGGTTGTGGCAGATTTTGAGCACTGTCCTGGGCAGAGGGGTCAAAGGTCTCACTGATGGTGGGAAATGAGGTGCAGCAGAGCAGGGCTATGAGTCAGTCCTGAGGCGAGACAGATCCACACAGAGGAAGCTTTGGGGCAGAGAGACAGAGCTAACATCTTACCTAATCAGCTTATAGTCCAATTCAGTCAACCAATTACTTAAACACAAACTTAGGAAGTCAAAATTGCCGCACCCTAACCAAGCTGGTTTCATCTGGCCTTTGATTTCTAAAGGCTAAGGTGTTTGCAGTCTGTGTGCTTGCAGATGCGCCTAAAGACATTCCCAATCTGAATTAATGGGTAAAGACAGTTCCATTCTGGGCTAAAGGCAGGCTAAAGCTATCTCCTCTTAGCGCTAAAGGCGTTTCCGCTCTGCGCTAAAGGCTAAAGGCGTTTCCGCTCTGCGCTAAAAGCTAAAGGCACTTCCACCCTGCAGGCCAGGGCCTGGAAAGGCACTATGCTGTGGGATTTCCTCTCTCTGTATCCTGGTCTCAGTCTGTCAGTGCACTGCAGTAGAGTCAGACCTTGCTCCAGGAACAGGTTGAGAGCCGCACTCTGAAATATGTGGGATGTTGTTTTTTTCTCTGGCTTGTCAGGTTAAAACAGGGCATCTGCTCACAAGTGAGACTTGGAGCATTGAGGGCTATTAGTGGGCCTCATCACACCTCCTTCTGACTGCAGATTCAGCTTCAGTGCTGGAGTATATGTTCAAAGGTGATGAGGTTTGCCTTGGTGAAATCTGAAACAAGCAATTCCATTTCTTCATTTTATTTTTTTGTCATTTTTTGCCACTTCCAATCCATAGAGAATGTCTTTCTTTTTCTAGGAAGCACTAATTTCTGGTCCCAATTTCCAGTCAAGGGAAGAAAGTGATTTCCATGTATTGTTGCTTCCTGTTGTATTGACACTATCTGCTGTCTTGCTGAAAAAACAAAGTTTGTGTGACACTGTACCACTGCACTATTGTCACACAGTGATATTGGGCTGACCGAATGGCTACCTGCATGAAAGGCACTGAATATGAAATGGATTAACAGATACTAACAGCTATTATGTAAATGACTCCAGCTGCAAACAGCTGTATTTAAATGAGGGATTTTGCATGTTCAGAAGGATCTCCCAGCTGAGTAGGAAAAACAGGGCTACTATTAAACCGAATTAATTGAACTAACTGCTCCTACAAACTCTGATGGTCTGCTAGGAGCAAGATGTTTGTCAGGACTGAAGTGGTGATAATTATATGACATGCTGTGTGGCTCTGTAATATTCCTAACCTGAATGTGTGAACGTGCTGTGTGGCTCAGTGGCATGTCATGATCTGACACTGTGTCTCTTTCAGCCCGCAGTCCCATCTTCTCCCACCTCATCCTTTCTCTCCGTGGACTGTGGACGATTCGTGCCTTTGGCAGGCAGTCTTACTTTGAGACGCTGTTTCACAAAGCACTCAACACACATACGGCTACCTGGCACCTGTACCTGTCCACACTGCGCTGGT
>CM040741.1:72057546-72077546 GCA_022829145.1 Albula goreensis
CTATCTTTCCCCAAGATGATTGAAGGCAGCTCTGTGAAAACATATGACACCATCCAGAAGCTTCTCAACAACACCAGCCACCTGAAGCAAGCCATCAGTCACAGCGAGAAGCAGAGACTGTTCCCCCACCCTCTCCCCCTCCATCGCCATGCTTCTAGCAAGCGCACCGCCCAGCCTATCAGCTCTCTACAGGAGGAGGCTGAGGAGGAGGTTCAAGACACCCGCCTGTGATTCGGATAACCTATGGTTAGGACCGTACAGCAGCGAAGACTCCCATTGGTCACACCTGATGAACTGGAAATAGCCCAGTGACGTATCACTGTCTTTCACAGACATTTTTTAAGTTGCATTTGTTTCAGTTATACTCTCCATTTTGTACATGAAGGGGATTAAATTAGTTCCAGGTTAACTGTTGATGCTATCAGTCAATACACAGGACTGGAATGTGAGGCAGGAGCTCAGACAGAATGCTAATGGCACACTGTAAATATATATGACAGTCAGACTGTGATATAGTAATGCTTATTGCAGAGAAGTGCAAAAATAGTTCAGGCACAAACTGGAGCGGTCAAAAATTTTTAATTTTTATTAATTCCAACATTTCTGTGATTAATCTTGATTATCCATATATTTAATCCCATTGTAGTTAAATTATAACAACAGTTACATTTGAATTACATGTAGATCTAGCAGAATGGGTGTAAGTAATTGTAAGGTCATCCTAAATTTGAAATCATATTTCAGTTTCAACGAAGCTGTGAGTAGCTTACTTTCCGCTGACTCTTTGCATAATAGAACCACACAAACACGAATGCTGTAACTAGTCTAGCCAACATGTTATATAAGATCAAGATATCCATACAAACAAGGAATTGCACAAGTATTATGATTTTTTTGGAAATAAAGTAACTGTCCTTTCTGAGTCAAAAATATGTAGGCTGCTACATTATAATTAGGCATTGCTATAATTAACCCATTGACTAACCTCACCCGTATTCAAAGAAATAATAGCCGGACTATTATTGTCATAAAGGCCTACAATGTATGTAAATATGTGTTGGTAGACCACAGGTTTTCAAAACGTGAAAGCAGAAGTGTGTTTCAAATGTGAAATAGGATATTTAAACTGAGAGAAATTGGCAGCTTGTGGACTTCAATAATAGTGGGGCCGTGACATCACAAGCACAACAACAACTTTGGCTCAGTGGTCAGCGCTTCCAACCCCTCGACCTGGCACTTAGTTTCGAAACCCAATGCAGACGGAGCATTAGCAAGACAGCTGTATAGGCGTAGTCTGGGTTAGATGATGATCCAGAAAAAGTGCGGGGGACACATCCCCCACAGCTGCAATGCCCGTGTGTTCCACACTAGCATGTGTAGCGTGCGAGCATCACTGAATCAATGCTTTTCTGAGTCAGACTGATGTGTATGTTTTTGCAGTGTGTTGTTAGTATCGTTTTGTAGGAAATGGAATTGGTGACATTATTTGTTTCAATTTGATGCACTTTATATAACATTGTGGTACTTACTAGCTGGTCATGAAGGGGCATAGCAAGGACTCTGTTAAAGCTTGATTTTGTTGTATTTCAATTTCATAAACTGGAAATCTTTAGTTTTGTATGCCACATATTTAATTTAATGGAAAGTATAAACCGGTATCTAGTGCCACAGTCCATATGTGGCTGTAAAAGTTTGTGTTATATGGAAATTGAGTAGTGTCATTCATAGGAAGTGATTGAATTGTTTGGAGAGTGAGAAAATAAAACAGACTTTTTGTAGATGGAATGTGGCAAAAGAAGTCTGGGAATTGTAGAGTTTTTAATGATTATTCTGCTGAAAGCTGGGCATTACTTTATGTTTGCTGAAAACAGAAAAGGATTAAAACCCAAAATGGTCCCAGCTCTGCTGATGGCACCATCTACAGCATAACTCAGAAATGTGTGATATGGCGTGCAAATTCAGTCACATTTTCCCCAGGAACCTGGGCTGTGGCTCATGAAGACTCTGTAAGGTTTTTTTTTACCCTGATCTGTCTGAATAGGGCTCTTAATCATTTAACAACTCAGCCCTCCAGACCAGTATCCAGCAACAATGTGGCTTGCCCATACGATTGATTTTTTTGTGGGGTGGTGTGGGCCGTTAGTGGTGCTGACAGCGCTGCCTGTTGAAGCATTTTGGACTTTGAAATATTGTTCATCCCAGATAACCTATATCATGTTGTTGTGGTATTTCACTTGACTCTGTGCTCCTATAAACATGTTTTAGTGCTAGGCCTAAACAGAAACAAAAGAAAAGAATCACATGAACATAGTAATATTCTGACTGTTTTGTTTGTGGGGTCCCCCTGTAATTACAGACATGATATTGGTAAGCCTCGTATCATCCTTTTTCAAGAAATAGAAGCTTGCGTGGGCCAACCTAAATTTCCATGGCCATTCCTACATGAAGCCAAAGAGCAAGAAAACTCGGGCACACAGGTTTAGCAGCAAATCCCAGAGCAAGTCAAGAGTGAACACGGGTGTGGCTTTTCAAATGAAGAGCAGTGCGAGATTATGAAGAGAAGGAGATTACGGGCAGACGTGGAGCTGGCTGTATTTATTCTGGAGAGGTAAAGTGAAATCCCTCTCCAGAATAAATACAGAAATGCAGCAAGATAACTAATGCATTTCTTGTCCACAGCTATCATTACTGCCATAGTTCTGGTTTTGTTTTATAACTAGATATGCAGTGTTAGTTGGATAATATATTCTACTATTTAGAGACTGCTTCGCTGGCTTTGTTTGTTTTACATGTAACTTATCTACCAAGATAATTTTGACTGAATGTAACGTTTTGGGTCAGTAGGGGGTTACGTCTTTTAAACACCGCTTGATCCAAGTTTGTAGGTTGTGAGATGGTGGAAGGGAAATGCCGTTTACCCTCGCTTCTAAATGCGTTTGCCGATAGCGTTTACCCTATTAGTTCACGGGTAATAGGAATTGTAGATTTGAACGTTTCGTTCGCGTTTTAGTTGTTATGAACTATCATTTAGCTATCATTTCATTTTTTGCCACAAAAACGGCAGATTTTAAATAAACCATCCTCTAACATCCTTAAACTAATATGAAGGCAGTTGGGGTTTGGTAAAGTTGGCTATCTTACTGCAGGGTAATTGTGTTATCTAACTTTATTAAAGTTATTTTACTTAGACTGCTAAAATGACAAAGGATTGAACTGTGACGTGTGCTTGTAACCAAGTATGGTTCAGTCACTGTATTATTTAATCTTAATTAATCACGTTATCCCTCTGGCGGCATGCATTTCTGAATGCCGGTGAAAGCAGGAGCTTACGGCCAACTTAATAGCATTTTGTGAGCAGATGTTCTGTTTGCAAGTGATTTTTTGTTCTTATTGTCCAGTTATTTTTACAGCTGTATTTACCACATTTGAAATTTCTGCCAAAAAAAGTCTGGGAAAGTACACTCGGTTGCAGTACCCAAACATTCCACTGAGTGTCACAATAGCACCAGAGCGTCACGATAAGAGGTGTTAAAACAGCTGACTCTCCTAACCCGATTTCTTGCTTTTGAATTTGTTGTGGAATTTCAGGTGAAAACAATAACACATACTGCGGATATGGAGTGAGGTCTGCAGTGAGGACTACTGATCTAGAGGTTGCATCATCAATGTAACAGTCATCCCCCAAAGTCATCACTACTTACTGTGGACTCAGAAGTGCAAGGGAATGGGAGGGGTGCATGCATTAAACTTCATTCATCAGAGCCAATGAAATATAACCTGAGACATTTTGGAACCAATACGATTGCTTGCCTCTTTCTGCAGCTCTGTCAGGAATGTTAGGCAGGATATTTCTCTCTCCTCTTTTAAAATAGGGTTACAGTGTAACAGTGAGTTACACACATAGGTGAGTTACACACATATGCTCTAAATGTGACTTATATGAATTTATATTTACTTTACGGCCCAGAGTGATTTTTTGTAGTTTTAGTTTGAAAAATGACTTCACACATTTTTGACATCATGTGCAGTCAAACAGAAAGAGTGCAGCTGAAGATTACTCACACTCCTGAGTCTTGTGGTTATTTGGTCTCTTTAAAAAGACGGTATAAATTTCAAAAAGGCAGTTATCAATTTCATAACTGTATGGCAATGTGTGTATGGTTCACTGTATGCCTGTGGACATTACTATGGAGACACACAGGGTGGAAAGCAGGAAAAGGACCATGTCTCACTTTTGGCTCTGTGTGTGTGAATCATACCGCAGTGGCTCTGTGTAAATGACTCATACTGCAGTGGCTCTGTGTGAATGATTCATACTGCAGTGGCTCTGAGTCAGTGACTCATACTGCAGTGGCTCTGAGTCAGTGACTCATACTGCAGTGGTTCTGTGTGAGTGACTCATACTGCAGTGGATCTGTGTGAGTGACTCATACTGCAGTGGCTCTGTGTGAATGACTCATACTGCAGTGGATCTGTGTCAGTGACTCATACTGCAGTGGTTCTGTGTGAGTGACTCATACTGCAGTGGATCTGTGTGAATGACTCATACCGCAGTGGATCTGTGTGAATGACTCATACTGCAGTGGTTCTGTGTGCGGGACTCATACTGCAGTGGTTCTGTGTGAGTGACTCATACTGCAGTGGATCTGTGTGAGTGACTCATACTGCAGTGGCTCTGTGTCAGTGACTCATACTGCAGTGGCTCTGTGTGAGTGACTCATACTGCAGTGGCTCTGTGTGAGTGATTCATACTGCAGTGGATCTGTGTGAGTGACTCATACTGCAGTGGCTCTGTGTGAGTGACTCATACTGCAGTGGTTCTGTGTGAGTGACTCATACTGCAGTGGATCTGTGTTAGTGACTCATACTGCAGTGGTTCTGTGTGAGTGACTCATACTACACCTCCTGGGAAGTGGGAGACCACATTCAAAAGGTGGTTCTGGGAGTCACAGATGAGTTGTACATTTATGGAGTATTATTCCTTGGGGTTGAGATATGGGAATGGATCTGGAGAGGGTGACTTAATGTGCACGTGTGTGCAGTCTATTGCGCCGATGGTGTTGGGTAGACCAGCAATAGAATGGAATCTTCTCTTGACTGGGACCTGATCTTCTGCTGGATTGGGGAATTTTATGTATTGTGTGGCCAGTTGATTTATTCCATCCATGACTCGCGGGAGAGCGCTGCTAAATTTACATAATTGATGTGAACTGAAGTGTTAGCGTACTGTTTATTCATTTTAAAAGACCAATAATGCTTTGTAACATTATGACAAAACTTATTTTAAAATATAAATGATAAAAAATAGTATCATAATTTAAATCCTATAATATTATACAACTGTAGACTTAAAGAAAAAACACAATAACCAATTATTTTGAACAAACATGTCAGCACTCAAATGTGCATGAGTGCTCTTCAGTGTGCATAGATTCTTACCTAAGAACAAAGCCCAAATACAAAAACATTGGTGAATGTCAGAATCTTCATGAAAACTGCATAGGCCTAAGTGAGTTTTAAGAAAATTCTTAAGAATGGTTGGTGAATGAGGCCCAATGTCGGCTTTAATTTAAAAAGATGGTGAGACTTTGTTGCGAGTCGTGGCATTGTAGCATTCTACGTGTTTCACAGAACTGGAGTCAAAAATGCTCTGTGAATGGCGGTCTTGAATTTTCAGTTTTCCTCCCCCTTCCTGCACACACTGTTTTATGGTAAAGGTTGCTTTCTGGCTTTCTCTCTGGCGAACTGGTTACAGCTGAACTTGAAGTGAAACAAAAAAATGACGACAATTTGCGCAATCAGTGGCAAGCAGACTTCAGTGAGGTCATTTGCAGTGGAACAGAGCAGTGCTTCCATCTCAAACATTGATAAAACTGACAGCTGTGGGAGTGACCCAACAAACCATCATCAGAGATAAATCAAGGCCAACCAATCACCATCAAAGGTAAATCAAGGCCAACCAATAACCATCAGAGGTAAATCAAGGCCAACCAATCACCATCAGAGGTCAATCAAGGCCAACCATACACCACCTCAGGGAAACCAAGGCTAACCAAATCATTGTCTGAGAGATGTGCCCCCCCACCCCACCATCAATGACATGATAATCAGTTGGTGTTGATTAGTTTGTAAATTGTTTGTTTTATTGTTAATCAGGGAGGATAAATGGGAACAGGTTGAACATAATGATAAGTGTAAAGGTAAAGTTTGTTCCTCCCCTGTTTTCAGCCACCACTGAAGTACATGTTTTGAGTATGACATTAAAAACTAAAAGTTTAAAAAGTGGTTATGCCAGTTTATAAATTAGGACATCTTAACAGCGTCAATGTGTATTTCAACATAAACAGTTACAATATTGCCAAGGTTAAGGTAACACTTCACAAAGTTGATGCTTCATCTTTACTTTAAGACCTTAATTGCCATTGGCCAACTATCCAATTAAAAACACACTATAACCCCCTTCCCTGCCCCATATTGGAGTCAATAATATCAAAAATGATGCTTTTGTGAAATTCATACATTTTCAAATGCATCAGTTTCAAGACCACACATGGACAATACTGAATTAAGTCTACTGAGAGCGTTAGCGATAAACTCATGAAATGAAATAACAAATGTATTCAGTATCTTGTTTTAAATGTTTGTATTTGATTACTTTGAAATAGTCCAGAATGAATTATTTTATTATAAATGAAATAAAATACTTTTATTGGTAAATATTGTTTCTCCCTGAATAACTGGAATGAATATATTTGAATGACCATTTGAAACATATTAGACCCAAGTCTGCAGATGCTCCAGTGCTGCAGACCAGCATGCGCAGGGCCACCCACCCCTCCTTGCAGTGCTGGCTCTCAGGTGGATATCGGCTCCGGGTGGGTGGAGTGTAAGGTGTCATATAGAGTGAAGGTAGGAGGGGTGTAAGGTTTGACTATTGATTATTCGCAAAAGGGAGGAGTTCCCTTTGCTACACTTTTGGCAAGGACCAGAGATGTGTATTTTATGAAGACACCACCCATGGAGCAGGACTGAGAGGGGCATGACCCCTTACAGTCATGAGTAAAACAATCAATGTGCAGAAAATTAGATATTTCTGTATATTTAACTGAAATCATTTTCAATTATTTCTCAAATCATTTAATATATTTGTTCATTTAATTGAATTACTTCAACAGAGAATGGTGGAAAACTAGCTGTAACAAAGCAAAACAAAGTGTAGCAATTGGTACATTACATGTAGATTGTTGCACAATTGTTTTGCTTGTAGACAACATTTTGATATTTAGCAGACACCCTTATCCAGAGTAACCTAAAAAAAAATGCACACAACAGTTAAGCACACCAATCAGATATGACAATGTTTAAATTTCTGTATGTTGTTTAAGGATACCTTGTGCCATGTTTTGCATTAATGCAACTCATTATTGAGATGTTGCTTTAGTTGCAAAACTTTTATTTACAAAAGTCTTTTAAATTTCTGGGCAAAGGCCTGTGTGTGGAGCTGTGTGTGGTGGATTCCCCCGCCTGCCACTCAGTGGCCAACCCTTTGAAAATACCAAGTTATAAGTGAGCAAAGGTTGACAGCTTTGAAAACACCAGCAACTGATTTATACGCAACAAACCAGCTGATTTAATGATTTTAGGGTGTGAATGTAAATTGGCACCCAATAGTGCAGCTATGAAGGTTGATAAAAGCTCATTTCAGTTTTTGTGTAACATGGTGACTGATAACAGTGTTGGGCTTGATTGGAAAATATTTCTACTACGATGAAAAGTATAACGTAAGTCTATGGAAATGTCTCATCTCCGTGTTCCTGAAACAGTTCATGGCTGGATGCAAAAATGAGTGAAGAAGCTCCTTTTATATTTTATACTCTTCTAGGATCAAAAGAAACAAGTCTAAAGTGGCCCTGTATTATCATTGGCATAAGAGTGTATGTCAGTTCCAACAGAGATAAGTAATCTTCCTGTTTGCCATAAACTGTTGGTGCTATATGGTCCCTATTGGATGGCCTGTAGCCTTGAGCCATGTATTATTTCTATATGGCTTGAATAGAATTTTTCAGCATGTGCATTCAGAAGTCTTTGCACTGGGAGGAGCACAGAGAAAATGCATCTGAATAATTCACCTCCAAGCATAATCCTTTCAAACTCCAGTTTTCCTCTTGCTTTCCCAAATATTAAAACGGGCAACATACTGGGCAGGTGTAATTTAAAATTGTGTCCCCAGTGTGATGGCACCTGTGCCAGCCTGGAATGGTTACCAGGAAATATTGAAATCTAATCAGGCTTTCTGGCGATGGAACATGAAATCATATAAGTGATATTTATCCGTACATATTTCTTACAATTTGAATTTGGATATAAACAGGATGTAGTATTTCTTGTTTTATCAAACTATCAAATAACTAGTATTTTCCCCTTATAATAAAAAAAATGCAGATTAGGGCTGTTCAGTATACTGGTATTTTAAAACTATGGCGATACCAAAATTTTAAAACGGTACCACACCACAAACTTTTTGACAACACATTTAACTATTTGATAGAAAACTACATAGCTAACTAGCTTCTTTATGTTGACGTGTCATATATTGCTAGTTATTCGCTACTTATATTCACCAACAATACTAATATCTCAATCTTGCAATCTTGTTTCTCTCCATCTTTGACAAAAAAGTGGTTTAAGTCACTCAGTGCTTTTTTGAAAAGTTGAACTTTTTTGAACTTCGAAAGTGCATCTGTTCTGCCAAAAAGCAGCCAAAACAGCGCTTTTTAAAAAGCGGCTGCTTCCCATTGGATTCCATGTAACAAAGGCGGTGGCATTTGGGAAAAAATGCTATGTGTGAACACTATTTGGTATTGATACCACAGTACCAAAGCCGGTATTGGAGGTGAAATCAAAAATGTTGGTACCGATCCAACACTACTGCAGATTGTGTGACCGCCCCCAGCATGTCTGTGTGTCACAGATATTTGAATGTGATCAGCAGTGATGTAGCTGCTGTGCAGCTGGTTTCCATCGGATTCCTGTTCACATGGCAACCAGGCTGAAATCTGTCATCTGGAGGATCGTGTTGTCCCAACATGCTGTTCCAAATCACTGAAGGATTGCCTCTGTCATATACAACTGGCTAGCACTTTCCTGCTGTTCAGGAAAGTGAGCTGTCACAAGAACAAAGATTTGCTCAGAAACATCTAATACAGTTTGTTAACTGATTCTGAAATTAATGTGGGCTCACTTTGCAGCTGTGTGCTCTGCCCAGATTGACCCCAAACCCCAATAACTCCTACACCCAAAACTACAATAACATGCTCATCCTACTATCCAATCAGTGTTAGTATTCACAAACAAAGCAATGCATTTCATCGTAAATACTGTAGATGGTACACAGACTGGGACTTTTTTTTGTCATTGACACAGAATAGAAATGTTTGTCTGCAGAGATAATAGTGATTGAAGGCAAGTAACAGTAGTCGGCACAAATATGACAATGGTCAACAAATACAACCATAAACAACAATAAATGCTGAAACTAAATATTGAAATTATACAATAATTCAAACCGTACTCATCTATGCCCATGTATTTACACACAGGACCACATTTTTTTAACTAATTTGTAACGAAGTCATCTATTGCACATTGATACATGTATGCAAATAGTGTAGTATAGACAAAATATATTCCGTTATACTTACCCCAGAATAAATACATACAATTTTACTGGGGTAAAAATGATTTGTTTTACTATTATCATTTTACTGGGGTTATAATGTTTCTTTAACAGGGTTAATTTTACTTGGGTATGTTTTATAGCTGTGTTTCTTCTCATCAGGTACCATGAGGAAACTCCGGAGGTTTCAGTAAACCATCACAGAGCCAGCTGCAGGAAGCCATCCCAGCAGAACTGAAGGCCTGTGATTGTCCTCTCTCTGCTGTGTGTGACAATCTGAGGGTATGGGTCTGGGGGTCTGGGGGTCTGGGGGATTGGGGATGGGGGATGGGGGATAGGAGGGTGAATAAGAGATCTGTGTCTCCTCATGCAGTCAACAGGAAGAGACTAGCCTCACTCCCACCCCCTTCCTGGGCTGGATCAGTATCAGCACCTCTGTGTCCCCAGGCCTGGAGCACACACAGTATCTGAGGATCACTCTCCCTGGCCAGAGCTCTCTAGAGAGGCCTTGTGTGGGACAGCCTAGGCCTCTAAACAGCAGAGCACTGTGAGCGCCATTGCCAACAATGAAGCAGTCACCCCCAGCCAAGACCAGAGCAGCAGCCAAGGCCCACTGAATGCACTCTGAGAGGCCTCCTATCACAGCCCAGCTAGGCGGCTCTGCTCCCTCTCTCTGTCCCATTATAATGACTTTCATGCTGTACATCCTGTCTATTATTCATAAAGGAGTGGAGAACACACATCACATTCCAATTAAAAGTGGTAGTGCTACAGCCATGGCCTACAGCCTGATGTCGTGTTCGTTGTGGTGGTATTGACTCAACTGAGGAGTTTTACTGCACATAATGCATGGCCTAAACATCACAAATAATAATCCCATCAGCATGCAAATTTTGATATCAGGCTTTCACCAGGATTACAGTATTAGAACCCAGGGTTTCAGGAATGTACAATCAAAAGAAAAATGCTGATAGCAGTAATGGCAAAATTTAAACAACTTCTCTAAAATGAACATAAAATATTTTTACAATACTGAGTAAATATTGAGTAGGATGAGTGGGCTAGAATCGTTTTGTACATATAGTTTATAGAGTCTCTCTGTTCATGGTCTGTCCTCCACCTCTCGTATTATGTTTATTTTAATCCAATATCATGTGTGGGTTCACTATGATTTTTTGTGGTTAACAATTTTAAATACTAATTAGGAACATTTAAGTATGGCATTGTGACATTTATTTAAGAAGACAGTGGGTGTAATTTATACTTGCCAACTAAAATGCAAAGCAAATAGCAAGTGTGGAGAGGCTTGGATGACGCTGTGCCTGTTGAGTACGGGTTTATTACAATATTGGTCATTGTATATGTTAAGTACACAAGTCATACATACATGGAAATGGTGTTTGAAATGTGTTCATGCTAGTTTTGAGGATGTGCAACCGGTGAGATTTACTTTCACATTAGTGAGAAGAGAAGAGGAAAAAAAACCTCAGCCTTGGCTAGTACTAAGACGTTTTGATTTGTTGATACAGCTTCAACCTATGTAATCCTGTAAGTGTAGATATGCGAAAAGAAAAAAAAAACAGTATAGCCACCTACGACAAGAAACGAAAAGGTGCTAGATCGAAATAAGATAGTTGGATAAGTTGGACTGAAATATTTTAATAGGATCTCACAAAAAAAAAAAAAAAAAAAGGATGGGGGAGGGCTTTCAAGTAGCTTGTTCAATACGTTCAATGGTTTATATCTTTTTCTTTGAGCTTGTGACATATTAGACATCGCTACATGTCCGTTGGTTGCAAAAAATACAATTCCTGGTTCTGAAGTTGTCTCCATTGACTTCTATTGGAGTCGCTGTCTGCACACGTTTATATAGCATACTTTATCCAGACAAAGCTGAAGGCCTATCAGTTTTACCCGCACATCATTTCCTGGATCTAGCGTGTATTCCAGCTGCATTCTATTGGGAAAATGAATACACCACAATTTCCTTAATTGTTAAAAATATCACACTTGCCAGCATGCCAGTGTAGGACAGAAATTAGCCCACAGTATTTAAATAGCGAGTGTGTAAAGTGTTTTGTCTTTTATGTTTTCCCATCTACAAGGCTAAACCATGTTAGCAGAAACATCAAACAGCAGTTTAACGAGAACGGCAGATAATGAATTTGTCAGTGACGCTTCTGTGTGCGAGTCCGCCATACTGTCCGTGTTGCAGTCGTCAGAGTATGCGGTAGCTCCTTTCTTTGATCGATGAGAATGAATCTTGCGTCCATGTTTCCCAGTTTCTCCATGCGCGGCTGGTGCGGGCTTTGGATGGCAGACACCTCAGATAAGGTTGATCATATTGCCAATGACGGAACCCCTGACGTTAGGCCAATAATTATTCTGTAGTAGTGATTGTAGAGGCAACGTTTACATTTCTAGCACTCAGGTGCTGTGAAATTCTCTGACCTGGACTGGACACATCTAGTGACATTGACATATTGTGTTATACACGTAATGGCACAGGTAGCAATATGAAATGAGGTAATTGTATCACAGCCACACGTGTATCTTAAGCATCATTGCACTGAATCAGACATTTTCGCGTGCCTGGTGAAAGCGAACTTAACCTGGATGTATTTAATTCTCAAACTGACCCAAAAATCTATTCAAAGATGTGTGGTAAGCGCCATGCAGCAGTGTCCTGATGTGGCCACATCTCGAGTTCATGGTGCAGGATAATCCTTAGGATTTTCTGTGGATGATCCTCTGAAATATAACAATTTAAGAAAGCTCCACTCACAAATCCATTGGGTCTGTCGCGTGCAACAACGATGGGAAACATGGAGATACTGTAGCAAATGTCGATTAGGGTCAAACCATACATTACAATGGATAATTCATGAGGCTAGAGAGGGAGAGGCAGGGGTTAAAACAAGAGGCAGGATTCCGAAATACTTTGGGTCATTGCTGAGCTCAGGTGGTTTCGTTGACTCAAGCTGTGACCCACCTTAGCACGAATTAGGAGATGCGCTCGTGCCGTGGTCCACAGCTGTGCGGAATGATAGCGTACCCTCAAAGCGGACATGATGTAGCAAGGAAATCTTGGCCAGCATTATTAACACAATTAAAGCGGTTTCGTTTACAACCCATTCGCCCTGTATGTAAATGCTACTGCTTTCTGTTGAAGTGTGAGCGGGCGATTCGACTAAACTAACCACTGAGTGTAGATATTGAAAAATTGAGCTGAACAGCAGTGGTTTTAGTACTGACCACTGGGAAAACGTCTGTTGAATACATGCGCCACTATTATCCTGTATATTTCCCAAATAATATTACAATGATTCTTACTGTCAGGCAAAGTGTACAGACATCTCAAACGATTTACCTTGTCTATACAAATTGTGTTTTTACAGCCGAGAATGTAAGGGAACAGGACAAGGTACCTGGTATCTGTATTGGTGGAGTGTGCACGGGCATTAGGGAAGCAGTTGATGCACGTGTGTATTTGGCTGGACAGTTCTACTGTGCGTGAGTGCCTCAGCGTTGCCCGGTGGCTTAGAGCCACATTGACGTTATTCCTCTCAATTTACATCCAGCAATTCGACAGTTAAGGCTGTGTCGAATTTTCTGTTTTTGAGCTGAGTGGTGCACTCACTTCACCAGATCGCTACAGTTAGAAGATGGCGACGGACGGAGCGGGTGGCGAGCAACCTCCCCCGATTCAGACGCTGGCAACAGCTGGAAGGATCCGAGTGGTAAGACATGTCGAGCTAAGGATGGAGCACAAATTGTATTGATTTATGTCTAGGTTATGAGGTATAGGTGTTACTTAAGGACAGAGAGCGCGCATATCATGCCACACTCTTTCACTGGTCATTGGTTGCTTCTTCGAATACAGGGGTGATATCTTTCGAGTAAGAGCACACAACTGAGAGTTGTATGTCGTCTCCAATATCAGTATGTATGTATGTATGTATGTATGATATATATATATATATATATATATATATATATATATATATATATATATATATATATATATATACACACACACACACCCACACACAAACACATATACGTACGTATACACACACACGAGTGTGTGTGTGTGTGTGTGTGTGTGTGTGTGTGTGTGTGTGTGTGTGTGTGTGTGTGTGTGTGTGTGTGTGTGTGTGTGTGTGTGAGAAACGAGGTATATGTATGTCTAAACAGTCATTCTTACCAATATGTAGTTTCGTTGTCTTATTTGCCATTTTTGGTGTTGTGGTGTGAGGTGTGAATGTCTCGGTCAGTTGCTGTATTTTCAGATACGTGGGGTTGAGGATTTGATAAACAGAGTGTTAAACCGTAGTTGTACATTTTAAACGTCATGACAATGTATATAGCGTGACGTATGCTGTAAGCCTGATAGAGTAAGCCGTATAGGAAATGTACCAGGAATGCATCATTATTATCTCAATTTCCAATGTGTAAACGCACGAAGTGGGAATAGCTGAACAGCTATTTTAATATACTGTAGCAGACAATTGGCGTATATAACGTTGGTACCTTTTGTAAGGAACGACATTTCGTTGCTTACGACTGCTTTTCTCCACTTTCTTGCTCGGTTGATGTAAGCAAATGGCTGGTTTGTTTAAAATATACAAAACGTGTTATGAAAATTACTGCATTGGCTCTTTTCATAATGATTTTCCGTACTCTCCCGACTGTTGAAAACCGAGATGCGGAGCAGTTAAATATTCTACCAGAAGCAATAATCAGAATTTCCGCCCAATGTAATCTAATATATTTGGAACGGTTCGAGGGAGTGTTCCCATGTAGGCTGGGGCTACATTCGATTGTTTGGTTAAACTAACGCTTCAAGTTCATGTGATATTATGTCATAGATTTAGCAAAATGTCCACGCACCCACTCAGTCATATTGAGCTACTGAATTCAGCTCGTGTGTGTGTGTGTTTTCTGTTTTTTTTTTTTTTTTTTTGCCCTTCCGGGTGCATAGGGTTTCTCGTTTACCCATCTGTAGATTTGTTGCGTTGTAACGCAGAGCTCGCTGGCTCACCGCGTAAGATAATGAATTAATCAGTAGCCTCTTGGTCGCGTGCCTGTCGCTCTGTCCTGCAACCATGCGTGCCACGGGCAGCGCTCGCTGGATCTGGCTGTATTGGAGATATAGCATGCCACACACCTGAAAATCACATGCAACCCATCACCTGCAGCACACATGTTGTCTTTCCAGCACTACACTGTAAAATTAATCACATTAACAGTTTCAGCATCAAACAAATGACAAAGTGACGAAGGAAGCAATAGGGAGCGCTGGAATGTTTCTTTAAGTTTGCTGTTTTATTGCACAATCCACGCAATGTAACAGTCTTTGGAAAAACGTACATTATATTGAAAAATCCACTTGCAGATGTGGAAGATGTGATGCACACAAGCAATAGTAAAATAAAATAAAAAAACTTTTAATCAATATGTGGAAAAAGGATCAATAACTTGCTGTTATCTATCAATTGCACAGTGGTCAGATGTGCAGAAAAAGTGGACTGTCTTTTCACCAGTTGTAAAACTCTGATAATCTCTCCAACTCAAAGCTTCTTTACGTTCATAAATTCCTAAGGATGCTAGGGATTTTTAGATTGGTCATGGATACCTATGCATACCTATTCAGCAACAATGAATTAAATAGTAAAGTTGACCAAGATTCAGTCCTCTTGGCTTATTTATAGTGCTCCAGAATAAGAATAAGAGAAGACTGGTTCCTCCTGCCTCCTGCTTAGTGCACCACACAGTTGGCTGTTGCTGATAAAACCCATGGAAGTAATTTGTAAACAGAAATGGGTATAATTAATGTCTTCTGAGATATGACAAACCACATTGTATTGAGCTGAAGAGAGAGACCCAGACTCTTTCATCCTGCTGCTGCCATGGGTTCTGATGTTGCTTGGATGATGAGATCTAGAGAATGAGGGCCTTGACAGAAACAAGAACCTATAGAAAATGGGACACAAAGGCTTCTGTATCGCAGTGATTTGTGCTCTTAAATGCCATTTTCTTCTTTTGCTCAGCCAGTGTGCTGATTCTCCAACATTCTTCAATAATGCTCTACTGCAGAAGCATTTTAATTTGGACTCAAACTGGATTGGTCAGTTTATTCTGAGCAGATACCTCTTACACAGTCAGAATCATGATTAGCTTGTTAATGGTTTTTGAGCTTAATGGTGTCTCAGTGAAGTTCTCTGTAGTGGAGCTCCTTTCCATTACTGTGAGAAATGGCTGTTATCAAAAACAGGTTTTATTTATCAGCTGGGGACATCGTCCACAGCACAGTATACCATGTGTATGTTCTAATGCACCTACTTTTTTCTGTTTTAAATTATTAATTCATAATTAAATCTGATTAGGGTAAGATTATGTGTTGTGAAATTCACTGGATATCAACATGCAATTGTGCCTGTGTTACAGCTCTGTTTTTAAATTACATTTTTAAAAGTTTTATCATTTGCTCTGCTGTCCTGGCTATGTCACTACGGTCAAAGATTTAATGAGGAAAGTACATCCATCATTTGGTGTTCTCATGGGTAATTAAAATGATTCATACAACAAGTGTGAATTTCCTCTGAGATCCAAAGTCATCATCAGTCTGATCACTCATTATCTTACTGGTCAAATTGGTTGGAGAAATATGTGATTGATTGGAGAGCTAGTGTTACTTTTGCATTGCTGAAATGTGTGTTTAAAATTATGCATACATTTCAGAAATGCATGTGTAATATTGTGATTTTTCTGTAGAAATTAGATTAACATTGTGTTTGCATTGCAATAACATTACTTTAATGTTGTGTGGTTATTGCAGAAATGTGAGTTTAACATGGACACCCTGAGCAAGACAGAGCTCCTGACTCTGTTCAGTATCATGGAGGGGGAACTGGAGGCTCGTGATCTGGTCATCGAGGCTCTGAAGGTGAGTGACTGACCACACTCTGACTGGACACTGACCACTCACTGGCCAAACACTCTTCATATGCTGACTGAACACAGACTGTACACTAATCAGCCAGTAGCTTGTGCATGCAGCCATCCTTGCAGCTCTCCTGCTTTGCACCAGATAGATGTTTCTGCAACAGCTGTGTTTTAGAACTGCTGTCTGACTGAAACCCCCAAATTTGCTTTAGGCTTTTGGCTCACAGCTTCTGACCAACAGTCATAAACAACCTAAAACATCAGAGGAAACTTGTGGTTATTGGTGTGGTCCAGTGATATGGCTTGGTTAGGGGTAGCTTCACATTTCTCATTCTTAACATGCTAAATTCAGCAGGCTTTATCAGGATGTGTGTATTTCAGTGGCCTTCTTCAGCACAGGCCGCAAAGCAGCTGCATCATATCCAAGCTAAAAATAGCATTGGAATTCCTTGTGCTGGAAGCTGACAGGGTTATGTAACACAGCTGGCATTTTTAAAGGTTCACGGCTGGTTGGACACATCAGCCCAGCAGGATTCTCACATGTTGCTATGGCACAGTTGCTATGGCACATCTCTACAAAACATGCAAGGGAACTGGATACATGCTCAGAGAGCTCACAGCTGGCTATGACATGCTACTTTATTCTTCAAAATAAGCATTGGAAATGCCACCTTATTGGGCAAAATGAATGTTGGATTTTGCCATTTGAGTGTAGTGTCTTGAAAAACCTTAAGGGTCGGACATTTATCTGTAATATTAACAGTGTGCACTGTCACTGCAGGCTGAAACTAATTTAGTGTCGCAGACGTGTGTTTGAAAAGCTGTGGCACGCAAACAGCAAAGCTGTTGGTCCACCAGCATTTTCCAAATTGGCACGACTACAGACTGCTACCAAAACTTCGAGACAAGGCACTTAAATTGGCAACTAGCTGTTAATTAACATGGGTCACTGGTTAAGAGAATTGAATTGTCCTGATACTTGCCAATGTCATACACAGACTATCCAACAAGGATAAACATTTCTGCTGGCTTCCTTTGTGTGATTTCCTCACTGGTGTTCCTGCGCGAATTCTGATTTATAAGAGGAACTCATGTCCAAGAACAAAAGTTATTGTGGTAAAAAAAACTTACGACAATAATTATGCATAAGGAAGCAAAGGAGGGCAGCTCAATCTACAGCAGAGTAAAATATGGCACAGTTCTTAACACTTTCAAAGGAGTTCACTTTCTCTAGATCTCCCTGATATTGCACAAACTGAAAAAGACAGTGAGCTGGGTAAGGGTTAATTCAGTACTAATATGCATGTATTTCCCCTCCTGTGAGCTGGGGACATTGGACATAGTCATAAGAACATGACTTCACAGGCATGTGAGATTACATGTTACTTCAGAGTGTGTCAATCTCAAAGTCAGTCTTTAAGAAAATACTGTTGCTTTTTGCTACTTTTACAAATGTTTTTTTGTATCATTTTGTCATTGTAACATGGCCTCACCGGGGTTAGGTGATAATGATCAGTCCAGCATGGTTTCATCCAAGGCCAGACAGACAGGATGGTCAATGGCCAGTTTACATGGGTCTCTATGGTATGCTCAACCAAACAATCCGTTTACTTAACAGGTCAACCAGACACACTGGTCAGTTAGATATTTCAAGTTTATTTTTACATATCATTGGTGGAGAGATTTCCAAATAAAAGTTTAATGTAAGGTTCCTGTTTAATGTAATCAAAATATTTCTCTGCAGGATGTTGTGTACTTATAATTCATGTAGCATGTTCATAAATAATGTAGTGTCTTTTGGAGAGCATGTGTGTGCACTGTGGGATTAGCTGGTGAGAGGGGCAGTGTGTGCGTGTTGTGTCTGTGTGTGTGCTGTTTGTGTGTGTGTATGTGCTGTGTGTGGGTTTGTGCGTGTGTGTGCGCTTTGTATGTGCGTGCTGTGTTTTTGTGTGTGTGTGTGTGTGTGTGCGTGCTGTGTTTGTGTGTGTGTGTGTGTGTGTGTGTGTATGTGCTGTGTGTGGGTTTGTGCGTGTGTGTGCGCTTTGTATGTGCGTGCTGTGTTTTTGTGTGTGTGTGTGTGTGTGTGTGCTACACATGGCTGTAGAGCTCTAGCGGTTGGCTAGCTGTGAGCCACACCACTGAGCCATGAGCCCTGGGTGCTTCACAGCACATGGCCAGTGACCATTGACATGCTGGAAAGTGAGACCATAAACAATGACACACTGTAATTGTCTCCTCAGGCACGTAAGAAAGATGCATTTCTCCAGGAGCGCTATGGGCTGTACCGGCTGGCAGACCCGTTTTTGGCCCTGCAGCGGGACCTTCAACCTGGTGGCGCGGAGCTGGAACAGCCGGTGTGTGCTAGCCCTCTCTCTGTGCTGGAGACTGTCATGGCACACTGCAGGAAGATGCAGGACAGGATGGCCGCCCAGCTCACCACTGCAGATGCTCAACAAAAGAAGGTAGGGACCACCCACCCCACATCCCATCCAATCCCAGGCATATATGTATCTCCACCCCATCAGAAGCCTCACAGATTATGTTTAAGTAAAAACCTTTTTTCCCTCTGGGTGTGCAGCTGCAGCTGGAGAATGCAGAGCTGCAGGCCCTAGGACAGGAGCAGGGGAAGCTGTCTGCGCAGCTGCATGAGGAGCGTGAGAAGCACAAGCTCACTGTGGCCATGCTGGTAAATGAGTGCAAGCAGCTGGCTGAGCGCGTGTTGGAGGCAGGGCAGCGGCTGCAGGAAGTATCCGCCCAGCTTTCGGAGAAGGGGCGAGCCTCAACCCAGCTGGGGGAGGAGCTACGGGTGGAGCGGGAGAAGGGGCAGCAGATGGAGGCTCAGATGGAGAAGCAGCTGGCGGAGCTGGACACAGAGCGAGAGCAGCTGCGTGCCCGTCTGGGCCGGGAGGAGGCACGGTGTGCAGAGCTGCGCATGGAAATTCTGATGTTGCAGACTGAGAAAGATGCCCCAGCCACTCCCACCACAGATACAGCCCCACCCTCTTCTACTGCAGCCACTCCCACTACAGATACAGCCCCGCCCTGCAGGTCCAGCATCTCCATTGCAGTGGGAACAGACCTGGTGACCTGTCGAGTGATGCAGTGTCAAACTGAACCCACGGCAACCCTCCCCACTAAACCCACCCCCACCAGCCACACTGGCGCCAGCCTTGCAAAAGCCTCCATGCGCAGCCTGGTCCCCTCAGAGAATGGCCCCCCGGTGCCCGACGCTGCGCCAGGCCTCTCTCCCGTCCCCTGCTCTGCCCAAGCCCCCAGCATCAGCTCACGTGTCCAGGCTGCCCGCTGCAAATTCCAGCCGCCATCTACAGAAAAGGACCATAATGGAATGGCCCTGAGCCCCCCGTCCCGTGACCTG